>BSBM01000510.1:50205000-50805000 GCA_027924585.1 Larix kaempferi
TTTTTGGATATTGTTTCATTTAACTTTTTCAATAAATGCCTACATCACAAAAGATACATAAATTTTAAAACCATCATAGATCTATCTTAATTCTGAAGCTATATTAGCTAAAAGGATTCAAATCCTTTAAGTTGCAAATCTTTCTCTAATTTTAATCTCTGAAAAAAGATTTACACCTAAAAAAAATTGATTCCTTCCAATATCATATTAAATAATCAAATATTATGTTAACCTAAATTTGTATATTAATTTTTTTTTAAATCAAAGCATTCGGAAACTACTCCATCACGTCAAGAATATCCTTATACATGTATAATATTTTGTGTGTAACTTAGATATTCTTAAAAAAACAATACATTGATGTATAATAGGTTATTTTACCTTTGCTTTCATTGGCTATATGCAAAGATACTCCGAACCCTCAAAAGGGAAAAGTTTGGTGTATTAAAGCAACCAAAGAATTCACTTTGTCCGACTTTAGAGGCAAGTGATGGATGGAAATAAGAATTATGAACTTACTTCTTTTATTGTTATGCCACTGGGCCAAGGAATCAAGCATATGTCATGGGATATACCATCAATTATTTTCATTATCAGTATTCACATCACACGTTATTAAAGTGACCTGTGATAATCTTGAATAATTACAATAAAGTTTTGAAAATATTTTAAGAAAACAAATATTGTTTATTTATAATCAAATATTTTTCAGATTTCAATCAGAAAAGAATCACTATTCGTTAGATGTAGAATAGTTGGTAGTGGGGGACAGTTAAGACATTGTAGAATAGTTGGTAGTGAGGGACAGTTACATTCTTAAGCTGAAAGATTATCTAAACTCACGAATACTAAAATCAAACTATATTAAAGATTGATGCTGTCCATACGAAAAGCATTACCAAAAATCACTGCTAAAATCATATTTCATATAATAATAAAAATTCAAATTCCAACCGTAATAGAAACACCATAGATCACTTCTAAATACATGTGTAGTTTTATAATAGACAATAATATACAATCGACGAAATACTGAATATGCTTATGGTCGTGGAAAAGACTGGTTACATATTCCAGTTGTTTCGTCCATGCAGTTATGTTGTTACATTCTACTGTCTCTTATAATTCGAAGCTGCCAGTCTTTCTGTTTCTTTCTAATATCACTCATGCTGCGGCCTTTCAGAAATAAGTAGTAATACGAAGAATATGAACCGGCATCACTGTAGAAACTTCATTGTAACTTCATGTACATAAAACGCCTTCACAAAATTGATCAGTGCAAAAAAAATAGTAAGTTCAGTAATAAAAAATATGAAATAGGAGATTCAATGAATAGGAGAGTTGAGACCCAGTTGAAATATGCGAATTTGCCACGTGTCCTTGTTTAAGGGAGATCTTAATTAGCGAGATATTCCAAGATTCAAGGGTTGATGAATCTGTCTAAGGAATTCTTCAAAACAGGTTTCATGGGAAGAAATATAAGAATAAAAATAATGGCGTACTAGGGCTATATGTTCTCTACATGCATGCTCATTTTTGTAGCTTGATTCCATCATTTAGGCCCTCAAAGGCTGAAAAATAAAAAGTGTTTGTTAGGAAAAATGAAACTCGACATAGCTATGCGAATTTGCAATACATAAAAGTTATATATTCAGAAAAGTGATTCAATTTCCTACATTTCATTTTTTTAACTCAATACAAGATATTTTGCGTAAGTATCTCAAAAAATCCAAGTAAGTTGAGGGATGCTCGATTTTTTAGTTTTCTATTGCATCTAATGTGCCAAAAGTGACCCTCATTAGCTTGCACTAACCCCTGTGTCAATAGTTTGTTCCCAAAACTCCATGGTTGGAAACAGTTTTCCTTCTTTGTGAGTCTATGAGCATTGAGGATGAAAACTACTTTCTATTAGAGTTCCCTGCTTACACCCACATTATATATGAGTTTCATAGTATTTTCTACAATACAAATCTTGCTAACCTCCTAACTTTGCAAAACTATAGTGATCTTGAAAAGCTTCATACCAAGCTTTTTGAGTATAGGAACAAAAGTTTAAAGCAAACCAAGTAGTAACCTTCTTAAGATCCAATAAACCAAAGTTGACCTCAGTGGGCATTCATCATGATCACCACCACCACCACATATATATATATATATATATATATGTCATCACCTTGTCATAAAGGGTTTTTCTCGTGACAATTATTTGGCATAAAGGGTTTTTCCTTTTGGCAATTGCTTAGAAGAATTTAATTAGGATGTTGGCTTTTATTGATTAATATGCTCTTTCAAGTTATTTTTATAGTTTTTTGGTTAATAATTGCAATCCTATCGATTTGTTCCTCTTAACTATTTTTCCTTATGGCTAATAGAATTTTAGAGCAATTTGTTTATCTATTAATATATTTTACAATAAATACTTATGTTTTTACACTTTAGTTTTAGATCTACAAGAGATTTGTGGTTCGAAGAATTAGTTGAGATATATTTAAATTTTTAAACTTCATTCTATAATTTAACTATTAATGATTGATTTAATAATTGTTTAGGTTATATTTTTACTTTTAAAATTTTAATTTTTGTGGAATCTTCATTTTATATGTTTTTTTACAAATAAATGTAAATTCAAATAGTATAAGCTAAAGCAATTTTGCAAAGCAATACAAAGTTAAGAAATGGATAGACAAAAACATTGAAATCATTTCAAACAAATTTTTGGATATTGTTTCATTTAACTTTTTCAATAAATATCTACATCACAAAAGATATATAAATTTTAAAACTATCATAAATCCATCTTAATTCTAAATTTATATTAGTTAAAAGGATTCAAATCCTTTAAATTGCAAATCTTTCTTCAATTTTGGTCTTTAGAAAAAGTTTACACCTAAAAAAAATTGATTCCTTCCAATATCATATTAAATAATCAAATACTATGTTAACTTAAATTTGTATATTGATTTTTTTTTAAATCAAATCATTCGGAAACTACCCCATCACGTCAAGAATATCCTTATACATGTATAATATTTTGTGTGTAACTTAGATATTCTTAAAAAACAATACATTTATGTATAATAGGTTATTTTACCTTTGCTTTCATTGGCTATATGCAAAGATACTCCGAACCCTCAAAAGGGAGAAGTTCGGTGGTTGTATTAAAGCAACCACAGAATTCACTTTGACCGACTTTAGAGGCAAGTGATGGATGGAAATAAGAATTATGAACTTGCTTCTTTTATTGTTATGCCATTGGGTCAAGGAGTCAAGCATATGTCATGGGATATACCATCAATTATTTTCATTATCAGTATTCACATCACACGTTATTAAAGAGACCCGTGATTGAATAATTACAATAAAGTTTTGAAAATATCTTAAGAAAACAAATATTGTTTTTTTATAATTAAACATTTTTCAAATTTCAATAAGAAGAGAACTACTATTGTAGAATAGTCGGTAGTGGTTGAGGGTTAAGACATTCTTAAGTAGAAAGATTACCTAAACTCACGAATACTAAAATCCAATTATGTTAAAAATTCATGCGGTTCATACCAAAAAAAATTACCAAAAATCACTGCTAAAATCATATTCCATATAATAATAAAAATTCAAATTCCAACCATAATAAAAACACCATAAATCACTTCTAAATACAATTGTAGTTTTATAATAGACAATAATATACAATCGACGAAATACTGAATATGCTTATGGTCGTGGAAAAGACTGGTTACATATTCCAGTGTTTTCGTCCATGCAGTTATATTTTTACATTCGACTGTCTCATATAATTCGAAGCTGCCAGTCTTTCTGTTTCTTTCTAATATCACTCATGCTGCGGCCTTTCAGAAATAAGTAGTAATACGAAGAATATGAACCGACATCACTGTAGAAACTTCATTGTAACTTCATGCACATAAAACGCCTGCACAAAATTGATCAGTGCAAAAAAATTAGTAAGTTCAGTAATCAAAAATATGAAATAGGAGATTCAATGAATGAATAGGAGAGTTGAGACCCAGTTGAAATATGCGAATTTGCCACGTGTCCTTGTTAAGGGAGATCTTAATTAGCTAGATATTCCAAGATTCAAGGGTTGATGAATCTGTCCAAGGAATTCTTCAAAACAGGCTTCATGGGAAGAAATATAAGAAAAAAAATGCTACGGATACTCCTAATGATAAATGTCTTAAGCTCTATTTAAGCTATGATATTCACTCAAAGTGAAACATTATATCAAACTAGAGATAATTCACGGGCAAAGAGATATCTATGATTTCAAACCAAAATTTAGAAAACTTGAGTCGTTATGTTTAATAACAATAAATGACAAAATTACTTGCAAAGAACTGCAATTGAGAAATTTTAGACATGCCTGTGCTCCGATTCTGCCCATTGCGGTTCGCTCCCTATCCCGAGCTCCACGAAGATTTGTAGTTGGGATAAGGCACCTGGCCTGCTTCGATGCAATTCAAGTCCTCTAACAGAATCTCGTAATGTTTTTTCACTTCCTCTGGGGATTTCCCATCAACCATGGAAGCAACATTGTGCCAACGGTCAGGAGTGTCTTTGTCATAGACTGCTAAGGCGTTCTCAAACTGTTTGTTTTGCTTTGAAGTCCAGGAAGATTGTCTTCCTGATGAAGTAGCTGATTGACCAGCCATAGTACTATTAAGTCTAGAAATGACACTTTGAGGCACAACCAGTTCAATGGAAGAGTTTACAGATGGAGAAAAATGCTGCACATGGGTATGTTCTACTGAAATTTCAGCAATATTAACAAAACAGAAAACAAAGGACCGGCTTAAGCTTTGTGAGCCCCTCCAAAAAAGACTTAACTTATCAACTCATGTATGGGACCGAACTCGATATAATCATGGATAAATACCTGTGCCAAATTATGATTCAATAGAATTTCAGAAACAGTGCAAGAACCCAATTATCTGGAATATTACAAGAACACATATAGAGATCGGGAATTCAGTATAATTCTACTAAAAGCGAGGAATCCAGTGAGCAAATTCAATACAAATTGTAACTAAAAAATACCCAAATATATCAAACTGTATTCAAGCCAAAAAAACGCTCAGATATACAAGGATTTGAGAGGATTCGATACAGGAGGGGCTCAGAGAGGCATTGCAAGTCACGTTCAGTTTGCATTGGATAACCTGGTGTGTCCGTATAAATAGAAGGACCTCCGGTTTTGTAATTGTGGGCCGCTTGTCGAATCTCTGATAGAGTACTCGCAACAATTATAACAATGAATGATTCGTTTGTATACAAACCGAAGGATGGAGAATGAATGAAGAAAAGAGGAATCAGAATCAGAAAAGGAAGAAAACAGAAAGAGAAAGAAAACAGCATTTTGACTCACAGTGATGCACTTTGTCCATTAATCTCTTAAAATATCATTTCAAGAATTCTAAGATAATGCAGTGAAGTTGCTTTACCAGGGTTAGACATGCAAGCTCCCAGACAACTTGTTGATACAGGGACAACTTTTTGATACAGGGACAACTTGAGGTAGCAGTATAAGGGTTAATTAAAACATCTCCGACTTGCTAGAATTAGGCAGAGTAAGAATAGCTGAAATGACAATCTGGAGTGTGAAAATGGCAATTTGGCAGAGCAAGAATAGCTGAAATGATAATTTGGAGTGTGAAAATGGCAATTTTGGTTATTTGGGTAGTTTTAAAATAGGGCATTTAGTCTAGAAGAATCAATTAAAATTGTTGGAATTGCATAATTGTCTAAATAACAATTTTCAAGAACAAATTTGACCAGTTTCTATGAAAAATCACCAAAAGCAGAATTGTCCAAATAACAATTTCCAAGAACAAATTTGACAGGTTTCTATGAAAAATGGCCAAAAAATTAGGGTGTTTTAGTTGTCTTTTATCCTATTCTATCCTACTCAAAACTTGAGTATTAATCTTCAACTTCATGGTGGTTTAAGTGGATTCTTTGACCTTGTGTACTGGACTAGTATTTATTAGGGTATTCAATTGTACAATAGTATTTATTAGGCGCATAGGATAAGAGAATCAAAACCCTCGCTCCATTTGGATCCAAAACTTGTTGAAATTCATATCCAAAATTGTTATTTTCACATTTTTGTAATTTTGAGCAATGGGATTGATGGTTTTAGGCTATCTAAACACTCCAAATTGAAATTTTTACATAGAGCGTTTTAGTTAACCCTTATACAACTGCTTTATCAGGGTATTCAATTGTACAATAAGATTAAAGATATAAAATTTTCAAAATGCATAAATTTGAGATATAAGTGAATCCTCTCAACATTAGGTAATGATCGAATATGGGTGTGCGGTCTTTGGAGTTACATGATTTTTCCCACAATAGCGGCTGAGAAAAGCGCAGCAAAGAAAGCGAATTTCAGGCCCTCGCTATCATATCAGATCAGCTTATATTTTATTCTATTCGATTAGATCGGCCAAATGGATAAGCTGTCAACCTTTTGTTTTTTACTCAAAAGAGTATTGTACGTCTCCCCGCCATTTTTCTGCAGATGTACACTGTCGTGGGCTACTGCTAGTCGATAGATTTTGCTTTTCATGTTTTTCTTATCCCAGAATTCACTTTTGCTTTCCGTCTTTTTGTTATCCAACAATTCACTCAATTTTAAGATCCATTTTGAAGATTCTAAGATATGGCCAACAGGGATCAAATTTGAAGGGTGGGGTCCCATTTCACTTTGAAGGGCTATGAGTATTAATCTTTCAATGCTGTCATGTAAAATTTGAAAATATAATAGTACATTAAAATTTCAATGTTTACTGATGTAGTAAAGTCGAGAGGTTTTATTTTGCAGTGGATATAGCACTACTGAACATTATATATGTCATATAACACAACCATATTTCGTCCCGATCTAGTGGCTCAATCTCGAGTCCAGTATGCCACCTTTTCCATCTTAGCAGTTTCCCAAATTGAGCAAAGAGAACTATCCGACTACAAGCAACTTTTGTTCTCAATAGCTAATTATGGACCCTGTATGCTTCTTCTTTATAGCCCCCCCCTAGATCTCATTATACATACTAAATCTGTGGTATGATGGAGTAGAGGATGGGTTGTGAAGCGTAAGTAAAACGTAAGTAGACCAAGTAGAGAGGAGATGCATAGATGGTTGAAGTTCTTGTTATATGGTAGAAGTTCATTTTTTTTCCGAGACCAACCGATAAGGGCAACAAAATCAAAAGGTAAAGTAGCACTGTCACTCTAAAAATCAAGATTACAAAAACATTTTTGTCCCAGTTCATACAGTCGAACGCGGATTGTAAGTGTAGTAGCATCGGTGGTCTTCATATTAATAAATACCAAGAATCTTAAACCGTGTACTAGAGGAAGGTGTCATTCGATGACTGAGCAATTGGGGAAAATAGGTCATGTAATACAGTTTTAGATACAAAGTATGGATTCTTGATCTAACTCATTAACTAGATGCATGGAGGTTGGTAGAGTGGGAACTTCCCCAAATCCCCAAGCTTTTTGGTAAAGTTGGGGGGCGCATTGCACACACCTGTTTCCCTTAGGGATGCAGCCATGTCTAGTGGCAGCTGAACGTGGAAGCACTCGATTTCAGAGTGAAAACAATGGTCTTCCTTGTCCCCTCCATTTCACGAAAGTTAAAGGGTAGCTAAATTCTCAAGAGCTTCAATCGGGCGACAATGGAAAATAGGGAAAGGCAAGGAGCACATGGAATCATATATATGCATATACACAGGACATATGAAGAAATAAGCAATTGTTGTTGTTGTTACAATTGGGAATTGATAAATGGCGTTCTAAATAGCCTTTGGCAGAGATTTGTGACAAACCCACTCTCGGGTCTAGGCTTCAAATTTGAAGCCTTCAAGGCCCATTTGAAGTAACAAAATTTCATTCAAATAATAATATTGTGTTTGAACTTTGAAGTTACAGAATTTTAATCAAATAACAAAATTTTTAAATAATTGATGGGATCATGAATGGTTAAAATGATGTACATACCTATAAATGCATTGGATGTCAACAATCTAGTCAGCCTTGAAGTTGAGCTCCTCAAAGAAAACAAATTTCTTTAAATATGTTTATGGTAGGCTAGCATTGCCAGCTTTGCTCCGCAAACTCTCCTGGAGGACTGGAGGAGATAGGGTAGGTGGAACTTGGAAGTAGCTCAACCATAGTGGAGTAGGGGTATAAGAAAAAGCTTGCTTGTATTCCTATAATATTATATATTGATGGTCAGAGCCATGGAAGCATGGAATTCGAGCATTGACTTGATACAACAAAGAAAACACAAGGTGGGACTCGGGAGCTGCAGGATTGACTTGATACAACAAAGAAAACACAGGGTGTGAGGTTGGGAGCCATAGACAGTAGGATTAACTTGATACAACAAAGAAAACACGGGGCTATAGGTAGGGGCCACGGGCAGGAGCAACAACCTGCAACATTACAAGAAGTTTCTGGATTGTGGATTTTGTCTGAAATGCCAAATTCGGGGCACATTAACATAATATATTATACATTGAATACTCAATTAACTCACGGAGTCAGCATTCATGAATTGGTATGTGATAACTGGTAACTTGGTAATCCCATTTCCAACAACACGTATGAGCCACCAACCAGGTTTAATAAATTTGTTGATGCCATTAAATGTGTTAAACACGTAAGCGCTCGCTACAAACATGAGAACTTGGAAGCGTTCAAGCCATGGGCTACTCAATGTAAGCCCATCCATGTAAGTTGGCCAATGATATTATTAGAGGCCCAATGGTCCATGATCCATGAATGATCGAACACATGGATATTGGAGAGTAACCAAGTCCCACTCCCAAGTCACCTAGCTAGGAGCGGCATTCCCAATTTCCCAATGAAAATTGTTGATGGGTGAAATTTGAAGGTACCCTTCTGTTGCAATTTTAAACAATAGTGGTTAATTTAATTATTGAAGAGCTTACCATGAAATTAATTTTTTTTTGCATGGTAAAATTTGAAATGGCCTTCTATGATGTGTAAAATGGCCTCTGAAGGGCCCTAAAGGCTTCAAATTTGAAACCTGATGGCCAGGCTTGTGATTTTAGGATTCTCAAGTGAATAACTCACAATTTAATGGAATTAGTTTCCCCACTCACAATTTAATAGAATAGTTTTCCAACTTGCAGTTAAACCCTCAAAATATTTCTTACAATAAGTTTTCTTCATGTGATATATAAAGTCCTCACTCACAATTTAATACAATAGTTTTCCAACTTGCAGTTAAACCCTCAAAATATTTCTTACAATAAGTTTTCTTCATGTGATATATAAAGTCCTCGAGTTAATTTGTGGACATATGGTCTTCTCTATTTGGACTTTTCTGATGTTGTCGATGATACATCTGGCATGATGTGCACCCTCTGACAGGGTTTGTCTGAAGGGGTTTGTGAGAAGCATGTATATTTCTGACAGCTGGTTCTTTTTACTATTTTGTATATTAATAGTAAGTTAAATTTTTCTGTGAAAAAAAAGTCCTCACAAAATAAGTTTTCCGAACTTTATGTAATATGAGACTTTAAAATAAACCTTTAAAAATGTGTGGCCCTCGAATAGACCTTTAAAAAAATTACAATATTCTTTTAAAATTCATGCGACATATTTTTGAAAATTCTTTCTAGTTATGTGCCATGGACTTTTTAACATTTAAGTTGAGGATTTTAAAGTTAAATTATAAATAGTGTGGAAACTGAACTTTCCAAATTGATGTGACATCGAGAAAGTTTTCAAAGATTTTATAAAGGTTAGGCATAAAACTATTAAGCTTGATAAATTTTTCTTTTCAATTATTTTTTCTTCAAAAATTCACTTAATTTTAACATTAAAATTTAAGCGAGAGAGAGTTTTAAAATTTTTAAGATATAAAGTCTATGGATAAGTTTTTAGGATTCTCAAATAAATCTGTAAAAAAATATCTTAGAATCACTTTTCCAACTCTCACTCACAAAAATCTCTTGGAATAAATTTATTCCCACTTTTACACCCTCACAAAAATTTCTTAGAATATGTTTTTCAAATTCATGTGTAATGGGCCTTTTAAATATAGGCTCGTATATATATATAAATAAATACATTACATGTATTGTTTTTGGTAACTGTTTTTTATCTTTCCCATATATATATATTTATATATAGATATATATAACATATATATGTATATATTAATAAATATATTACATGTATTATTTCAAGTAACCTTTTATTTAAAGGTAGAGTTAGGTGATGTTTACTTTTGACTATATCTATATATATATAACATATATAGGAGATTCCTTACTTGTGGTAGGTTCTAGCATTGTCCTGGTAGATCAGGACAACCTTTTTCTGCTTGGAGCTTGATGCCATTTATGATAATAATGTGTGAAGCATAATTTTAAGAATGGTGGTAACAACGATAGTCCACTAAACTTTCACAGATCATCTCGTCATTTAGTTTATGTTAGACCCTACTTAGGTGGACCCTTCAGGATCTTAATTTAAAGTGAGCATCATTAGTTCCTTCCTTCAAGTGTCCATGACTCTTATGAAGATATAACTCTCATGGATTCCTAGCCCTCTCACCTCTCCCCCTAGTGAATTCAATTGTTCGTCATTTAGTTGCGTCAGTGTCTTTAATACCCTAAGTTTACATTTTTCCACTTAGGGATTAACCACACAGTTTACAAGGTTTACTGGTGGGGCCTTGGCCTTGAGCTCCTCACCAGGAAACCAGTACAACATTTATTTACATGTACAAAATAAATAGGGCATAAAAGAGGGATATTACATCCTCCTCCCCTTAAGAATAACACCATCCTAGGTGTTCATGTTCTTCAAGAGTTTCTCTCCCACTCTTGAGTCATATTTTGCTTGCTTCGTCACTTGATGTTTTGAACTTCTTTATTATTTTCGAACTTTTCATGATTTATGCAAGTCGCTATCGCTCATAACCTATATTTTTATGCAACAAAATCGAGTCTCCCAAAATTGTTTAGTAAAACATATCATCAATTTCATAATCCAACTCAGAACATAAACAATGAGCCCTTTTTGCAACACAACATTTTCTATTCATGGAATCATCTTCTAGCCTTTCTTTGTGCTTTTATCAACATAAGAAGACATAATGCAGGACTATTTTCCAATATCACTTCAAGGAATTCATAAGCAACACAGATATACTTATCCATTGGAGGACGTGTTTTACCTCCAATACTTGGACACTATAACTAGTCCTCAACTTGAGGTAGACATCTCCTTCATTCACACATTAGTATCACATAATTTCAATCAGTAAAATTTAAATTCATCATTCATCCTTTCCCTTGAGGAAATTTTGTCTACTCAAGTTTTATTTGTGTTAATATTTATTCACACATTAGAACATTCAACAACCTAATTACTTGGAAATTATTTCATATGTCTTCTATTGTTACATCATGAAGATGAAAACTTTCAACAACACTTTGTTGTTCACCAAACTCTCCCTTGAGTTTGGAACTTCAGCAACCCTCTGTTGAACACAGAACTCTCCCTTGAGTTCTGTCACCAATTTTCGCGTGGACTTACGAGATACACTTTTGAGATTACTTTGCTTTTGATTGCTATTCAAAAATTTTCCTTCTCAAAACATCAAACATCGTCTTGTCTTCCAGATGTTAAATTTGTGTGCCTAGGTCTTTTCCATTGATATCATAGACTCTTTCACAATTCCCCTCAAGCCTCCTCGCTTGAGTCCAAGAATTTATTTTCCACTGAGCCTCCTGCTTGAGTCCAGGAAAAGTTATTTTAACAAAGTAGAGTTGGATCAATTTTTTCCACTTGGTGTTTTTGTTCCTCTCAGAGAAAAGAAATTATTTTCCCCTCAAGCCTTCACGCTTGAGTTCCGAAAAAATTAATAATGATCATCTATCATTTCTTTCATTTTTTGTTAAAATGGTACATAACATCCTCAAATAGGTTCACCTATTTACTTATCACATTCCATGAGTTTTAATGATTTGTACATCAATAGCATAAATCTACCATCAATCATGGTTCATACAATCCTATAATCCACACTATAATAAGATGTAAAATAAATCATCACTCCCTCTTGAGCGATTTAGCTCAATTGTTTATACAATTGGATTTATAATCAATGTTGCACTTTGATCATGACATCAGTCATAATCATGGTAAAATCCTACAATGTCAGCACATCACATAAATAACATAATCTACCACTAATCCATGGTTCATAAAATATTGTCATCCGATGAATATAATCAGATGTAAAAAGTAATCATCACTTATTCTTGAGTGGTTTAACTCAACTATTTAAACTAGTGAATTTGTAATTATCCTTCCATTTGGATTGGTAATATTCATGGCATAATCCTACAACGGTTAGTACATAACCACTATACGACGTCCATTCACTTATTATATTCAAATATTAATAACACGTAAACATATTTTACTCATCTATCCTCAGGTAGCTATCAGGGAAGGAAAACATTTCATCTTTACACAATGTTTCATGAGTAGTAAGTTAGATATGTATAGACCTAAGTTGCTATGTACTTCCATTAGACTATTAGTGTCATCAAATGAAACAATACAACTTTAACAATGAAACATTTATACCTTGAGTCGAAAGTATTTTTAACAAATCGACGCATGCTACGAAATACACACATGTTAGAAACATTATAGGAAATCAATAATGAAAAGTATTCATCTAGGTGACTATATACCCTACTTCTTTCGCATGAATTTGTAATGCTGGTACAATACACATGTCACACCTAAAATGTTCAAATAGACCATCCTGTTAACTTTAAATTATCATGATGGGATGTATTGTGACTCAATACATCATTTTTTCATTACTCATAAGGAAACGTGATTTCCTAAGCTGTAAATCACCTTTAATTATTGATACAAATGAACACAATCATGGAAGGGCATATATTTGGAAACTTTACATAATTTTCCCAGAAACTTCATTTGTTTGATCACATATTACATGGAATACTCTAATATCTTAATAAGTATCATTATGTTAGGTTACCCATTCTAATAGTAACCTTCTAACGTTTAATTTATAACTTACTCAATTAGGTTTTAATTCCAATCTTCCTTTCAAATTAGATTTGGAGTCTAAAAGTATATATATATATATATAGTTAATCAGTAAATACATTTCAGAATTATAAGCCCTTTAAAGCCATCTAAAAGAGTGTTATTATATTCTGAGTAACTTCCACTATTCTTGAACCTCCTATTTGTACTTCAATAAGTTATAACTTGATGACGGTATCTTCTACCTTATTTCTATTACTTGTAAGTAATATGTACTATTATAGTTTATTTCACTTTACACGCCCATGAATATATCTTCATACATCGGGTTCCCTCTTATCATATAACATAATATTTTTAACGAGATCACAGCTCTCCAATATTCCCATCTAAATACTCACTAATCAACCTAGTCATTAACGGTTTACCAATATATACATAGGGGTGGGTACCCTAAGAAAAATGTACACTTATGTCATTATAGCCATTAAGTTCTCCTAGATCTTAGTATTTTTTATTTTTCATAAACTTATGATCCATTGTCTAGGAATCCTAGTCTATCAATATTCTAAAGCAATGTTTACACTTTGCGGAATATACTTTGAACCTGAATTTCATTTTTTAGTTTAAACATAATGCTTGAGCAACGAACATAAGGGAACTTACTTACTTGCAAATCACAGACGGCTTATCGGTTACCTCCATGTTACCTCTTGCTGAGCTAATGAATTTGTTCGTTACGTCATACATGTAGAGCCCTTCATTGGTTTCACCAACTTATATTCTTTTCTTCAGGATGATCCCAATGTTGATGTATTTGTAACTTCGGAAGATATTTACATGTATATTACATTTGTACTTTATTATATATCCAATAGAGATGTATTATTCCTCTGATTGGAAGTGTCGTCATTTGTATTTGCAAGTGTTGCAAGTTACATTGTAAGTGTCGTCATTTGTATTGATGGGTTATTAGATCACCAGTATGGGGTCGGCCCTAGTTAGGTCATGTGGTTGGGTTATTAGACTTCATTAGCAAGTCGGCCCTGTTAGCTTATTGGCATGTCAAGTCAGTGTATAAATAGAGAGGTTATGTCTCTCATTCTATTAATTCACTCACTTCTAAAGCTCACATAGCTAAGAGAGAAAGTGGCACACAAGTGGAGGAGGAGGTGTATCTACTAGAGACATCTCTTTGGGTTCGATCATTGTGATCTTGGTTTGTGGCTTATTCTATCTCTAAAGAAGTTGCGGGGTTTTTCACCTTCTTGGTTTTCCCCGAGGAAACTCTATGTCCACTCTCTTGTGTTTATGATTTATATGATGTACATGTTATTCTCTTAGTGATCCTATATAATATTGAATGAAATTATCAAAAAATTAACATGGTATCAGAGCTGACCTAAGAAGAAGGCACTGTGCAGTTGTGGAAGCTAGGGCTTCTTAATTTTTGGGTTTCCCTCCACAGGTCATCAAAGGTAGGAGGCTAGATTGACTCTCCTAGCAAGGGCACATCTTTCTGTTGAGATACAATTCAATTCTGAGCACTTTTAGTTTTTGACCTATCTCTGCTGCAGAAAATTAGGGTTTCAGAGAAATTTGGAATTTTTGAAATCTGAGACCATGGCTAGAAGCTCCTCTAAATAATCATAGTTTAGAGACCAAGATCGAATTTTTTGGTTGGGTGAAGCTCTCAGAAAATCAAACCCTAGTTCGAGGTTCTGTCTAATGAATCCAAAAGTTTCAAAGGAAATTTTGAGGGGTCAAATTTTGTAGTTTTCAAATTTGGAGTATACCAGCTTGACCAGCTCCACAAGGCGCATCTTTCTATCCTTTCAGAAGTTTGAAATTCAAATTTTTAATTTTTAGGGTTTCTCTAACAAACCCTAATCTAGCTCCAGATCCAGTTTTCAGCAAATCAAGTGGTAAGACCTAATAAATTTTCTATTTCCATTTGAATTACTCCTTAATATGTCTCACCACACCAATCTTGAGGATAAGCTTGAAGGACCTGATAATTTCTGAGCTTGGAAGTATAGGATTGGGTTAATCCTAGAAGAGAATGAGTTGGAAACTTGCATAAGTGAAGAGGTTCTAGTTCCAGAGGGAGAAGAGGCTAAGACCTTACATAAGAATAAATTGGTCAAAGCCAAGAGAATCATTGCTAATTCTATTAAAGACCATCTCATACCCTGTGTGTATTCTCTAAAGACACCAAAGGAGATGTTTGACTCTTTAACTAAGTTGTTTGAAGGAAAGAACATAAATCGGAAGATGACTCTGTGGAACCAATTGAAAGGGTTAGAGATGCAGAATGGAGACCCATCCAATCCTACTTTTCTAAGGTCTCTCAAATTAAGGAACAACTTGAAGTTGTGGATGAAGTAGTGGATAATGGAGAAATTGTCATGACCACTTTGAATGGCCTACCTAGGTCATGGGACTCCTTCATCCAAGGAATCTGTGCAAGAAAGAAATTGATCTCTTTCAGTAGACTGTGGGAGGAATGCTCACAAGAAGAAGCTAGGCTTGTGGCCCGAGAAGAAATATGGGAAATAAAGATCAAGCTCTCATAGCTCACACCAAGAAAGGAAAGTTTAAGAGGGAGCCATCTCACCACAAGAAATCTTCTCACCCTTATCATAGAGAGAAGAAAGATCTAAGATGCTTCAATTGTAATGAGAAAGGACACTTTGCCTCAGAATGTCCCAAGAAAAGAAAAGAAGTTAACAACAACTTCAATAAGAAGAAGAACATCAAGAAGAGGCATCATGATCATGCTGTTGAGGATGATGAACCTCCCAAGAAGAAGAATAGGGCATAAAGTGAAGACTCTTCAAGTGAAGAAGAATATGTGCTAATCTCTGCTCTCACAGGTACTATCTCACATGGATGTGATGATTGGCTTATTGATAGTGGGGCTTCCAAACACATGATGGGATTTAAAGAATCGTTTGTAGACCTATCTGAACATGATTCACCTCATAAGGTGAAACTTGGGGATGACTATCAATATCCCATAAAAGGAAGTGGTGAAGCCTCCTACATGCTAGACTCCGGGAAGTCTTTAAAAATGAAAGATGTTCTATATGTACCTGGACTCAAGAAGAATCTTCTCTCCATATCATCTCTGGATGCAAAGGGAATCAGAGCTGCATTTATAGATGGCCAAGTACTCATGTGGCCAAAGGGTAAGACAATAGATGATGCAGTGGTGATTGGAGAGAAAGAGGGAGGATTGTACAAATTGAAGAGACAACCTAAACATGCCATGGTACATGAATCCATGGAGCCAAGTGAACTTTGGCATAGAAGGCTTTCCCATGTGCACTGTAGAGCACTTCCAATAGCAAGCAAAGCAATATAGGGCCTTCCTTAAATCCAGTCAAAGCATGAAGGTATTTGCAAAGGATGTGCAAAAGGAAAGAACACAAAGAAGGAATTTCCAAGCAGTGAAAGCAAAGCAAAAGGAATTTTGGAGATTATCCACTCTGATGTATGCGGACCAATGTCATCCAGTTCTTTGAGTGGGTATGTATACTACGTTTCCTTCATTGATGATTTCTCTAGGAAGACTTGGGTTTATTTCTTAAATAACAAAGATGAAGTGCTTGATAAGTTCGAGGAATTCAAAGCCTTGATAGAAAATCAAACTGATAAGAAGATCAAGACCTTCATATCTGACAATGGCGGAGAATTCACTTTAGGAGACTTCCAGAAGTTATGCAGTGAATCAGTGATTAAGAGGGAGTTGACTACTCCTTACAATCCACAACAAAATGGAGTTGCAGAAAGAAAGAATAGAACAATCATGGAAGCAACAGGGGCAATGCTTCATGACCAGGATCTGCCTATGCACCTATGGGAAGAAGCAGCTAGGAAAGATATATATGTGCAAAACAAAACACCTCACAACATACTTGACAACAAAACACCGGAAGAATTTTTCTCTGGTACGAAACCAGAAGTTAGTCATCTTAGAATATTTGGCTGTCTAGTATACACACACATTCCAAAGGAAAAGAGGACAAAACTAGATCCTTCAGGAAAGAAGGGCATCTTTGTGGGTTATAGTGAAAGCTCGAAGGCTTACAGAATCTACATTCCAGGGTTCAAGAAGATTGACATCAACAGCGATGTAACTTTTGATGAAGACTCAGCTTAAATCAAATCTACAAAAACACCTGCTGAAGACAATGAAGAACTAAGGGAAACCAAAATTCAAGACACTACTATGAATGAAGCAATTCCAGAAGAAGATCGTTAAATTGAAGATCCACAAGAACCTGTAGATCCTCCCTGTGAGAAGAACTCTCACAAGAGGAAACCTGCATGGGCTAGAGAGTTCATCCAATATGCACAAAGGTATGGTATTCCAGACGAGGAACACAGAGAAAGGAAAAGGACAAGGTCACACACCAGCTATGTTACCTTTCTTTGTGATATTATGAACAAAGAACCTTCCAATTATGAATAAGCAGTGGAAAAGAAAGAATGGAAGGATGCCACGATCAAGGAATACCAATCGATCATGAAGAATGATGTTTGGGATGTAGTCCCAAGACCAGATGGGAAGTCTATTGTGTTGGGCCTGGCCCAAGGGGAGAAATTTTGAGCAAGGAATTTTGGAACTGCAAAGCGGAGTGCAGTTCAGATAAAGTACTCTTTTGTATGTGTTTTGGGGATGCTGCGAAGACGCGCGCAGCGCAGTAGAAGAAGTGCTGTGAAGATCAGTGCTGCGAGGATGCAGTACTACGAGGATGGAGTACTATGAAGTGTCCAGTCTACAAGGATCCATCAAGGCAGAGTGTTACATGGGAAGATGGCACGTATTCCGGTTAGACCATCGGCGGTCTAGTTTTGGCAAAGATGCTCCAGGAATGCCAAGGAGTGGGAAGGAGTAGATGGGGAAGAAAGTGACTGGTTGCACATGCAAAAGATACCACTACCTGAACCAGTCGCACGAGTCCGTTAGGGGAATAACGGCTCAGTGAAAGCGACATGTTGGCACGCATGCGACAGGAAGGTCGATAGCAATGTGGGCATGTGCAAAGGGAAGTCCATGATGGAAGATTCGCTACCAGTCACCAACTAGCTCGATGAGCTGTAAACTGTAACTATTTTGTAAACCCTAAGGGTTTTTGGCCTACGGAATGTAAAGACATGACCTACAGGCATGATCTATAAGTAAGGCATGATTTTGTAAGGGAAGGGTTACTCTTCATTTTTGTCATTGTTGCATATCGTTAGAGTCTGTTGAGGTAGAAGCTATTGTAAAGGCTCTGTAGCTGAGTGCGCAAAGACCTATCTGAGAGAGAAGAGAGTCTGTAATTGAGTGCGCAGACTAAGAACGGTTGTACCCTTCCTTAAAAGATCAATACACAACCGTTCTTGTGGACGTAGCCTCCATTCGGGGGGTGAAGCATGTTAAATCTTGTGTAGTGTGATTGTGTGTATGTGTTTTTACTTATTTGCTTATATTGAATGCTGGATCTTCATTTACCAATGGTATATTAATTCTTTTGTATGTATTTTCCATAAGAAAGAGAGATGGGAATAATATGTTAAGCATTGTATGAATGAATGGATGTTGAATGCCTAGTACTCAATTTTTCACAAGTATCAGTTTATAGAACAATTACAATTGTGTATGAAAGGTCGGATCGTATACTCTTGTGACCTACAACATCGGTCACGCATAGTATTACATTGTTCGTCTACTTGGGGTTTTGGTAAGGTGACTTACCCTAAGACAGTAGGTGATTGCTTAAGAATATTAAGTAGAGACATTGAGTATTTGTAAAGGCTGGTGAGAAGGCATGCAAGTTAGTCACGCTACCCCTTTAGTATCATTGGGGCCGAACCGTATAGTCTCTAGACTTGTGGGTATCGCAGTAGTCAGTTGGAGTACCGCGGACCGTGATGTAGTCTATTATCGCACCGTCCTTGGTTCGCAGCGCCAGTCCATTGGTGCGTTGCGCAGTCAGTTTGGTTAAACAACTCATCACCCACTATGGAAACCTGGTTTTGCAGTGCCCCCATAGCTACACCATGGGTGAGACTTCAACCTGTTCACGGGTTGATGCTGAAAGGGCCGGTACGAAGGAGTTTTGTTGGTTAAGTGAAACCGCAAAGAACCTAGGTCTATCTTGAAAACCCTTTAGATCAACTTGTAAGCCAACATGTTGTGACTTCCAAGTGGATCTATAAGATCAAGCATGCTGCAGATGGTAGCATAGAGAAATACAACACGAGGTTGGTAGCTGCTGGATTCTCCCAGAAAGAGGGAATAGATTATGAAGAGACTTTTGCTCCTATATCCAGGTACACTTCCATCAGAATAGTACTTGCTCTAGTTGCATTGATGAAGTGGAAGATACACTAGATGGATGTCAAGACAACTTTCTTGAATGGTGTAGTCGAAGAGGAAGTCTATGTGGAGCAGCCACTTGGTTTTGAGACACATGACAGGGAGTCATATGTGTGCAGGTTGAAGAAAGCCTTGTATGGCTTGAAGCAAGCTCCTAGGACTTGGTATGGTAGGATAGATAGCTTTCTATCCAGTTTGGGCTTTACCAAGAGTAAAGCGGATTCCAACCTTTACTACAAGGTTGAGGAAGGAAATCCTATGATACTACTACTATATGTGGATGACCTGTTTGTTCCAGGTGAGGATGGGTTGATTGCCGACACAAAGAGGAAGATTGCTACCGAGTTCGAGATGAAGGACTTGGGGATGATAATTAATTTATAGGCATGGAGGTGTGGTAGAGTGCAGATGGGGTCTTCCTTGGACAAGGGAAGTATGCAGTAGAGATCTTGAAGCGGTTCGGGATGACAGAATGCAAGGCCATGGACACACCTATGGCATCGAACTTGAAGCTATTGTGTGATGCTTCATCTGATTCGGTTGATGTCACGGTGTATCGTCAGATGATTGGGTCCTTGATGTACCTGACGAACACGAGACCAAATATTTGCTTTGCAGTGAACACCTTGATCCAGCTTCTGAAAAATCCTAGACATGTTCACCTGATAGCTGTAAAGCATATTCTAAGGTACCTGAAGGGTACAATTGATTATGGGATTAAGTATGATGCGAATCAAAAGTTTAACCTGGAGGGTTATGTTGATTTAGATTGGGCAGGTAGTGTTGCAGATGGGAAGATCACTTTGGGGTGCTGCTTCAGTATGGGATCAGGTGTGATCTCTTGGTTTAGTAGGAAGCAATCCTGCGTATCACTGAGTACAGCCGAAGCAGAGTATGTCACAGCTTCTTCGGCTAGTTGTGAGGTAGTATGGCTTAGAAAGATACTGTCTAAGTTATTTGATCTCCTGTTGGATGTTACCTGTATCTATTGTGACAACCAGAGTTGTGTGAAGTTGTCAGAGAACCTGGTGTTACATGACAGGTCGAAGCACATCAAGATCAAATATCACTATATCAAGTATATGGTGCAGAGAGGAGCAGTGAAGCTCCTGTATGTTGCGATGGATGAACATATTGCAGATGTGTTGACCAAACCACTAGCCAGAGTGAAGTTTGAGTACTTCAGAGAGAGGCTTGGTGTTGTTCAGATAGAAGATACTTCAAGGAAGAAGTGATGGCCTGGAGCCATTCCAAGCATGGTGGTAGGAGGATCCTTCCCATGGCTATGGATGTAAGCGCTATGTGATGAACATCAGGATGATGCTCCAGATGATGTTATGTATGATGATATGCATCTTTTGGATGCTTTATATGATCAGTTGGATCATGTATGATGATATGCATCAGTTGGATGCTTTGTGTGCTCAGTTGGATCATATGTGATGATATGTATCAGGTGGATTCATTGTATGATCAGGATGATCATGTGTGATGAGTATCAGGATGATACTCCGAATGATATGCATTAGGATGATGCTATGACGATGATCAAGATGATCATGTGTGATGATTATCAGGACGATGCTATGACAATGATTAGGATGATCATGTGTGATGAGTATCAGGATGATACTCTGGATGATATGCATCAGGACGATGCTATGATGATGATCAGGATGATCATGTGATAATGGTGTGCATCAGGTTGATGCACCATGCGATGATGATCAATTGGATCATGAGTATCAGGATGATACTTCGAGGTTAGAGATGATATGTGGCAGGTTGTGCAGTAGCATGTAAAAGATCCTGGGAGATCCGATAGGTTGAGCTGTGTGCTCATAATCAGTCCTGGGATTCTCTTTCGAGGTTTTGCTAGGGAGGCATGTAATCGGTCTTGGAGATCCGATAGGTTGAGTTGTATGCTTGTAATCAGTCCTGGGATGCTCTTTAGAGATCTTGCCGATCGTGCTGTGGCACATAAATGTTCTTGGGATGCTCTTTAAAGGTATTTCCTATTCACATGTAATCATTCCTGCATATCCGATAGGTTGAGTTGCGTGCTCGTAATAAGTCCTAGGATTCTCTTTAGAGATCTTGTCGGTCGTGCTACAACACATAAACGTTCCTGGGATGCTCTTTAAAGGTATTGTGAAGGGATGCATGTAATCAGTCCGAAGAGATCTTTCCGGTCGTGCTGAGGCACATAAATGTTCATGGGATGCTTTGGTTAGGTATTGCATCAGAACATAATTAGTCCCGAGATTCCACCTCTATCAGACTGTTTGCACTGATGATGAAGACCTACAGGAGGCTAGACCTACACCCAGCATGAAAAAGGGTTGGCTCTATAGAACTTCCTATGATGAGAAGAATTCAGAGATATCCTAGTGATAGAGATGTCGAGTATAGCAGCAGTGATGATGATGATGCTCCGTGATCCAGCTCCATAATTGAAAACTTGCTCTAATATGTATTGACGACCTGTGTCCAAAGAATACCTTCCTAGTTAAGAGGGAGTGTTAATGTATTGGTAACTTTGGAATATATTCACTTGTATATTACATTTGTACTTTATTATATATCCAATAGAGATGTATTATTCCTATGATTGGAAGTGTCGTCATTTGTACTTGCAAGTGTCGCAAGTTACATTGTAAGTGTCATCATTTGTATTGATGGGTTATTAGACCATCAGTGTGGGGTCGGCCCTAGTTAGGTCATGTGGTTGGGTTATTAGACTTCATTAGCAAGTCGGCCCTATTAGTTTATTGGCAGGTCAAGTCAGTGTATAAATAGAGAGGTTGTGTCTCTCATTCCATTCATTCACTCATTTCTAAAGCTTGCATAGCTAAGAGAGAAAGTGGCACACAAGTGGAGGAGGAGGAGTATCTGCTAGAGACATCTCTTTGGGTTTGATCATTGTGATCTTGGTTTGTGGCTTATTCTATCTCTGAGGAAGTTGTGTGGTTTTTCACCTTCTTGATTTTCCCCGAGGAAACTTTGTGTCTATTGTCTCTTGTGTTTATGATTGATATGCTGTACATGTTATTCTCTTAGTGATCCTAGATAATATTGAATGAAATTATCACCAAATTAACACCCAACTAGGCCCGAGTGTTGTAACTTCTGCTCTGATACCATATGTAACATACCCCAAAATGTTAGTTTAGTATTTTGTGAATTTAAACACTTTTTACTTAAACTATATTTATAAAACATTTCATGAGATAGTCTATTCCATCTTCCACTTTAATGTTTTCATAGGTCCATACCTCCTTTATCTTTATATCCTAACTTAAATATAGGTAAGAAGGTTACACATCGAAAATACTTAATGTTTATATTAATTGAATGCATAATCATTCATCTCCAAAATGACATATGAACCACTTCTTCTATCTTACTTAGGATACTCATATGTAAATGGAAACATTATATTGTACATCATGTTTACCCATAGTAAATTGTTTCAAGCAAAACAATAACTAAATCACATGCTTTATCCAACATACTCATATTAGTTCAAATCACTTACCTTGGACAACTTCATGAAATCACTCGCCATTTAGATCACAATTATCAAATAGAATTAAACACATAGGATACCACTACGAGATAGACCATATATATGTGGTTCACCCAAATCTATGGGCTACATCCACAAAGAATGTCGCATCTTATACCATTTATTAAAAAGAAGGGTTACAATACTTATTTTCTGCTTTCTCAAGCTCTCTCCTAGAGAGTAATTTCCAAAACATTCGAAAGTCTATCTCAAGAGCATTACCGGGATCTTTCCCATGCTGATTACAAACAAATCATTATTAAATCTAACTCTGATGCGTTATGTGGACTCTCCCCACACTGATCACAACAGATCATTATTAATTATAAGTTGAGATACAAGGATCAATCTTATGTTGTCCCTTCCCAATATGGTCTACGATGGCAGAGATAAAAATATATAGGATAGATTTTAGACCAAAAATGGATCTATTAAATGAATACTACCTCTTCCGACAACATTTATACTTATTGCTTTTACTTTAGCCGAATACGACTCTAGTAATGTACACACTTGTATCACATCTTAAATGCAACTAAGCAGGGATTAGCTACTATGTCTCTACTTTCGCAGGCATGCTATCAAACGTGAAAACAAATAGAGCTATCTTTATAAAAATAAATTATACAATGTTCCAGTTCACACTGATCTTTTCTTTGATCTAAAATGCATAGATCACGTAAATATCTATTCTCTAATCAGAACAACAGGAAAATGCATACATCCAGGAGATTGTAAACTCTGTTCTGAACAATAAGAAAACGCAGAGATCACACCTAGATCGAATCAACAACAAAGGAAAATACATACATCCAAGAGATTGTAAACTCTATTATGAACAAAATGAAAACGCAGAGATTCACACCCAAATCAAGTCTTAGATCAACAAAAAGGAAAATGCATACATCCAAAAGATTTGGAATCTCTATTCTGAAAAATAAGAAAATACAAAGATGAAGGGATGATCCTTAGCATAAGTGTGAATGCCCATCCATTCACACAGAGCTGAAAGGATGATCTTCAGAATACCCACGCATTCACGCAGAGATGAAGGGATGACCTTTAGCAGATCCATAATCCCCACGCATTCACACAGAGTTGAAAGGATGATCTCCGGAATACCCACGCATTCACGCAGAGATGAAGGGATGACCTTTAGCAGATCCAGAATTCCCACGCATTCACACAGAGTTGAAAGGATGATCTCTGGAATGCCCATGCATTCACGCGGAGATGAAGGGATGATCTTTAGTAGAGTAAATACCACTCCATACTACATCTAGATGGACACACGATTCAATACATCATCATACAATAGGAAAATCGACAAGTTACGATTCAAATATAGCATCCTACAATCAATACAGCATAAAAAAATAGTAACTTCAATGGAAATTACGATTCCAAGCAACAACAATAGAACGTAAACTGGGAAACGATTTCAGGATAGAGATAATGGGAACTGCAACAGGGATGAGGCTCCTTCCATCCATCCTCTCCTGTCCTTCCATGAGGCTCTATGCGAATTTCCCCTTCCAAAACTTTCCCCACCTCTTATGAAGGCATTTTGGAGTTGGGCGGTGATAGTGAGTCGTCACTTCACTATCGACATATGGTGTGGTCATGAAATGGAGTGCTCTTACTCAGTAGGATAGATGGTAGTGGTAGAGGTGTATGAGAGCTCCACTATGGAGACAACCTTCCTATGAACTCTCTGACTGTTTTTAACAAAAACGAGTGCTTTAAGATTTTCTTTGACCAAACCCTCATGTTCCTAACTTAAATATATATATATATATATATATATGGATCATTCTTAGCAGTTCTGTAGTTTATCTTTCATATAACATATATATATAAATATATAAATACATCATATGTATTATTTCTAGTGGCTCATTTGTTTTATCTTTCATATATATATATGTAACATATACATATATATAAATAACTAGATTACATGTATTATTTTTGGTAACTCTTTTCTTTATCGTTCCCATATATATATAATATATATATATATATATATATATAAATGCATAAATACATGTATTTATTTCTAGTAGCTCATTTGTTTTATCTTTTATATATATATACATATATATATATGTATATATATCTACACATATATATGTATATATATATATACATATATATATATATATGTATATGTATATATATACATATATATATATGTATATATATATAAATACATTACATGTATTATTTCCAGTAACCCTTTCTTTAAAGGTAGAGTTAGGTGATGTTGACTTTTGATTATATCTATATTTATAACATATATAGGAGATTCCTCACCCATGGTAGGTTCTAGCATTGTCTTGGTAGATCAGGACAACCTTTTCCTGCTTGGAGCTTGATGCGATTTATGATAATCATGTGTGAAGCATAATTTGAGCTTGGTGGTAACAAAGGTAGTCCACTAAACTTCCGCATATCATCTTGCCATTTACTTTATGTTAGACCCTACTTAGGTGGACCCTTCAGGATCTTAATTTAAAGTGAGCGTCATTAGTTCCTTCCTTCAAGTGTCTATGACTCTTATCAAGATAGAACTCTCACGGCTTCCTATTTCTCTCACCTCTCACCCTAGTGAATTCAATTGTTCGTCATTTAGTTGCGTCAATATCTTTAATACCCTAAGTTTGCATTTTTCCACATAGAAATTAACCAAATAGTTTACATGGTTTAATGGTGGGGACTTGGCCTTGAGCTCCTCACCAGGAAACCAATACAACATTTATTTACATTTACAAAATAAATAGGGCATAAACGAGGGATATTACACTACTACAACATCTAGTAGACGGAACAATTAATGTGCTCGGAGATTCCCCGTTTGCTATTCGACAAATATAAATGTAAAGGCTAGATTTTCCTCTCCTTTAGCTATGTATATTTCTCAAATTAATGATTTATTTGCATGTTTTAACACATTGAGTTTGATCAAATCCTGAAAGTTCACAATTTTGAAGCTAACAATATGGTTAACATTGCAAGAAAATTGGACAAACATTGGTTTATGAAAAATTGGGGGAATCTCTTATAATGATATTTAACAATCGTAAGTGATGAAGACCAGAATTGGACACCAAGTTCCTCCAACATCAAAACTGACTCAAAAACGCTAAAAAGAGACACTTTCTTAAGGTCCAATTGCTACTTTTCTTAAAGAAATAAGTGGATGGTTGCTGGTTTAGGCCCAAAAGGGGCGACCTAGGTCATTTGGTTCCTATTTTGGAGCTAATAGGAACAACCGTTGTTGTTTAGGAATTCGACCCTATAGCGAGGAGAGGGACACTACCAACTTCTGGGGTGACAGGTAAATACATTAATCATATCACATAGGCTTCTACAAAAGGAAAGAGATCAAGGTTCTTGAAGGCATACCTTATTAATGATGTTCGATCCTAGCTTTCACTTGCTCCTTCGATCGATCCTCCACTTGAACTTCCGTTCGATGAACCTGCAATACAATGGATACCTTTGTCAGCGTATCTTGACTCATATAACAATGATGAAATTGAAATACAATTTAGACATAAAAAACAATCAAGCATTAAATCCAAACAAATATGCAATCTATTAGACATTTGATTAGGACAGGAAGGGTATTTCCACCTTTATTGTCAAAAGAAAATAATCAGTACAAGTATACCTGATCATTCAGAGTGCTTGTGCAACTGGATCCTGGGCTCCTGCTCTTCACATTAACTTTGGAATTCCTCTAGCGTAACAACCCTTAATGCATAGTTTCTCCTTGCCTCTTTCATCTATCCCCCTTGTATTTATGGGACAAGGTAGGCAATTTGGATCGAGAGGTGGTTTGATTGGGAAGTTGGGGAAGTTGGAAAACCAACTTCCACCAATCCCAATTCATCAAATTAATATATTTTTTATTACTTTTTAAGATGTCTGCGAGTATTTCACAGTAGAGTAGTGCACCATATGCAACTTCACTGCTTTACAACCAGCGTTTGCATGACTTTTTAAGGTGTGCGCTAGTTTGTTTAAGCAAAGTAGGGCATACTAGCAGGTGTGCGCTACTGTTATGTTTGTAGAGTAGGGCACACTCCAAGAAATGTGCTACTATCATGCCTGTAAGGTAGCACACATGTCAAAAGGTAGGGTAAAACAAGGTTTTGTCAGCTGCTGAGGGGTAAACCAAGTCCATGCACCATCTAGGGAAATCTTGCTCTTCAATCCATGTTGTCCTTCTGTGTGATCGACAACTTAATGTGATCACGGATAGAGAAGTTCAGATTTGACCTATAACAGCTGTGATTAAAGAAAAGGAGACACATGAAAAATGCACTTAAAAGTGAAATTAAGGCTCAATTATGCATAGAAGATATCTATTAAAGCATGCAATAGATGCACATTAGGATTGTCACCCATTCTTGGGATCATCATCCACTCTTGACCTAATATAAGGTATTAAAATTCAACCATTTGCGTACATATCCAAGAGGTTATATTGAAGGAATATTAGATGTCGTTATGTTGAGAGAGAGAGAGAGAGAGCATAAGTCTCCATAGTTTGGGACCTTTGTGGGTGATGTTCCCAAGAATGTGTGATAATCCAAAGAATGGATCATATCTCAATGTGCAACATGTATCGCATGCTTTAATAAATATATTCTATGCATAATTGAGCTTTAATTTCACTTTTTAGTGAACTATATGCATATCTCACTTGATTTAATCCCTAGTTATGCCTCTAAGATCTAAACTAGAAACCAGATGACCTTGGTATCCCCTTTAGGGCCTAAGCTAGCAACCTGTCACTCCTTTCTTCAAGGAAAGTAGTGATCAGACCTTGGAAAAGTGTCTATTTCTAGTTTTTTTGAGTCAGTGTTGACGCTGAAGAGGAACATGTTGTCCACTTCTATTCTTTATCACTTAAGGGTGCTAAATATCATTATAATGGGATCCTAACCCATGGCATATCCTTTGAATTTAATGTTTGAAAGCATGAGACATGACATGGATTGGAGGGTGGTGAACAAATGTTAAGTGGAGCCTTTCGATATTGATGCATTTACTTCTTTTATGTGCCTTATATGCTCAAATTTCTTTCCTTCGTTCAAACATAGAA
The DNA here is from genome assembly GCA_027924585.1 of Larix kaempferi. NCBI lineage: Eukaryota > Viridiplantae > Streptophyta > Pinopsida > Pinales > Pinaceae > Larix > Larix kaempferi. Next base: position 50,233,147 of record BSBM01000510.1, read on the forward strand.
GGAATTTTAAGGTCGATGAAATGGGTTCATTCCTTGTTTGTGGGAGAATGCTAACATGGCAAGAGCAAGTTCAAAGTGAGCCTCATTGTGATTTTTAAGGACCCGCTGCTACAATTCTTGATGTTCTAAGTTTAGGATCATTTGGAATGTTGTGGCATCAATAAGGTTAAAATTATTTAGGTAATCAATGCTTTTTAATTTAATCCTTCTCTATTTTTTATGTCAATTTTATGTGTGGGAAGTTATTATTTCTCTTCCTATCACCTTATTCCTCTTCTTAGGAGTCCATGGATTGGTAATTGGTGGTGGAATTCCATTTGGGTGGAAGGCCCAAACCAAGAACACTCCTATGTAATTGCTCTCATTTGGATAAGATATTTCATTAAGTCTTGGAACCCATGGTTTATTTAGAATACATTGGATCTATTTCGTTTAATTTTTGTAGATATAGATAGGCTATATTAACAATTAGAGAAAATAATACACCAACTAGTCTTAATGGAAGAACATAGACACAATGGTAAATTTGTAGTTTGTGAGGTGATGGATTGAGAAAGTTCTTAGGCCATTAGTAAAGTAATATTTCATTTATGAATAAATTATCCATTTAAATGAAAGCATTTGTAATCATATAGAATATTTGAAAGTTCATTTTGCTCACTTTGAAACTAGAATGGAAGTAATGGGTACAAGGGTTGACAAGTTGTTTTCAGATGTGGACATACAGTATAATATGATATTTGATTTTAGTAGGAGTTTCTAGTTAATGAAAGAAAAACCTTAAGATTCTACTGGGAAGGTTAAATAAATTTGCATGGTGTGAAATTCTAGAACACAACAGATCATAGAGCTAAGAATAGCTCACAGTGAAAACAATGAACAAACAAGACGAATTATAGTGAAAATTGTAATGAAATGAGCAGATCATGCATTGGAACTCGGATAGAAACATAAATGTGTGTTATGATCCATTAATCAGTATAGTCAACATATATGTTACAATGGAGAGAATTCAATTATCCTAGGAGAATTCGAATCCCTGTTAGGCTAGCATAGGAATTTTCAGCACTGGAGTGCTTCGGAAGTCCCAAACTCAAATCAATTCAACCAAAACTCAGTTAACTGAAGCTACTATCAGTTAGCTAACCAAGAAGGGTGAAATTGTCAGTTTTATGCAAATCAATTAGAAAATGGTACATTAGATCACAAGAAGCGATGATCGTAGCTCAAACCCACACTAGAGTTCAGGGACTTAGGTGGACTGACTAGAACATATAGTTAGCTCCTAAAATGTAGGGAAATGACTGTGGTGGGCCTAAAATCATGTAGGGAGCATTAGGTTGCTAATGGGTCTTAGATGACATATGCACGCCACTAGGGGGCAAATAACATCATCAACTACTAGGAAAATGTAAATAATGCTAAGTAGGACAAGGATGGAGTATTAATTATTCTAACACCCCCCCTTAATCCAAACTTGGACATCCTGGGTACTGGTTGCACCGAGTGAAACGAGGTGCTCTACAACCTAGTATGGGGGAGATGTTTTAACGTGGATTTAGCATTACATCTAATAAAACATAAAAAGTGATAAAAATAATTAAAAAATTCATGTCGGCTCATACAATACAAATTTATGGAAAGTATTTTAAAAAAAAATCCATGTTCGTTCATAAAATAAAATATTATGATAGGTAATTAAAAAAAAGATGTTCGTTTATAAAATAAAAACTTAAAATTTAAACCCGGATCTATCAATCAAGAGACATCAAATTTTTTGAGTTTAAATTTAAAAAAAGAAATACACCTCAAGAAATTGGATCCCTCTCGGTGCTTGATAGATACGGGTTTAACATGGATCTATGCTGGTTACTAAGACCAAAGGTCACCCATGTAATCAAATAAATGATAAAAATAAATATTCATGAAACTAAGGAAATGGGGAAAACCTCATGGGAAAAATATCCCGGGCCCTCAAATATGAACAGCAGGAAACTCAAACAACATTCACACCAAGCAGAGAAGGAAAATCTCTTATGAGTGAAATACTTTGTAAAAATGTAGGAAATTTTCTCCGATGTAAGATAGTAATGCAGGTGTTGGATCTGGATCTAGATATGGATCTGTTCCTCTGATGTAACTCTCAATGTTTCAAAGTTTCATTTGCCAAAAGAAGTCTTTTAAAAAAATTCTTTCTACCGGGGCGAATGACTCATTGTATTACAAAACATGAACCTTTGAGTACCCTTTGTCAACCAATAGAGATTTGAACTCGATTGTAGATCCATCATGGCAAGTCTCTTTGAAGGATTGTGGATCATACCCCACCATCATGTAGCACATCTCTGATAGAAGTGGATCTGTATGACATAGTGCAAGGTTTGCATCTTGATACTGAGATTTAGTTCTTCTATGGTCATATTGACCCCCATCTATGTTCCCAGCAACTTCAAAGACTTTGTGAGCCCATATTGGCCTTGGCCATAGATTGGGTGCAGGTGCTTGATCTAGATTTGGATCTGCTTGAACTCCATACTCAACATCAAGATCTTGGTCCTCATCTTCAGAATCTGAAACTAGATCATCAGAAGAGACATCATTATGATATTCATCGGATGCAAATGGAGTAGGCAGAGAGTATGGAAAAAAGTGAGAGAATTCATATGCCTTGGAGGCATGGTTTCCATCCCCCTTCGCTATTAGCTTCCTAGATGATATCTCTACAATCACAACTATGTTAGGTCCAAAAATAACTTTCTTCAGTGAACCTATGTGTGTCATCTAATAAATAGATAACAAATTTACCGTTAAAGAAAGAACACACAGAACATTTTTGAAATTCCCATGCTCCAGTTGTATTGTGCCCTTCGCTTCAACATATATCTTTGAATTATCTCCCATGTGAATACTAGGACCATCATTGATATCTAGAGAAGAAAATGATTATTTGGAGGTAACCAAGTGGTTAAAGACTCCAAAATCTATGAAGAAGGCTTGTGATTGTGAGAATCTAGCCTTCACTGCATGGCATCTATTCTTGGTTATATTTAAAATGTTTTAGAATATACTAAAAAACCTTAATAGCGTCAACAAAAAAATCAATATCCCTCGTATATGACTCAAATTATCTTAATCTCAATTATAACTTAACCTTTTGCAAAACATAAAAAGCTATCAAATATCATATTAAGTGAAAAATGCTATATGTACCAAGCTTTTTTTATCTTCGAAAATTATTTTTCAAAGTCAAATCGTTCCGAAACTAATATCGTTATACATGGTATTTTGTATGTAACTTAAATATTCTTATTTAAAAAAATACATCCATACATAATAGGTTATTTTAGCTTTGGTTCCATTGGCTATATGCAAAGATACCCTAGACCTTCGAAGCCTAGATAGGAAGAAGTTTGGTCTATTAAAACAACGGAATCCACGTGGTCCCACTTGATTGGCAAGTGATTGATGGGAATAAGAATTCTGAAATTGGTTTCTTTATTGGCATGCCAATATGATTGGGTCGAGGAGGCAAGCATATTTCATGGGATATACGATCAATTCTTTTTCATTATTGTTATCCACATCACACGTTATGAAAGTGACACGTGATACTCTTTGGCATTCACTTTTTGGGATGTCGAAATTTGTAAGTTAATAATTAAACTAAAGTTCTGAAAGTATCTTACTTAGGTTGGTTTCAACTCATGAGCCTTACAACAAACTAGTTTTATGTAAAAGGGGTCGTCTTTGAATATTTAGATACTTTTCTCTTCAATTCGATTATAATTGAAAAATAATAATTTCTTAAGGCCCATTTCAGTTTAATCATAAATCGACTCTTTAAGCACCTAAAAACGTGGAGTACCCTCGCAATGGTATGGCCACCGCCACCCTGCTTTTCCTGTAGTGTGTGAAGGTATGTTGATTTACAAGTAAATCCAAGGTTTTTTTTTCTCTAGATGCAAAACATATTAGAATAAGCTCCATTTCTTTTTAGCTTGCGTAATAACAAAAATTGTTAAATTTTAAAATTTTTTACTAAATTTGAAATTAAATTTTGATTTAAAATATATATAATAAAAAATTAAAATCAAATAAAAAATAATTTAAAAATCAAAGTCAATTTATAAAATAAAAATTTAAAACTAAATAAAAAGTCATTAAAAAAATCTTTGTTGATTCTTAAAATTAAAAATAAAATAAAAACCAACATAGATTCATCTTAAAACCATATCTATCAAGTATGAAGAGGGATCTAAAAATTTTAAGATTAAAAAATTACACCTCAAGAAATTGAATGGCCATAAAAGTATAAGATGGATCTATGCTGGTAATATTAATGTTAAATATTATAATATTTATAATAACAATAAAAATTATTTAGCATAAAAAAGAGGTGTTGCACTCCTAAAAAGTCATGGGATGAAAGAATGTGTACACCCACATTAGGGTATTTTTTAAGGATTCTAATATTATACTTAACTATAGCATCCTAGGTGATTATTTTGGATTGAAAAAAAACATGTATATAGATAGATAGGCAGATATTAAATATGAAACATACAATTTACTCCTGAAATATGTAAATTTTGGTGGATATTATGATAAAAAAACATATTTTATGTAAATATATGCAATATTAGATACTAAAAATGACTAAAGAACAAATTTATTTTTTGAAAAAAATCTCGAAAAATAGCCAATTGACGAAATTTCGCCCTTAAAAATTACCCTGACCCACATTAAAGTGCAATTTCAAAATATTTGTGATAATACTAACCTTCCTAATATTTTATCTTGTCATAACTTTCCTAATTTTTTAAATTGTCATAATTATGGTGATTTAACACTACTCTTAAGATAAAATCAAAATTCTAAAGAAAACCAAGGGATTTTTTATCTTTTAAAGGTCTAATTTAAAACCAAAATGGATCTTTCCGGTAGAAACTAATAACCAACACCATCATCTTCCATCATCTTCGTTACGCCGATAGGTGTCCCTATCTCAACTCCTTGCACATTTAATCCCCGGCTTAGGGATTAATGGCTATCATTTCTTCTCCATCTTCGTCTAACAACTGTCTATGGCTAAGCTTTACTCAAATAAATGTTGAGGATTTCTTAATGATAGATTAAGAATTTCATGAAAACTTTGATTGATAAATTAATATACATCATCTCAACACTCATGCCATGTATGGGAAATTGTAACGACTTGATATCCATTTCACATCTCTCCAACCACATTCTAGGTATCAGAAATTGTAACCACTGGGTATCCATTTCATATTTGTTTCACATCTCTACAACCACGTTCTCCAACCATTAATCTTCCCTCATTTCGTTGACAAACCCCTCAAGCGATTGCATTAAAACTATTACAATGGTGATTATTTGAGGTTCATGCTAACGAGAAATTCTTTTGCCATTAAATTCGCAGGGAATGATGAGTTCCTGGAGAAATTGTCTGGAATCCAATGCTTTTAGATCCAATAATTTGAACATCAAGTTCGAAACACTAACCCTTTTGCTATTATGGCCATACAAAGTCAGCCATAGCCAACTATGGCCAGAAAAATTCAACCATAGCCAACTATAGTCATCGAAAGTCAACCATAGTCAAAGTCAACTAGACTCAACTAGGTCAACCATGGCAAGCCATAGTCAACCATGGTCAATCATAGTCAATCATAGTCAACCATGGTGGACCATAAGAAATTATTCAGCCAAAGTCAAGCATAGTAAACCATAACCAACCAAATTCAACCAAAGTCAAAACTTGAACAAGGTTAACCAACAGTCAAGTATGGCCAAACAAAGTCAACCATGGTCAACCAATAGTCAATTCTAGCCAAACAAAGTCTACCATAGTCAACCTTGGTAAACCACAGTCAACCATAGTCAAAATTCAAAGAAGGTCAACCAATAGTTAATTATGGAAAAACAAAGCCAATCATAGTCAACCATATTCAGCCAAAGTTAACCAAATTCAACCATAGTCAAACAAAGTCAACTGGAACACACCCTTAATTCCATATTCTATATTAAGAGAAATGGGCTGCAAAAATTTTCCTTCATCCTTGTTCAACAATAGTTACATTCGTCTCAACATTGAACATACACATTAGTTTGTATATAAACCTGCTTGAATAGGTCTTACGAGAAAATGATGAGATTTTCCTAAATACTTTTATTCCTTAACTAAAACATGACTCATGTCACAAAACCTTATGATTTGTTCAATCCAATTACAAGAGTATAAAAAAACGTTTAATGCAGCTATTGTATTCACCGAGAGAATAATATACAAAGATAAAATCTTATATGTCCATAGGGACTGTTAGGAACCCGTGTCAACCCTTCTCTTTACTATGTTAGTATATTGTTGTTGGACCCATATACTTTGTAAGTTGTCCCGTAGTATTTGTTGATTCATAGTTTATATTAGCCCATAGTATTGGACGCATATGCTTTGTAAGTCATCCCATAGTATTATATGTCCCATGGTTTTGATCCATAGTATTGGGCATAGACTTAGTATATAAGTGTGTGTTGAGGTCATTAAAGGCACCGTGAAGTTATTTGTATTGAGCTTGCTCATAGGAGGTTGCCCCCTCGAAGTGGCCTGTGATCAATATAAAAGTGATTCTGAGTTCTGTCATTTCTGCTATTTCGCATATTCTTATTAATTAATTGTTGCAGGTGCTTTACATCTGGTATCAGAGCACTTTCTTGGGCTCGTTGGGTGGAATTTCTGCAAAAAAAAATTTCGCATCTGTTGCAGCTTTGGATTTGGGAATAATCCCTATCCGCTTAACTGTGGGAAGTACTTGGGCATAATCCCTAAAACTCATTGTGAGGAGTACCACAGGAACCCCAAAGTAGCTGGCCCATTGAGAGGACCTGCCAGCGAAAAGGGCAACGACCCCTACCTGATTGACTAGTTCCCACCCGTGAGGTAAACCAAGAGCTATCGTTTGTGGCAAAGCGGTTATCAGTTTTACCTAAGCCATGGAGTGAGGGGTACTTCCTCAATACACAAGCCGTCAGACAGCATTAGTGGCCGAGTGAAACCCCTGAACTATTAGGAAGTCGCACATATCTGGGGTCCATATCTATTTTCAGTTGAACTGTTGTCGATCACTGCTGCGCTGTTTCAGATCCAGCCGTTCAGATCCATTCTGAAATCCGTTCCAGATCCATCCATTTTCAATCCATTCGGCGCCGTTTCAAATCCATCTATTTCCACTCACTTCTGGGCTGTTGCAGATTTATCTGAAAAAAATAAATAAATAAAAAATTTCAGTTTTTTCTCCATATCTCCCTTGTTTTCACTCTGTTTCCCTTGAAATTTTCGGGGAAGCCTTGTCATCCCATTTTTCATATTTCATTCCTAAGGACCTTATCCCCAATTCCCCTTCCCAAATCCCGAAATCCCACATTTGTCTATTTTTAGGGTTTGCCATAACTTCCTCAGATTTCACCCAATCACCGTCAAATTTTACCACAGAGTTCCTTTCCAAATTCTACTTCTTTGTCTCCCTCTACCAGATTTTCCCATCCTTTCACCCCACTTCTAAAATCCTCATTTTTTGCTTCCTTGTCTCTTCGACAGTGTCCAAAACCTAGTCAAACCCCAATTACCATTCAGATTTTTTCCCAAATCCAGATTTTCCTTTACTGAAGCAGTTTCTGTTTTTGTTTTTCTACCCAGTCAACCAAAAAAAAAAAAAAACTCCTAGTTATGGTTGTCACCTGCGTAGGAGCAACCACCATGGAGGAAACAGTTGCAACCATCCAAACCAAACTCCAAGATCTGGATGAAAAATTTCTCAACCTCCATTTTCAAAATTCAGCCATGAACAATAACCGACAGCCATAATCTTTTGCAGCCATCGGGTTCTCTTCTTCCAGCAATTTTCGTGGGCCGAAGCTTGATTTTTCTTGCTTCAATGGTACTGATCCGACTGGATGGATATACCAAGTAGAACAATATTTCAGTATGCATAATACTTTTGATGTCCAGAAATTTCCACTTGCATCCTTTCATTTGGAACAAGAAACCCTTCAATGGTACCGTTGGTACATCAAAGCTCATCCCAAACAAAACTAGACAGATTTTTGCCAACTCCTTTTGCCACGATTTGGTCCTAGTGCTTTTGATGACTTCACAAGAGCACTCACTAAAATTCACCAAATTGGCACAGTGCGAGAGTATCAGACAGAATTTGAGAAACTGGCCAATCACACAGAAGGATTGTCTGATGAATTCTACAGGAGTTGTTTTATCAGTGGTCTCAAAGTTGAAATCCACTCAGAGGTCAAAATGTTCTGTCCCAACACCATGATGGAAGTCCTAGGGTTGGCTAAGTTGGTAGAGGACAAGATCATAGCTCAACAACGCTCCAAACTCACCTTTGTTCCCTTCATAAATATGGGTTCCCAACGACCTCCCACCACGCCTACTCCTCAACCAACTCCTATCAAGCATTTGTCTGAAACAGAGATGCAGGCACGCCATGAAAAAGGGCTTTGTTATAATTGTGATGAGAAATTCACTTGGGGACATAGATGTGTTCAACAAAAGCTCTATCTCTTGGATGTGGATTCTCCTCCTGCGTCAGAACTTGATGAAGAAGCTCCAGATACAGTAGATGATCAGGTCGACGTTCAACACCTGCCTGTTGACACCCCATCTCAGGATGACCAACCCGAGATCTCTCTACATGCTATAACTGGCGTCACCACTCCACAAACAATGCAAGTCAGCAGATACTTCAAGAAGTTCCCTCTTACCATACTCATTAATTCTGGTAGCACTCATAACTTCATTAACCCTCGGATTGCCAAACAGGCCGATTGTTTTTTCCATCCTTGCTCCAACTTTGAAGTCATGGTTGCTAATGGGGGCACCTTACCTTGCAAGGGGAAGTGTCACAATGTGCGTATCTCTATGGAAGATTATAACCTGCGCTCTGATATGTTTTCCTTGTCCTTAGGCGGATGTGATGTGGTTTTGGGTGTTCAATGGTTACGCACACTTGGCCCCATCTTATGGGATTTTGCGGAACTTTGGATGCAGTTTTCAGTCAATGGGACACAACACAAATTAATAGGCTTACAACCACGGTCTCTCCACATCATCAGTTCACATCGTCTGGAAAAAATCCTTAAGAAGAATTCACATGGTGTCATCGCTCAGCTCCATTCCATTCAGATGCACCTATCAATGGTCTCCACTACTTCCTTGGATAGATATGCAGGTGTCTTTGCTGAACCAATGAGCTTGCCGCCTTCAAGAGACCTTTCCGATAAGAATTTAGTTGCATCTACCTCTCAGCAGGAACTGATGGCTATTTTGCATGCAGTACAGAAGTGGCAGCCATACCTATTAGGGAATTATTTCTGCATCAAGACTGATCTCCCGAGTCTGGAAAATTTTCTAGAACAATGGGTCTCCTACCCAACACACCTGAAATGGGTTATCCAACTCATGTGTTATCCCTATGCGATCACTTACAAGAAGGGTAAGGACAATATAGTGGCAGATGCTCCTTCTCGCACAATTGATGACCCGGTTTCTCTTACAGCTCTTTCTCTGCTTGTTCCAAATTGGTTTCAATATGTTCAATAGGGCTATCTCTTCTATGAACTCCATGCTTCTTCATCAGCAGGGCACTCTGGGTTCTTCAAAATGTATGACCGGGAACAATGTAACTTCTTTTGGCAGGGACTAAAAATAACAATTCAACAGATGGTGGATGACTGTGATACTTTCCAGGTCAACAAGGGTGAAACGAAACTCCTTTCGGGATTGCTCAAACCCTTGCCCATCCCTACACAGCTTTGGCCAACTATTTCTATGGATTTCTTAGCAGCGCTCTGGTGGTACAATACCACATCTCAAAGGACACCATATGAAGCAGTCTATGGATAGACACCGCCAATTCTTCTTCCATACACCCTTAGCAACTCCCCAGTTCAGGAAATTGACTCAGTTCTTCGCAATCGCGATCAGATTCTTCTCATTCTACAGGACAATCTTCACATGGCCGGAATTCGCCTGAAACAACAAGCCGATCAGCACTGTTCTGAGTGCATTTTCCACGCAACTGATAGGGTTCTTCTTCATCTACAGCCTTCCAAGCAATCCTCCTTGACACTCCAAAGGCGTCAGTGGCCCGCAATGCAACCCGAGGATGCTACCGGGGAACCACTCCTTCAGATTTTGCAGCAATTTCTGCAACCAAAGCTTTGAGGACAAAGATTTTTCTAAGGGAGAGGGGATGTTACGAACCCGTGTCAACCCTTCTCTTTACTATGTTAGTATATTGTTTTTGGACGCATATGCTTTGTAAGTCGTCCCGTAGTATTTGTTGATTCATAGTTTATATTAGCCCATAGTATTGACCCATAGTATTGGACGCATATGCTTTGTAAGTCGTCCCATAGTATTATATGTCCCATGGTTTTGATCCATAGTATTGGGCATAGACTTAGTATATAAGTGTGTGTTGAGGTCATTGAAGGCACTGTGAAGTTATTTGTATTGAGCTTGCTCATAGGAGGTTGCCCCCTCGAAGTGGACTGTGATCAATATAAAAGTGATTCTGAGTTCTGTCATTTCTGCTATTTCGCATATTCTTATTAATTAATTGTTGCAGGTGCTTTACAGGGACATCTTCATAGTTACATTGATCCCATAATGTATTAGCATGGTTTCCTTAATATTTGTTAAAAACAACTCCTACGTTCTTTGGGCATTAACAATCTAATTATATTAATACATATCACCATGATGATACAATTGAGTCTTTCATATGATGATCAAATATATTCATGACCATTAATCTTCTAATTGCACCATATACCATTTCATAATTTAACATAGTGTATTCAACTTTTGAGGTATTTCTGATCTTTAAAAGTATTCAGCATATACATATCCTCTTTGTCTAAAACTACAATGATGCATAATAGACACACAATCATGGTGCTAATAACGTAGATGTAAATGCATATCTTCTATAAGAAATAACGTACATATCTTTAGGCATTCTTCATAAGTCAAATATAGTGCCACCATACATTATTTACTATAGTTCAACTTATTCGAAATTTACACATGTGTTGCAACAATCCGGTACTCACTATGCATATCCATCTATATTTACATCTTGAAATCATCAAAACAATAATAGGATCTAATTAAAATCACTTAACAAGGCAACTCATTACAAAAATGTACATAATCATAATCTTATAATGAAATATAAAGAGTGGGAGGTACTTATCTAGTTAAATAGACCATAATGACTGAAGGTTTTACTGCAACTTTCCTCCCAGCCATTTGGATCTCTGTCCGGTGTGTATTACTGCCACCGAGAGGCCACCCCCAAACTAACAACGAATTCACTAGGGGAGATATCAATTCACTCTTCTATTTCAGCATAGATTGAAATTTCGACCTTATTATCGAGTCAAGTATAAAGACTTATATAGGTATAGTTTATTGGATGAGTATTGGGGTTGTGCCTGTTTCCCCACTTATTGTCCATATATAATACCTAAGCTACATAATCACCGTAATATTCTTCTTTATCCAAACGTTAACCTTAACCGTGAAGGATACATCCTTATTTGTTAGCAAAAGGCTCATACCTATATATATATAACCAATATAAAATAATAAATGAAGGAATTCAATGAAAAAAATTCCCTCTCTCACTAAGAGGCTCACCTTATCTTTAATTATAAAAAGAATACTAATTTTCATAACAGATTAAGTACTATTCTTGACAGAGTTGTACATTACGCGATGTACAACTAATTAAATGACCACGATTGGTTAATGCACCTCTCTGTATAAACAAAATAATGATTTAAAAACAACCATGAGGTTAGCCCATAATTCAAAACAAACTCTTCCTAATCTCGGGGACCACAAAACAATACACCAAGTTACTCTTTCATTTAACCTACACAGGGATCACGTGCAATGGATTTATTCAAGCAAAACTCTGTATAGTATTTTGTGCATAGATTGTATGCACAGTCTAGAGCTTAAAGAAGAAAACTCCTATCAAGTAGAAAATTACTGAAGGGTTCACAGACATTATGCCCACATTCAAAACTTCAACTAAAAATAAGAAATTGAAACAGGAACCATCCCTTCCCAAGATAAGTTGCAGCAACCCATCCATTCAACAACAAAACAAATTATTGGGATCAGGCTCTTTTAACAGCCGTCCATTCCCAGAATAAGTCGCAGCAACCCATTCACCCAACAACAAAACAAATTATTGGGATCAGGCTCTTTTAACATCCGTCCCTTCCCAAGATAAGTCGTAGAAACCCAACTCTTCATCAGTTAACCCCACTTTGGGATCGTCTCTCACAGAGCCGTTCTAACACATTGATACTGTAACAGATATAAAAAAGAATCCAGCTTAAAAAACAACGATCTCCCTGGGATCTCTTGAAAAAGGGACAGGTATAGATCACAGAGATCAGATTTTAGATTTATTGACGGATAACTCTGTCGAATATTCACTTGTCTGTCCAATCTAAATCAAGTACTGATTATATAAAAAATAATAGTTTCGATCTAGCCACCGGATCCATATAAAAAATCATAGCATAATTCATTTTAAAACTAAGCAATGACGAGGCCATGGGTATAACTAACATTCTCATATTGTGGTGTAGGGGGGAGAACCTGACGGAGGAGCTGGAGTGAGCTAGGGTTTTGATAGGGCGCACGAGACTCATGGCTGTCAAAAACCCTCGCGGTAGGGGCCACATTCCCTGTAGCTGTCCCGGCGGATGCCCTAGGCCATGTCATCTGTGGGAGTGACGTCGGTAGAAGGGTGAGATGAGGTAAGGATGGGGGAGGCGTGCAATCGGGAGTCAGGAGCTAAACGTTAGTTGGGTCTAGGGGGATGTCTCTCAAAGTCCTTGTCTATCTAGGCTATTCAGATCTGGGTGGAGAAGGTGAGAGAAAAAGTAGAGCTGTGGAAGGAGAAGGCCTTGATTGGCAAGTTCGTGGGTATTTGGCCCAAGAAAAGAGATCTGGCCTGGTGGAACAAAAGCACATGGAACCCAAAAGGGGACTATGATGTGCAGCTAGGGGCCAAGGTTTTATTTACCATAATCTTTTTTAATGTGGAAGATAGAGAGAGAGTGTTGGAGGGGGGACCCTATTTTTTCTTTTCAGCTGGCCTTTACCTCAGACCCTAGAAAGAACGTTTCAACCCAAAAATGGAGGATATGAAGGTTGCCCCAGTCTGGATCAGACTTTTCTCTCTTCCCTGTGGATTTTGGGATATGGAAATCTTGTAGGCCATTGGAAATTCCCTTGGGGAATTCGTCAAAGTTGCGAACAGACGAAATTGCAAAGGTATACTTCATGTGCCCGGATCTATGTTTATATGGATCTCTCTAAGGAGCTCCCAGAAGCTATTAGCCTAAACTACGAGGATTAAGAATGGATCTAGCCACTTGATTGTGAGCAGCTTCCATTTCGATGCTGCCTTTGCCATGAGTATGGCCACTTTAGCAGAAATTTCCCTCAGTATGACAGGGAGAAACCCTCATCTCACTTAGATACTGACTGTAAGAAGGACAAGGAAGGGTTCAACCAGGTTTGAAGCCACAAAAAGAATAGATCTAGTGACCAATCTCGAAAAGGAAAGGAAAATATTGATAATGGGTCCACCAGCAAAAATCCGTTCCAGAATTTGGAGGAGGTCGGTGAGGAGGGTGAGGGCAGAAAGGGTGAAAAAGAACCCCCACAGATGTGTAAGGATGAAGTTATGGAAAACCAGAGCCAAGATCAGATCCTGGAAGATCAACCAGCAGCAATGGAAGAAGACGTCGAGGAAGAATTAGATCTGGGAGAATTAGATCTCGACGTGCTCGAGAAGGAATGTGAGAAGAGGGGGAAAGTTTATGTTACCAGAAGATAGGTGGAGCTTCTGGGGGATGCGATCATCAAATCAAAGTCTAGTTAGAATCTAGGTATCATGGCCGACCCTCAATCGGGGAGCAAATGGAAATCTCCAACTGAGGACCTGAAGCATAGAAGGAAATCCACCAAACAGAGAATAACATAATTTGGTGTAAAAATCATTGAGTCCGGTCAGTACCCCACGATCAGGGTGGCCTTTTCTGAAGTTAAAAAAGTTGCTCAATGAAGATAGTTTCCTGGAACATTAGGGGGTGCAATCATCCTTGGAAGCTAAAAAATATAGCGAGAAAAGTGAAGCAAGAAAAACCTAATATTCTTTTTATTCAAGAGACCAAATGTTCATCCAGTACAATGGAGAAAGTAGGGAAAAAAATCTGGAAAGGTTGTGAGGTCATGGAAATTGATGCTAATGGAATGGCTGGGGGCCTGGTTGTCCTCTGTCAAACCATCTCCATCTCACTTTCCAATTGGAGGGCTAACAGATTTGCGTTGATGATCGATTTCGTGGTTACAGATTCCGGAGTCTATGGATCCCTAGTAAATGTTTATGGGCCGAGTGTTGCACCACATAAGGATGCCTTCCTTTAGTTCTTTTGCTGGTTATTAGTTTAGGCTGAGGAGGGGCCATGGATTGTTGGTGGGGATTTCAATCTTATTTCCTCCCTTAATGAGAAAAAAGGAGGAAGAAGGACTCTGGACAGATTCCAAGAAATCTTTCGGGATGTTCTCAGTCATAGCCCTTTCATTGATGTGGAAACTGGAAACGGATGGTATACTTGGAACAATATAAAGGGTGGTATTCACCTGGTGGCATCTAAACTTGATAGATTCCTAACTAGCGAAGATGTTGCTCGGGGGCAGGGGGAAGTCAATGCCAGTGTCCTTCCCTCGGCAAGCTCTGACCATTGGTATGTTTGTTTAAACTGGGATCTCTTGAATCCTGTGCTCTTTAAGCCTTTTAGATTTGAGCAGTTCTGGATGGAGCATAAATATTTCAATGATTTGGTGAGGTAGTGGTGGCAGGAGCTGGGCCCCCCAAAGGGTTCTAGCATGTATCAATTCCAGTAGAAGTTAAAGGCTCTGAAGGCTAGGATTAGGACCTGGAATCAGGAGCATTTTGGTAACATCTTCCAGGATAAAAATAAATTGAGTGAAGAATTAGAAATCATTCACTGGAAAGGGATGGAGGTCAGTTAGGATGTGAAATTACGTGAACAGGAGAAAATCCTCCTGGAACGCCTGGAAGTTCGAGAAATGCAAGAAGAGATTTTCTGGAAACATAAATCTCGCAACCAATGGCTGCAAGAAGGAGAGAGGAACACTAAGTTCTTACACAATACAGTCATCGAGAACCGTCATAGGTGTAAAATCCTCAAGATTCGTAAAACCAATGGGGAACATGCAGAAACTAGAGGAGAAATTGAAGAAGAATTAGTTACTCACTTCGAGACTGTCTTAAAAGAAGATTGGGTGGATCACAGCCATGACATAGCCAAAATCTCCAGCCTCATCCCTTGTCTGGTTACTAGTGAGCACAATGAGATGTTAAGCAAACTCGTCTCTATGCAAAAGGTTGAGGAAGCTATGAATCAGATGAATCTTGGGAAATCCCCTCGCCTTGATGGGTTTACCACCAACCTTTTCCATCACTTTTGGGATCTCATCAAGGTGGACGTTCATCAGATTGTGGAAGAATCATGTAGCAGTCGAGGGGTTCTAAAATATTTTAATGCAACCTTCTTATCTCTTATCCAAAAGGAAGACGGTGCTGATTCTCTGAGGAAGTTCCGCCCGATCGCCTTATGCAATGTAATCTATAAAATCATTTCTAAGGTGATAGCCAATCATCTTAAGCCTCTCCTCCCCATTCTTATCAGTCTAGAGCAATCGGGTTTTGTGGAGGGAAGACAAATTGTTGATGGAATCATCTTGGTTCAAGAGATCATGCATTCCCTAAAAGTTATGAAGAAACGGGCATGCTAGTTAAGTTAGACATCGCCAAAGCTTACAATAAAATCAGCTGGGAATATATGAGGGGTATCTTGAAGGCCTATGGTTTTGATAGGGAGTGGGTGACCTAGATTATGAATCTGGTCTCGACCCATTTTTATTCTATTCTCCTCAATGGGACCCCTTCTAAACTCCTTCAGGATTCTCGTGGTATCCGTCAAGGTGACCCTCTGTCTCCTTTCCTCTTCATATTAATGGCAGAGGGGCTCAGTAAGCTTCTGCAATCCTAGGTTGCTGAAGGTAGGCTTTGGGGGCTTCAGCCTCATGGGGGTATGGATAAGCAGACGCACCATCAATTCGTCGATGATAAATGCTAATGGGGCACCCTTCAGTCCAAGAGGCCCGAACCTTCAAAAAAATCCTTGTCCTTTTTGCGAAGGCGTTTGGGATGTGTTGATGTATATGTAACTTCGGAATGTATTTCACATATATGTATATTGTATTCCTATAGAGATGTTATTATTCCTCTATACGGAAGTGGTTGTATTCCTATAGAGATGTTATTATTCCTCTATATGGAAGTGTCGTCATTTATATTGTAAGTGTCGTAACTTATACTTGATGGGTTATTAGACCACCTTGTTGGGGTCGGCCCTGTATAAGTCATGTGGGTCAAAGGATTATTAGACAACCCTATTGGGGGTCAGCCATGTGGGTCAAAGGGTTATTAGACCACCTTAGTGGGGGTCGGCCCAGTCAGCATTATGTTAAGTGGTTAAGTTGAGGCCGACCTAGTTGAGCAAAGGTCAAGTCAAGTTAGTGTATAAATAGAGAGTGTGTCTCTCTCATTTTACACATTCTATTCTCTCACTCACACTTGGGAGAGTGGTGCACTTGTACAGGAGGATGCTCTACTGCTCGAAGAAGACTATCTCTATCTATGTTTGAGGAAGTTATTGGGGTTTTTCACCTTTATGGTTTTCCCCAAGTAAACTCTGTGTCTCTTGTGTGCTTGCATTATTGTGTCCATGGTTGATATGCTGTAGATTTGATGTACATGTTGTTTTATCAGTTAAGATCCTAGATCAGATTGAAGTAAATTCTGAAAATTTAACATGGTATCAGAGCTAGCCTGAAAGAAGGCATGATATGGCATGTATGACACTTGTTGCACTTATGATGCTAGGGCTTGATATAGCAAAAACCAGTCATCGTAGAACTTTCACTATAAATCCATTTTGGAAAAGTTTTCAGATCTGAAACTTTTACAGATCGAGGATCCAATCCCCATGTACCTTGTGTCCAAAGGACAACCTCTAATTCATTGTACTTTGTGATTTATGATCTGTACAATATAGGGTTTCTGCCTCTTTCGGATTTGAGTCAAAATCAGGTGACCTTGGGAAAAAGGTCATAACTTGGGCTAGGAAGCTCCAAATGAAATTTCGTAAAAGGTGACAGGTAGTACACAGATTGTACTATCTAAGAAAGAATTTTCAGAGGCCGAAGTTGAACCAGTGACACGTGGCATGCCATACAAGTTAGCTCTACTGTATTATCCCATAAATAGGTCACGTTGCGACACTGGGCATAACTCTCTGTCAGAGAATCCAATTGCGATCAGACCTATTGGGATGGAAAGATAAAAGGTTGGAATATCTTAAGAAAACTTTTTAGAGGACAAAGTTGAACTAGTGACATGTGGCATGCCGTACAAGTTCGCTCTCCTGTATTATCCCATAAACAGGTGATGCTGCGACACTTGGCATAACTCTCTCTCAGAGAATCCAATTGAGGTCAGACCTATCGGGATGGAAAGAAAATAGGTCAGGCTATCTCAAGAAAAATTTTCAGACCCTGTGGATCGAAAAGGTTCAGAGTTACACCAGAAACAATCAGGTACATATTTCTGTCAAAACAGAATTATTTTTGAGTACCTTAATTCATGGCTTTCGGAATTTAGGGTTTCAAAGAAAGTTGGAATTTTGTAATCGGAGACCACGGATGGATTCTACTCATCAAAATCGAAATTTAGAGACCAATATCAGTTTTTTTGGTTAGGTAGAAGGCCGGGCTTGATCAAATCCCAGTTCGAGACTTTGAATGGAAAGATGGAAAATTAGGGATTCTGCAAAAATTGAAATTTTGGAAATCTGTGACCACGACTAGAAGCTCCTCAGAAAAATCGAAGCTTAGAGTTTTGAATCAAATATTTTGGTTGGGTGAAGCTCTGGGAAATTCAAACCCTAATTCAGGGTCCTCCCTAGTGAATCCAGAAATCTAAAAGGCAATTTTGAGGGGTGAAACTTTGCAGTTTTCAAATTCTGAATATACCAACTTGATCAGCTCATCAAGGCGCATATTTCTATTCTTTAGGAAGTTTGAAATTCAAAGTTTGAATTTTTGGGGTTTCTTTGACAAACGCTAATCCAGCTCCAGGTCCAGTTCTTGCAAATCAAGTGGATTGGGTTGATCCTAGAAGAAGATGGATTGGTCACCTGCATAAGTGAATAAGTTCCTGTCTCAGAGGGAGATGAGGCTAAGGCCTTCCATAAGAAGATTACAAGCAATCTTGATAGGTATGGCTTACAGGTATGCTTCATGGTTAAGTTTATCATATGTTTGTCTTCATATCATTACAGTACAATCTTGATTAATTACTGGACTTGTCTTATCACCTTAATAGAAGATATTGATTGATTAAGGTTTTGACACTTATGATTGTACTAATGCATTGTGATGTTGTATGAGGTTTATGTTGTTTGCTAACACAAAAGGTACACCAAGAAAGTCAAATCATGTTCTACTTCAAGAACATATGTTCATGGTGACATGAAGACAAAGATTCATCCATTGTCATGGATCACATAGAAGATCTACTTTCGAGGTATGTATAACTTGGTTCTACAATGGTTAACTTATGAGACATGCAGGCTACTAGCACAAGTCACTGAAGAGAACCATAAGACATTATGCAGGTATGTTAGACATAACTAGCTAGCATGCTAATCCAGGTATGTTTTTCCTATATCAAGATAGAATCCTACCTTGTGTTAGGATCTTATACTATTGTGTTGTTGATAATGATTATTCATGAAATCATAGGTTTGAATAATCATGGTTGTATGCATATTATGTTTCTTACCATAATTGACGATATGACTAACCAGAAGAATCATGAAGATATATGTTTGAATAATCATGGGTTTTATGCATATTATATCTCTTATCTTGATTTATGATTCAACTAACCTGAAGATTCCTACGATCAAATAAGAATGTGTACGAGTAAAAGAAGACTTCCCTGAAACCTTGAATACTAATGTTTATTATCTGTGAATGATCATGAATATACATGTTTAAGATTATTGTGTTTTGATAGTATTAAGATTATACTAATAAATGTGTGATTATGTATGAGACCTCAAGGATAACACAATGATGATACTAATAAGCATTCATAGTGATTAAGGATGGATGTAAGTTCAACGATAGGTAATCCAGGAAGCAAAGATCAAGAGGGAGCACACTCCAGTTGTTCCTAGAAGAAAGAAAAGGAGCACACTTCAGTAGTTTCTACAAGGATGCAGATATTCAGAGGGAGTTGACGACTTCTCACAATCCACATAAGAATGGAGTTGCAGAAAAGAAGCAAAGACTGAGAGGGAGTCAACCCAACAAACAAACAAAGATAAGTATTTGAATTGTCATTACTTGCATATTTTATTGTTTAAATAATACTGTTCAATAATGTATATACTGATGTTCCTAGAATTAGGTTGTGTATTATGCATATTAGAATAGTTGCATTGATGAACAGTATACTACTAATATGCATGGGTAAGTGGCCTATGGCACTGTACAACATTCCATTGCTACTTATCTAGAATGAAACCTCTTTGCTGACATGTTGGGAGTTGTGCACACTCTTAACAATGTTTTGGTAGAGATTGGAAGGCATCTAGAAAGTTATGGGATATGGATAAATGTTGTATTGAAGCATTGGATAAGATAATTGCATGACTGTATGACATATTTCTTTATGTGTAAGAATTTGTTCTGAAAACTATGAGATGTTTTCTAATCATGCAATTTAACTTGTTGTGTAGGAAAGATCGTATGCCATCAACTACAAAAGAAGAACTACAACATTTGTTCAGCAACAAAATTATCTATTGAAGATATTGAAGTTCCCAGGATATGGGAAGAATGCCATGATCCGTCGATCATGAAGAATGATGTTTGGGATGTAGTCCCAAGCCTTGAAGGGAAGTTTGTTATGACTTCCATATGGATCTATCAAGATCAAGCATGCTGCAGATGGAAGCATAGAGAAATATAAAAGTGATGAAATAGAAGATACACCAGATGGATTTCAAGATAGCTTTCTTGAATGGTGTAGTTGAAGAAGAAGTGTCTGTGGAGCAGCCACTTGGTTCTGAGACACATGACAAGGAGTCATATATGTGCAGAACTTGGGTATGATGCACCACTTTCTAGCTATGCAGGTGTGGCAGAGTGTAGATGGAATCTTCCTTGGACAAGGGAAGTATGCAGTAGAGATCCTGAAGAGGTTTTGGATGATGGACTGCGAGGCTATGGCATTGAACCTGAAGCTTCTGTGTGATGCTTCATCTAAACCAGTTGATGTCACTATGTATCGTCAGATGGTTGGGTCCTTGATGTACCTGACAAACATGAGACCAGATATTTGCTTTGCAGTGAACACATTGAGCCAGTTCCTGACAGATCCGAGGAGTGTTCACCTGGTTGCTGTAAAGCATATTCTGAGGTACTTGAAAGGTACAGTGGATTATGGGCTCAAGTATGAAGCGAATCAAAAGCTTAAGCTGTAGGGTTATGTTGATTCAGATTGGGCAGGCAGTGCTACAGATAGGAAGAGCACATCTAGGTGTTGCTTCAGTATGGGATCAGGTGTGATCTCTTGGTTCAGCAGGAAGCAGTCCTGCATAGCACTGAGTACAGCTGAGGCAGAGTATGTTGCAGCCTATTCAGCTAGTTGTGAGGAAATATGGCTACGGAAGCTACTGTCTGAGTTCTTTGATCTCCCATTGGATGCTACTGGTATTTTCTGTGATAGCCAGAGTTGTGTGAAGTTGTCTGAGAACCCCGTGTTTCATGATAGGTCGAAACACATAGAGATCAAATATCACTATATCAGGGATATGGTGCAGAGAGGAGCTGTGAAGCTCCTGTACGTTGCGACAGACGAGCAGATTGTAGATGTGCTAACGAAGCCACTAGCCAAGGTGAAGTTCGAGTACTTCAGGGAGAGGCTTGGCATTCTTCAGATTGATGACAATTCGAGGAAGAAGTGATGGACACATTTGCTGAAGCCATTTCAAGCAAGTTGGAAGGAGGATCCTTCACATGGCTGTGGATGTAAGCGCTTGATGATGAGCATTAGGATGATGTTCTGGTTTTTGCTTTGTATGATCAGTTGGATCATTTATATGTATGTACGCATCATGTTGGATGCTAAATATGATCAGTTGGATCATTTATATGTATGTACGCATCATGTTGGATGTTGGATATGATCAGTTGGACCATTTATATGTGTATGTATGTACGCATCATGTTGGATGCTGGATATGATGAGTTGGATCATTTATATGTATGTATGCATCCTGTTGGATGCTGGATATGATCGGTTGGATCATTTGCATGTATTTTGTATATGCATCATGTTGGATGCTTGGACCATGTATCTATATATGTATCAGGTGGATACATTGTATGATCAGGTGGATCATGTATGGTGATATGTATCATGTATTTGTATTTGTATCAGGTGGATACACTGTATGATCAGGTGGATCATGTATGATGATATGTATCAGGAAGATACTTGGTATGCATCAGGTAGATGCATTGTATGATCAGGATGATCATGGATGAAGAGCTTCAGGATGTTGCTCCAGATGACATGCAGCAGGATGTTGCAATGATGATGATCAGGATGATCATGTGTACATCAGGATGATGTATGGTGAGTATCAGGTTGATACTCTATGGATGTGGATCAGGTTGTGCAGATGAGCATATAATTTGGCCCTGGGAGATTTGCAGATAGTCTTTCGAGGTTTTTCCTATGCAATATAATTTGGCCCTGGGATATCTAGAAAATTCTCTTTCGAGGTATTTCTCTGGGAGGACATATAATTTGGCCTTGGGAGATCTGTATATAGTCTTTCGAGGTTTTTCCTATGGCATATAATATGGATCTGGGATATCTGGCAGATGCTCTTTCGAGGTTTTGTCCTATGGCATATAATATGTGCCTGGGATATCCAATAGGTTGGGCTGTGTGCCCATAATAAGTCCTGGGATGCTCTTGCGAGGTTTTGCCATGACCACATATAATCTGTCCCTGGGAGATCCTATAGGTAGAGTTGTGTGCTCGTAACAGCCTAGGATGCTCTTGCGAGGTTTTATGGTGACCAAATATAATCTGTCCCTGGGAGATCCTATAGGTAGAGCTGTGTGCTCTTAATAGCCTGGGATGCTCTTGCGAGGTTTTGTGGTGAGGTCAAATATAATATGGCCCTGGGAGATCCTATAGGTAGAGCCATGTGCTCGTAACAACCTGGGATGCTCTTTCAAGGTTTTGTGACGCACGTAATAAGTCCTGAGGATTCCACAGTATGGCCAGTGATGACAAAGACCTGCAGTTGGTGGGCCTACATCTAGTATGAAAAAGGACTGGCTCTGTAGAACTTCCTATGACGAGTAGATTCAGAGATTGATTGAGATAGTAGTAGCAGTGACAATGATTCAGAGAAGATGACTTGTGCTAGAAGAGCTGTGTCGAGAAATACCTTCCTAGTTAAGAGGGAGTGTTGATGTATATGTAACTTCGGAATGTATTTCACATATATGTATATTGTATTCTTATAGAGATGTTATTATTCCTCTATACGGAAGTGGTTGTATTCCTATAGAGATGTTATTATTCCTCTATACGGAAGTGTCGTCATTTATATTGCAAGTGTCATAACTTATACTTGATGGTTTATTAGACCACCCTAATGGGGGTCGGCCTAGTCAGCATTATGTTAAGTGGTTAAGTTGAGGCCGACCTAGTTGAGTAAAGGTCAAGTCAAGTTAGTGTATAAATAGAGAGTGTGCCTCTCTCATTTTACATATTCTATTGTCTCACTCACACTTGGGAGAGTGGTGCACTTGTGGAGGAGGAGGCTCTGCTGCTCGAAGAAGACTATCTCTTGTATTATGGTTGTATCATTGCTCTATCTATCTCTGAGGAAGTTATTGGGGTTTTTCACCTTTATGGTTTTCCCCAAGTAAACTATGTGTCTCTTGTGTGCTTGCATTATTGTGTCCATGGTTGATATGCTCTAGATTTGCTGTACATGTTGTTCTCTCAGTTAAGATCCTAGATCAGATTGAAGTAAATTCTAAAAATTTAACAGGATGGAAGTTAATCCAGGTAAGTCTCAAGTTTTCTTTTCAACACTCATGTCCCCACTCAGCACAACATTATCTGAATTCTTGTTTTTTCTCGGGGATCTTTCCCCTAAAAATATATGGGGATTCCACTGGCTGAGGGGACTATTCCCAGGGTGTCCTGGTAGGATTTATTGGACAGATTAAGAAGTAAATTGGCTAGTTGGACTCTTCATCCCTTAAACCTTCCCAGTCATCTGGTTTTAGTCAAATTTTTCCTCCAGGCTATGCCGGTCTATTTGTTTTCAATGCTCTCTACCCCCAAGTCCATTCTTAAAGAGATCCAGGGCCTTCATAGAAATTTTCTCTGGGGTGGCAGGGAATCCAAGGCAAAGTTTGCGCTAGTTGGGTGGGACAACATTTTTAAACCCAATACTAATGGGGGTCTGGGTCTCAGGGACCCCTAGATTCTGAGTGGAATTTATGGAGCAAAAATCTGGTGGAGATGGTGCACTCACAATTCTGAACCATGGGCTCGCTTGTGGCATATTAAATATTCTAGGGATCAAGAGCTGGGACATCTGATCATATTCAATGAAGTAAAACATGGTTCTCACACTTGGCTTAAAGCTTTCTCCGGGCGAAAACTTGTTCAAAACCA
Organism: Larix kaempferi; assembly: GCA_027924585.1. NCBI lineage: Eukaryota > Viridiplantae > Streptophyta > Pinopsida > Pinales > Pinaceae > Larix > Larix kaempferi. Next base: position 50,257,155 of record BSBM01000510.1, read on the forward strand.
TTGTTTTTGGGAGGTTCATGATGGGGAATGGGCTAATTTCTAGGATGATTCTTGGAACAAGTTACCCAAACTCAGGGATGATCCTAGGTGGTAGGCGATCAAGGATAGAGGAGTGGCTAGTGGAAAAACCAAAGTTTGTCACTATTGGGAGCCTCCTAAGCAGGATGGATATAGGAATTGTTTTAATCTCGGTGGCTGGGAGGATCTCACCTCGGTTGAGAATCGTCCTAGTTTTGAGACCACCTTGTAGGAAAGGTTTATTAGGATCAACAATTCCCCTAATAGGCTTTGGTGAGGGTCCTCTCAGAGAGGCACTTTCAGTATTAAAGAAGCTTATGCTTACCATATTGAGGATGAAATAGAGGAGGATAAGACATGGGAAAAAATTTGGGGGATGAATAGTTGGCCCAAAATTGGGATCTTTTGCTTGTTAGTGATATGGAAAAGAATCCTGACTAGTGAAAATCTGAGGAAGCAAGGAATCGTGGGCCCATCATGTTGTACTGTTTGCTTCAACTCGGAGGAAACCATTGGCCATCTCTTGGATTCTTGCTCCTTCTCTTCTTTTCTGTGGGACAGAGGTGCAGTGATTTTCAGGAGAAGTAATCAAATCAGAGGGCAACCAGACCAATCCTTAAAATCATGGGACCTTAAAGCATTCTCGAATCCCATCATTGGTTCTCTCTGGATGATGTTTCCGGGTATGGTCATGTGGACGATATGGAAGGAGAGGAATGGACGTATCTTTAGGGACAAACATCACCAGGAAGAGGAGGTTTGGACGAAGCTGGTCACGAACATGAAGGAGACTCTCATAAGAGAAGGAACTTTGGGAGACGGTTCAAGCTCTTCCTATGGAGGAAATTCACCGTGAGGTCAAATACTGGGTGTCTAATCCTGGCTCGACGGTGGGCAGAGCGTCGACCTATGAGCGGATGATAATGACTTATTGGGTGACCAAGAATTTGTTGGCCCATGTGCTAATGGAATTTGTCAACAAGTATAAGGGGGATGAGGAGCTCGTCAGAGCCTAGAAATCCCATAACACAGATAGCAGGATCATGCACATGAAAATTGACTCCATAGCCAAGAAATTGGGAATCACCTTTGTTGTCCAGGGTTCAACTGATGGGGTTCCTGTGGATAGTGGTCGCCGGTGCATACGGAGCTCCTTTGAAGCTGTACCTGGTGGTTCTAAGGAGAAGGCCTAGTCCCCGGGGGTGCAGCCGATCCTGGAGAACAGTGGTAAGGAGACCGAGCCTGTGATACACATCTGAGCTTTGTTTCTGGATGTTGTTTTGTGCCTCTGTGCACTTTTTTCGTGTGTTAGCACCCAACATGACCCCCTAGGTTGTGGGAGAGGGAAAACTGGGGTAACAACAAAACCACTTTAGACTTGTGCTACTGACCTAGCATAGTCAGAGAGGGATCTCTCTACAAATCTATGAAAGACTGAAAATAATCAATAAACTTGCAGCCATGAGGAAATACACAGATTTGAAAGAAGACTGAAAATTATCAATGAGCAACACACAACCTTTTTGCTTAAGATATTCAATCAAACACATTAAGAAGGTCATATTTCTAATGGATAATTTGGTTTTAAAGGTTTGGCAGGAAAAATCATAAGAGAAACTATTGGGCAATGGAGTCAGAACATGACACATAAAAAAAATATAGTGCTGCTGCATGGGATGTCAAAACAGAGGCAAGGAAGCCATCCATTTACAGTCAAAATGCTGTTGTCTGGTGATAAAAGAAGAAGAAATGAATAGTCCATTGGAATGAACATCTAATAGGGATGAATTCAATGTCAACTTTAGTAGAAATTGGTGGTGGATACTTGAAATGAAAGGAACAGAGCATAATTTCTATGAGTTATATTCCAATGCTATTCTTATTCAAGCATGAATCAACAAACATAATGAAAGTTAATAATAGGAAGAACAAGCACATGAGAGAAAGAAGGAGACAAAATGTAAATAAAATGACACATGAATCTTGGTCATAAAAACTAGCTTCAGACACTGCATTTCATTAAAGACAATGTTTAAAAGACAGAGCAGTGCTCTCCCAGGCCTCAGCCCTTTGATTTTCCAACCCTTTGCTCTTATATTACAATGAATTTATAGATCTATTTGTCCCTTAGGCTTGAGATTCTTCAATGGAGAGTGGTTACAAATGCATTGAGACCTAGCTAACAGATTGCCAACTCTCATGGAATTTGTTACAACCAAAAATCTCCATTCCCGACTGCAAACTGCTGAAACTTCCTTTTGGAGCCCCGACTGTATCTATCAAATGGTGATAGCTATGTAAAAAGGAAATAGGTTTTTGGATATTGGCCCGTGCTAAAGAAAAACCTCTTTCAGATTCCTCAGATTCCCCTCCAGATGGCCAGAACTGGTCTTTGAAGTTGATGACTCATGGAGAAAACGTAATTTCTGGAAGATTACCCTCTAAAGATCCTTTCGATTCTCCAAAACTGTGACACCTGTGTGAATTCTGAGAGAGATTATTGGAGATGGGATCATGCTGAAGAAAAACCTCTCTCAGTTTATCCAAATTCACCCTTTTTTGGCAAGAACAGCTGATGGAAGAGTCCACTCTGCTTTGGAGAGTATTCTCGCCATGTGAAGTTCACCTTGTAAGGTTAGGAGCCAAACATGCCAAGTGTCGGGCATTGTTTTCCATTACTAGGGCTCGGCTTCCTTTTAAGAGAGAGAGGCCGACCAAAACTTCTTGAAAATAGGTTGGTGTCCCCTCATCACCTGATTAGGTTGAGGTAGTTTACTCTTAACTCAAACTGAAACCATTTTATAATGCTTTCCTTGATAGGACAATTTTCCCTTATTTAAGAGTACAAAACAATACATGTATCTCTAAATAGTTATAATGCTTTACTTGTACTTAGTCATTATAATGCGATACAATGTATTGTATTATGTATAGGAAAGTGCCTCTATATATATAGGTATCTCTATATATTTATAAATAACCTTTTATCAAATAGATGGCATATATATATATATATATTATCTTCAAGTATATCTTGGAGTTCATCTAACTGAACCAAGATAATAAAGAAATGACCACTTTGTCTAACTTACAATAAAAATAGTTAGCTTATAGTGACGAGTATATCTTGGATTTCATCTAACCGAATCAAGACAATAAAGAAACGATCACTTTGTCTAACTTACGATAAAAATAGTTAGCTTATGCTAATCACTATATAGTGGATTTTGGTGATGTAAACCCTTGACATCCTCTGCCGGAGCTCGGATTTCAAAGGTATCCATAGGAATCTTAATTTCATACTAACTCTCATCAATAATTTACCTAGTGTTAAGCTTTAGGTCTTAGGAGTCATTTACTTCCTTTCGGTGGTAATGGTATCCATCTCTAGGACTAACCGATAACTCTAAAAAATAAAAACTTGAGTGACCTATGGTGAACATCAATGCTCACTTAAGTACTTGTGGGCTTGCATTTCAATGGAGTAATTGTGAACTTTGAAGTATTTATTCATCCCTAGCAACCACTCCTCAGCCTTTTCCCCAGAGTTAATCTCTCCGTAATATGTTAGGGCTTTTATCTTTTGGAATTCCCCTTGCAGACTGTTGTCACTTTTTCTCCTTTTCTTGCAAGGAGGTGGTGAACCTTTATCGTTGGAAGAGCTCTTACAGTATTCTTCCATTGATTCAGGTATGTGTTCTCCCTGCTCTTCTCCTTTAGGGCCGGCAATCCTTTTTGTGTGACTGTTTCCCTTTTTAAAATTGTTGACTATGAGTGTGGGATGTCCATGAGGTTTTGCCTTTGTTAGAGTCTGAAGCAGTGCCTCATTTATGGTCTGTTGTTCTCTTCTTTCATACATGTGTTCGTCTCAGAAACTTTGGAATTCGGCCTATAGATTCTTCATGGATTTCATTAGATCCAAGTTGAGTTCCACAACAATTTCTTGCTCTCGTGGTGGTGAGTTCATATTTCCATGTATGCTGCTGCCCCCTTCTACATTCATTTTCAAACAGTGACTGTACCTGAAATGTTATATAAGTATAAAGAGTAGAAAATCATGTTAGTTTATTTTCACATAAAACAAGATAAAATTTAAACGTATGTTTCCGTTTACTATGTATCTGTAGTGGATGTTTGTAATGAGCTCAATAGGTCACTTAGTTTTGTAACTGAGCTCTGATACCACTTGTAATGTCCCTAAAAATAATAGAATAATTTTTTTTCCTTCACCTTGAAAATCTGCCTAACACCAATTATAATTTATGAAACAACTTCAGTGCTGTAAAAGGTATCGGTACTTGCATTCATTATCTAAGTGTTTGGGAGAATTTCTAACATGGAAATTCTTATCGGTCATGCTTGTCGATGCGGAAGTGACTATGTTGAGTATGATTGCAAAGTTTAGTCATGAGATAATACTTAGCAGTCTCTTTGCTTCTTGTGTGCTTTTAAATGTATGTTTAAAATCTCAATTGTTCAAATGCTAATTCTCAGGTTTGATGAAATTGATGAGTGAAGTTGAATTACCCTGAAACATTGGGGTTTAAACTAAGCACTCCTGGAAGAGTCTCCAAGAGGTAAGGTGTGAATGAATGAGACTTGTGGTCTTACATAGCGGTTCCGCTAATGCATACTTATTTGACATTTCCTCACAGGTGTTCGTCGTGGCTATTTTGTAAGTAGTTTCATCATGTGAAACTTCTCAAGGTGGGAGAAAAATACCCTTGGTGCTAAATATCTAAGGGTTGAGGTCTTTGTCCTTTATGATACTTAACCAAATGTTTGAACCCCCAAAACTATACGATGTGGTTTGCAATATGCAATGGTGTCCTATTGTGGTAGTTGGCTATATTGAATGCGCTCATGGCAGTCACGTGGTATGTGGCCAACTGGACGAAGGGTTTTGGTAAGGGTTTTCCCAACGATATCAAGTCGTGAGATTGATTGTATTTTGGTTTAGAAGGAGATTATTTAGGTTGCTGGTGGAGCAACTACGCTTGGCCTGAGCTACGCTCATGGCCAGGGTATCGTTGATGGGTATGGTGTCGATGTAGCAGAACCCATCTACATGTAACTACTCTTCTCGTTACTCTTGAAGATTTCTCAGTTTTTAACTTCAAAATCCTTTAACTATTCGAGTTCTAACTTGCTGATATGTTCTCGTTAACAGGTATGTAGTGGCTCCTTGCATTGAACCTAGAAAGAGCCCTTACGAACTACTCAAAGCGTTTGGAACTGATAAGACCAGGGTTCTTTCAACCCTTCACACTTACCTTTCTCGGTTGTGGTAAATTATGATGGCGAGACTTCGTGAAGCCTTTGGCTCACTCATATTTTTGAAGTCTCAGGGGTGGTCGCCTTTGGCTTTACCTAGTGTATGAATACTTGTTGTAATAAATATTTTGATGGCGGGAACTTCCGAGGGTCTCTCTGCTTGTAGCAGGGTTTCATGGATTGGCCTCGGTTGTTATCTCTATATTTGTACCTGTGTGAATATGGGATTTGAAAGTGTAATTTGTTTATTTCCTGTAGGTAATCATGGGTATGGTCTTTTGAAGTTTGAAATGTAATAATAAAGGGATCTGTGTTTTATTTTTATTTCTATGAGGCTTATATGGCTGTATGAATAAACCCTGACTACTGTATTTTTTTGAATGGTGTCTTTGTCACTATAAAAAATTTAATGGAAAGATCGCTTGTCTAAATAAATGGAATTCATGTTAAATGTGATACCTACCTTGGCTCTATCTTGCGTATTTCTTTCCTATGGCGCAATTCATAAATTTGTTTGCGTTGTTATACTCTCATCCTGTAGCTAGACGATTGGGTTATTACATGGTAGCTTTGTATTCTGTTGATACCAGTGATACTATTATCCTAAGTCTAAATTATCATGAATGATCCTAGGCAAGATGAACTACTCCAGGGGTTTGATACCCAGACCTGTGATTTACTAGTTTAAAAAGTATGGGTGCCTATCCTTGGGTTATGAGGTTCGAACCGTGAACTGGGGAGGTGCCCATTAGAGTTTTCAAGTTTTAAGATGTAATGTTAAACCTGCATTTGTAGTTGTGACCTTTGTAAGTCTGCTATGTCTAAGGTTAAGGCTTTAAAGTGGAAACAAATCATGGTTGTTGAAGTCTACCTATGGTATCGATTTTCGTTTGACTTCAGTATTTTTTAAATAATGGAATTCCTGATTCCTTCTATGAATTTCTATTTTACTGTTTACAAAGGTGAATGGTTAGCTAACATAGAATAGATTTAAGGTTTATGTGTATTTAATGCTATTGGTTTTATATGAAGCGCACTTTGATTTGGGGATGGGATTTGATCCACGAATTAAGAGATAAGCCCATAAGGGTTTTGGGATTGGCACCCATCTTTGAAATGCAGATCACGATTGTATTATACGTGAACCTATGTTTGGATATGTGAACTTATGTTTTGGAATGAGAATCTCTATGTAATACTTGATGCGTTTAAAGTTGGACTAAATATTGCTATCGTAGAGATGTTTGATATTTGAAATGTGTAGTGCAGCTGAAAGTTTCGATGTCTGGTTTTTTATTTCTATTTGGTAATGTTTCCAGCATGGACATGGTAAGAATGTAAAAGATCTAACAAGTATAGGTGAACCCTGCACTACGAATAATGGAATATGATTTAAACAGGACAAAAAATAACATATACTAAGAAAATACGATTCAAACAGAAAAATATATATACCTATAAGCAATATAAGTTGTCTAGCAAAGGCTAGCTTGGCTAGACCTGCTAGACCCTCCACTAGGTTCTGGGAAGAACCTCGAATTTGATATTATGGGTAATGATAACAATGCTGCAGTATCTAATTTTAATTCTTAAAGACTAACTGTATTATAACTAGAATTTGAAACATTAAAAATCCATACCTGGTTGCTTGAATACTTGGTCCCTTCCTATAGCAACCTAGCTTCTTGGCACTTGATTCCTTCATGTAGTGACCTACACACTCAACAAGGGTTAATGCAGAACCTGTTGTATCTAGCTAACCTGTCAGGGTGATTGTCTTTAGCTGGATAACTTTGGGGTTACCGTGTTCCTCCCAACCATGATCCTACAACCATTGCTAGTTTTGTATGGATGCCCCCGAGATGGATTCCAACATGCAATGAGAGATAGAGGCCCTAGGTTCACTGCTGGTTCACTTTTTTGGAGTAGAAGTATTTCTTTTAATTACCATCAGCGAATGATAATGAAAAGATAGATTGATCCCCAACTTGGGATCTGCCCTCTTTAAGTAGGGGATTCTTTTTAATTATGACTATTGAAATAATTTGTTTCTTTAAATTAATAAATAATATTTAAAACATATTTTTTAAAAAGTATTTAGTCTTTTTGCACTAAGACTTTTTCAAAGGCTTAATCTATAAGTGATTTCTGATTTAAGCTCTTCATAATAATTATGGTAACAATAATTATAATAGTAGTAATTCTTACCTGGGTATTAATACACTATTACTATTATTTACAATCATGGCTGTCCACTAACTATTGATACTTTTATTAGTATTATTAAATAATGTGGCATCCCACTATGCATAACCTATATGCAATAAATGTCTTTTATAAATAAATAATCACATCATTATTTATTGCAATTTTTAATACCAATATTTAATCCTGTATGATACTTTGGTTTAACAAATTAGGGTTAAGGTCCACTTTTTTGGACGCTCTTTCGGTAGGCTTGGTTAGGCACCTCTAGTCTCTCTCTTACGTGTTGGATTCCCTTCTTTAACACGGTAGTTCCCGTAGTCCTTGATGATAGATAAAAGTGAATCATTTAATCAAATAAAATAAGTGTGATGAAGTAAAAGTGTTATTCAGAGTCCTTTCGACTCAACACTTTGAGATTTAGTAACCTCGAGTGCTCTTCAGAGCCTTTTAACACAACACTGTCACATGGGCATTATGTTAGTGCAATTCCAGAGCCTATGCTCAACACTAGTGCTAGAATGTGGTTGTGAGGCACATCTAGAATATTGAAGTTGCCTCGGATCCGGTATTCGTTTATCAAGCTTGGTGTGCTCCAGAGCTTAGGCCCAACACTCAATGTACTTGAGGGCTTACTCCCAGTACATGAACATTCTTCTAGGTACATCGAGGCTTATGCTCAGTATGTAGGTTACATGTGTGTTTCTGAGTCCACGCTCAACAGAATCATAAGTCAAATCATGTAAAATCATAGCTCTGCATAGTAAGTAACAAAAGATCATCTCAGTATATGAGGGTTTGTAACCTTATCAAAGATGAAGAACATCATTAAAACATTGGGGCCTTCTCGCCCAGTATATAATCAAATAAGGAAGTCAGTAAAGGTCCATGCTCGATATGTCGATATACATATAAATCAATAAATCATAGGTGCTAGGGCTCATGCCCAATACTCCAAACAAACATAGGTGCTGGGGCTATGGCCCAATATAACAATAAAATAGTTAGTCCAAGATTCGGGATATTACACAGAAGTTTCCATTTCTCTCAAGGAATGCGCCCTCCTTCATCCACACGTGTGGCTAGAATTTATATCAGCTATTTAACAATGTTTCCAACTCCATGCAAGAACTTTTTCCATTTTTAATCTGGCATTAAGAGCTCTGAGCCTCTCTAATTGAGTGATTTGCCTCAACAAGTTATTCTTGGGAGATGTGCCCCAAGGCCCTATGAGTTTCCTATGAGTGCTATGCAGGTCCAGCAATCATTATTACAGCCAGTAACATCCATTTCAGATCAGCCTTGAAGAATTAATGTCATATTGAAGAGGAGGCTACCGGTGTAGAAGAATTGCAGCTAGTTTTGAAGGAGGATCATTAGCAGAAGAAGATAGTTATGGAGGAGCATGCCGAAGACCTCCAGTGAGCTCCAGAATTTGTTATCAGCATATGTCAGAGGCTTCCATTTCCATAGGTCGAATTCAGACTTGATCTCTCATTCCTCTCTCATTGCTCCAACTCGCTCAACCAAATTTAGAGGTGTTTCTCCTAGTGGAGACAACTAGATGAAGGAGGGTGCACCAGTGAAGTCTATAAACAAAAGGAGTATCCAAATCAGGCCTCTGATATGTAGAGGTCTGATCATTACATCAGAACAAAGCTACTATAAAAATACTTCTCTCTATTCATCTTCTCCACCAATGTAATGCAATTTATAACCTATGAGGCACAATGTTTGAGAAAGAAGCCACTGAAATAAAAATAAGATTTATGTTATGTCCATTTCAATTTATTACTATTTTTAATATTAGATCAGAGTTGCATAACATATTAGAATAGAGAAATCAGTTAATGGAAGTCATTTATCAAGTTAAATTCCAAGACTAGCTCATTGAGAGGTTTTTCTAGATTAGTTTTGTTGAATTTATTGTAGATTGCACTTATAACATATGTTTGACCTCGCTTCTATTAAATTAGGTTAATCATTAAATATAATTCACATATCCGTCCCTAATTCAAGAATTTGGAAGCCTTTAACCCCTATTTGGGAATCTTAGAAAATTATTAACTCAACACTCCCGGGTGAGCTCTTGAACCCCAATTATTACTAAAATCTCCCAAGTCTGTTGAAATACTTTCCTGAACATCACCAGCACTTATTTGACTGATATAACCTCTGCCATTAACTCCCAAGATCCCCACCTGTCTAGTATTCATATGCCAGCTGCCAAGGAAGCCTCGAAGTAAGCATAGACTTGCTCTATGCTGAAAAGTGAATGGTTCTAGTACATGGTGCATAGGACATCTCTGATATGACATCTTGACCTGCTGCTGCACCTTACTCCATACATTTTCTAGAATTGAATGTTCATCCTACCATCCTCATATCTTGCCTTAGTCCCCATCACTTATTTCCTACTCTGTTCGAAAAAATTGTCAAAAATTTAACTAGTGAATTTTATCAAAAATTTGAAGTTAGAGATAATATCTTGGTTGAATCTTCCCAAGGATATTACAACCATGGTCAACCAAAGTCAAACAATGTCAACCATAGTCAACCATATCCATGAATGGTCCAACAAAGTCAAGCACAATCGACCATGGTCAACCATAGTTAACCATATTCAAGAAAAGTCAACCATAGTGGAATTATAACAACCATATAATTTTAAAGTCAACCCTTGTGTGACCCATAATCAAGGTAACAAGTTAATCATGATCAACGATATGATATGAATATCAACCAAAGTCAACCATCATCAACCATAGTCAACCATTGTCATCCATAGCCAACCATAGTCAACCATTGTCATCTATAGTCAAACATAGTTAATTAGTCAACCGAATTTAACCACAATCACAAATAGTCGACCATGGTCATCCATAATTATCCAAAGTTGTCCAAAGTTAACCAAAGTCAACCATCGTCAACCAAAGTCAAAATCCAAACAAAGTTAACCAATAGTTAATTATGGCCACACAAAGTCAACCACAGTCGACCATAGTCAACCATAGTCAAAATTTAACTGGTTAACCAATAGTTAATTATGGCCAAACAAAGACATACATAGCCAACCATATGCAACCATAGTGAATTAATCAACAAAAGTCAACCATAGTTAACCAAAGTCAATTATGGCCAACTAAAGTCAACCATAATCAATTAGACAACTAAAGTCAGCCATAGCAAAAAAAAGTCAACCAAAGTAAACTATAGAAAACCATGGTCAATGAAGCTCAACTAGAGTCATCCATGGTCAACCGTAGTCAACCACATTCCACCATGGTCAACCATTGTTAACCAATAGTCAATCATGGCCAAATTAAGTCAACCATGGTCAACCATGGCCAACCATAGTCAACCATGTGAATTAGTTAACGAAAGTCAACCATGGTAAAACAAAGATAAGTTTATTCAATCAAAGTCAACCATATTCAACCAAATTCAATTATAGTCAACCATAGCCAACCAAAGTCAAAAGTTAAACAAGGTCAACCAATAGTCAATTATGTCCAAACAAATTCAACCATAATCATCCATGGTCAACCATAGCCAATTAGTAAATGTGAGTCAACAATAGTCAGAAAAAGTCAACTATAGTTAACCACAGTTAGTTAAAGTCAACCAAATTCAAGAAAAGTCAACCATAGTAAACCAAAGTCAACCAAAGTGAACCATAGTCAACCATAATCAAAAGTCAAACAAGGTCAACCAATAATGAATGATGAAAAAATAAAGTCAACCAAAGTAAACCATAGTAAGAGAAAGTTAACCATAGTTAACCATGGTCAATCAAACTCATCCAAAGTAAACCATAGTCAACCATGGTCAGCCATAGTCAACCATAGTCAACTATGGTCAACCATAGTTAACCAAGGTCAACCAATAATCAGTTATGCCCAAACAAAGTCAACCATAGTTTAACAAATTCAACTATAGTCAACCATGTTCAAACAATTCTGAAGCATGGCCGCTCATTGTCAACCATCGTCAAGCATGGTTGACATAATCCACCAATGGTCAAAAGTTAACCAATAGTCACCCATAGTCAGCCATGGTTGGCATATAGAAACTATAGTCAAAAGTCAACCATAGTAAACCATGTCCAACATTGCAACACATGGTAAACCATGGTCAATTATGGCCAAACAAAGTCAACCATAGTCAAACAAATTCAATCATGGTCTTGATCATGTTCAAACAATTCTTAAACGTGGCCAATAATTGTCAACCATCATCAAGCATTATCAAACCATACTAAACCATGGTCACCCATAGTTAATAGTGCTCAAACATGGTCATCCATTGTTAAACACAATGAACCAATGAAAATCTTATTTAGCCATATTGAATCATGGCCAACAAAATTCAAAGGTGGTCAACCATGTTGAAGCCCAGGCAACCAAGCTCAACTGTAAGCTAACAAGGTCAACCACTTTATTATCCATGGTGAAACATGGCAAGACATGTGTCTCTTTTGGTCAACCAAAGTCAACCATAATCATACGTGTCCCTTCATAATCAACCATTGTTATTATTTTTAATTATTGACATTTTAACATTTAAATTAACTTTTAATAATATTAAATTATGTCATAATGGAACTTAACACTTTACAATGTTTGCAATGTGAGATAACTATTAAGGAGCATTGCCACCCTACATAACTCAACTTACATATATATCATAGCATGAAAAATCCATTAGGGACCATTGCCATGAACATAACCTAGAATTTTGAAATGAAAAATAACCCTTTAAAATAGCAATGGGACATAGCCATTAATCAATGTACATATATCGATAAAAATGGACAAGATAAATCACTACAAAATCCTAATTAAAAGAAAAAAAAATCACTATCTTAGTAAACGACATGAAAATCTCTTACACCTCTCCAAGGTGGCTCCTAAGAAATTCTGGAGGTAAATTCTAACTCGCAAAACAAAATAAGATAATAAGATTGCTTTAAAATATTGGAATACCCATATTAAAAAGCTTTACAAATCCTCAGATATCAGAGATAAGATTCAAACCCTCCTTACAACGAAAGAAGTTTTCTCATTAGAAGACATAGATTTCGGGGTTAAGCGCTTAATAAATGGAAAATCCAAATACATTGAAGGATACCAAGCATAAATCTTAAAAATTGGGGGGGCTTTCCTCATCGTGCACATCCACAAACTCTTTAATTTAGAAGTCAAGCAAGGTTTCCCTACACCTTGGACTCAAAGCATCATTATTCCTATTTTCAAAAGTGCCGATAAAAATAACCGCTCTAATTATCAGACCATTATGATTATCCCTCTCCTTGCCAAGTTATACAGTATTATATTAGAAAAGAAGATCAATGAATGGCTAGAGATGGAAGGTAAGAGGGCTAAAGGACAAGCAGGTTTTAGAAGGAATCATTCAACCACGGACCACCTCGTTATGCTTGGGATCATTGCAGAGGATTGTCATAATAATAAGTCGGATCTTTTTTGTTGCTTTGTGGACTTTTGGAAAGCTTTTGATACAGTTCCTATAAATAACCCATGGAATAGTCTAGAGGAGCTTAATGTTCCTTATAAATTGAGAGTTGTCGCGATAAGGTTATACGAAAAGGTCATTTCCAAGTTTAAGAATAACGAGGGTTTGTCAGGGGATATAAAATATAATATTGGAGTTAAGCAAGGTTGCCCCCTCTCCCCTACCCTTTTTGGCATTTAGATCGATAAACTAGAAAGGTGTTTAGAAGAAGCAGGTTGTGCCGGCATGATATTAGCTGGGATAGTTATCATCCTGCTACTTTATGTTGTTGATATTGTTCTTATGGAAAGGTTCCCCTTTGATCTCAATAAACAATTAAGAATTCTCAAATATTTATGCTCTAGCATGGGTATGACTATTAAAACTGACAAGAAAAAAGTTATGATTATAAAATCTAAGAAAAACACCCATGCAAATTTTATTTATGATAACAGTAAATTGGAGGAAGTGACTTATTACAAGTATCTTGGAATTGATATTCATCACAAGCTCAATTGGAACCACAACATTGATAAAATGATTAATGGAGGATGTAAAGCTTATTTTGGTCTTGAAAATAATTGTAAATCAGCCAACCTAGTCATATGGGATAAAAATAAGTTCCTCTTTGAAACTCTTGTTGTCCTCGTTATCTTATATGGTTGTGAATTATGGGGGTGCAACATTTTTAGAGAATCTCGGAGAAAGATTGAGCAAATCCAAAAGCGGTTAATAACTTATAACCTCAAAATTAAAAGCAACACACCTTATCCTATTCTCCTCTTAGAAGTGGGTATTTCCCCCATCGAGAGCATGGCTATGACTAGGTACATGATGTACAAGCACAAGATAAATAACATGAAAAATGAGAGACTTCCTAAAATTGATTTAAATTCAAGTCAAAACCAATTACGCCTCAAGCAGAGTTGGTGTAAAGATACGATGACTTGGTTAGACCATTGGAGCATTGATGAAAATGACACTTTGCAGAACATCGATAATGTAAAAAATATTAATTCTTCTAAGTTTAAAGATAAATTGTGGTGCAAGGAAAATTTAGAGATTAAAAGAAAAATAAGATACTATACGGAGGTCATTAACCCTAATTTGGAAGATTAGAATTATCTCTCGATAGTAACTAGTTCAAAGAAGAAAATGAATATAGAAAAGATTAGATAACAAGCTCTCATGATCTCCATAGAGAAATAGGGCACCGATCTATTCCCAAAACTCTATGGGCGGAAAGGGTTTTCCATGTTTGTGAATCTATGAGCAATGAGGATGAAAATCACTTTCTCTTAGGGTGCCTTGCTTACACCCACATTAGTTATGGGTTTCATAGTATTTGCTACAATACAAACCTTTCTAACCTCCTCACTTGCCAAAACTATAGTGAGGTTGGAAAGATTATTTCTAAGCTTTTTGAGCATAGGAACACAAGTTTAAAGCAAACCAAGTAATAACGTTCTTAAGGTCCGATAGACCAAAGTTTGTCTCAGTGGATGTTAATCATCATCATATTGTAACATAATCATATTTATATTATTAATTTTATATTAACATCCATGTTAATATTAAGAAATATCATTAACAACATTAACCATAAGCAATATGAAGTAATGAAGCATGAATAACACTATTTAATAGAAGTAAACATATTTGTTTGTGAATAATAACTATAACATATTAATTAAACATTAAAATTGTTAATTTATTACCAACAATATGGTTAACTCTATAAACATTTAATATTACATTTTAATATTATTGATTTTTTTTTTGTAAGTTGCAGGCAGAAATTTTAATTAACATAGGCAGAATATACATTGTGAGCAGTATAGTGTATTGCAGATTGGGGAGGCCTCAAATAATGAAGCCACCATACCAATTGCTCAAAAAGACTGAAATGACTGACATAATACAAATTAAAGACCCTGTGAGTATGGTCTGCCCATAAAAAAATTGGGACTTGCTGCAAAAATAAATACTGATAGTATCTGATAGAACTATAAACTAGACCATACAAAAAATAAAAACAGAGAAGTTGATAGTCACAGAGATGACTAGGGGCTACAGCCTTCCCATTAATGTTTTGTAGGCAAGTTATCTGGTTCTTCCTCAAGGATGGGGCAGGGTACATAGAAATCCTCAAAGGTGCCCGGAGGGGGCAAAATTGGAGAGGGTGACCCAGGAGAATGCGTGTCATCCGAGGCGGCACCACGCAGAGCATCACAGGCATCACGGACAGTAGCATCACGAACAACATCACGAGCAGCGTCACGAACAACATCACGGGCGGGGTTTGCAGAGGTAGAGCCTTTGTTCTTCTTGACCTTGGAGAGTTTCTTTGCAGACCTGGTGGCAGGGACTTTAGCAGTGTTAGTTTCCTTATTATCCTTCTTGACAGGTTTAGAATTGTTGCCCAGGGTGAAGATGTCCCATGTCATATTGGCGTCCAGCGTGTTAGAGTGGTCCACTGCTTCTTTTAAAGTCGCATTGATATTCCTGACAATATTGTAGTTTGCTTGCCAACTAGCTTCCATTTCCTCTATGAGGTTTCTCATCATGTTCTTGAGCAACCAGTAATGATTAATGGCGCCTCCATTGCTACCAGAGGCAAGGAGAGCTGCCACCTTACGAGCCTCCAACCCATCGATAAGGCTTCGAGTTCTTGTAGAGATTTGTGGATCATAACCATCCATGACCGACCAGTCCCTGGCAACCTTGGGCCTACGGCTGGAGCTTTTCCTACCGCTGCCCCGACAAGAGACCCCCCTGTTGCGAATTGTCATGGCTCTGAGAATCGCAGAGTAAGCCACCCCTAAGATTTCAAGCTCTATGCAATAATTTTCAGAGCGAAGCCTCAACTTGACGGTGGAAACAGAATGCATGTCGGCAGGGTGTTTTAACGAGCAGAGGCCATAAATGTTACAGTCTGTCGACCTCGAGGAAGGTGGCAGAATTGAATGTAGGACGCAGTCACCAAGGGAGGACGTCATTTTAATCATGCGGGAGCGAATCGTCACCATTCCCTTCGTCCTATGATCTTAAAGAAGCGTTGGCGCTCAGGGTGGTGGAGTGATCCTCGGTCCTGGTGGACAGATGTGCGGCTGCGATCATCTCGTCCACCGGTCCATGCATGTGAAGGGTTGGACCAACGTTGCCACGTGCAGCAGTGCAAGGTGGCAGCTGTTCGCGGTTGGCATTATACACGGTGTCGGGAGGAGGAGCACCCACATCCGGGTTTAATATTATTGATATTAAAAATTAATGTTATTTACATTTACAACTTTAATAATGTTTAATTATATTAAAAATTAATCATCAATAACATTAATAAATCTAATTATAATATGATTCACAACTTTATTAATAACATTAAGAATATCAAAATTAACATCAATGTTAACATTCATATTAATAATAATTTTAACATTAATATTTACAACATTATTCATATTAATATTAAAAATAATTATCACATAAATATTTAAATATTTAATTTCAACCATTCATTAAATATTAAATCCTTAAAAATTATCCATTCGATATAAATTATTAAACATTTTCTATAACGTTTTTTTAATCAAAACATTAATTTTTATAATATTAATCATTTTACATTAATAAATGATTAATAATATTAATCATAAATTTCATATATATTATTAATCATATTAAACTAATTATAATTATTACATCATTTATTTTTAATATATATATTACTATTTTCTTGTAAAAACATTTATTTCTATATTTTTAATCATATTACAATATTACTTATTATTATACTTTAATCATATCAATCATTAAAACTTATTATACCTTTTTTATATTATTAAACATATTAAAAAAATTGTAATTATTATTATTTTTTTTAAATTATTATATAAATAATAATTATTATTAAAAATAATTATAATTATTTTTAATATTTAATATGATTATTGATATAAAAAAAATTAAGACTAATATTAATAATTACTATTAAACGACAACAATAATAATTATTTTATAATTTTTATATAATTTTCTTTCAATATTATATATAAATACTATAATTGAATTTATTATTATATTTCTGTATTTATATTTAAAATAATAATTTATAATTTTTTATATAATTTTCTTTCAATATTATATATAAATAATATAATTGATTTAATTATTTAATTATTTATTTATATTTAAAATTTATTAAAATAATAATTTTATTGTTTGAAAGTTAGTTGTCAATTCAGCATAACCATAACCATATTATATTATTATTATTAATATAATTATACTAATCATTAAAATATTTAATTGCATAATTATATAGGATTATTTTTTATAAAAAATATTTAACAAAAATATCAAAAATCATGCTAAAAATATGAAATAATAAAAGCTGCAACGGATGTAATAGTTGGCGTAATTTTATAACTGACAATAATATGCAGTCGGCGAAGTACTGAATTATATGCTTATAGTCGTGGAAAAGACTGGACTAAGTACTGAATAATATGCTTATAGTAGTGGAAAAGACTGGTTACATATTCAGGCGTTTTCGTCCGTGTAAGTATTTTTTACATTCGACTGGCTGAAGGTGCCGCCTCTCAGAAATATGTGGGGGCTGAAGGTGCCGCCTCTCAGAAATATGTGGGGCTTACATTCGAATCACTAGAGCTTTGAGTGGGGTTTAGTCTTATCAAGTTATATGTTCAAATTTTATGGTGAGAAGTTGAGGGTGTGAATCAGCCATAAAACCTAGCTTATGACTAACCAGATAGAAGCCCAAGTTACTTTTAAAACCATAGTTGAGACCAAGTTGAAAAATGCAGTTTACACTATGTGCAAGCTTCAAGCTTCAAAGTAAAGCAATGCAACCATGTGTCCTTGTCGAGATTCAAGGGTTGATTAATCATGTCCAAGGAATTAATCCAAACTGGTTTCATGGAAAAAGTCTAAAAAAGGAATTTACAGATCCTCCTAATAATAAATGTCCTTGGGAATAATTTTTTTTTAAGATCTAATATTAGCTCAAAGTGAAACAGTATATCAAACTAGTGATAATTCACGGCCAAAGAAATTTTAGAGATATTCAATTGTACAATACTATTAGAGATATTTATGTAACAAAAAACATTCCAAAACGCGTTGAATTTAGACATGAAAATTCAAATTCCTAAAGTGAAATTTCACGTGAATCCTCTATACCATTGGTATGGATCGATACCTTTCAACCATTGATTTGAAGATTCTAACATAAAGCTACTCCACTCAATTTTAAGATCCAAAGTTAAGTGAGATAGGGCTTTGAAGATTCTAACATAAAGCCACTCAATTTTAAGATCCAAAGTTAAGTGAAATGGAGCTTTGAAGATTATAACATAAAGCCAATCACGTGCATTTAATATTCTCAAATAAAGTTTTCACAAAAATCTTTTAAAATAAGTTTTCTAACAACTGTATGTGACATGGACCTTTACCTTTACGATTCTCATATAAAGTTTTCATACAAACCAAATAATATAAAATAAAGTTTTACAAAAAAATCTATTTGAAATAAAAATTTTAAAATAAATGTTTAAACTAAAATTTTAGGATTCTCAAATAAATCTTCATAAAAACCACACAAATAACTTAAAATAAATATTTCTTAACTTCATTTGATATGGACCATTGAAATTCCAAACTAAAGCCCTCGCAAAAATTTGTTAGAATATGTTTTCTAAATTCATGTGCCTTTAAAGACTACAAGATGAGGACTTTAAAGTTAACTTCTCCCATAAATATAGTGGAGATTGAGCTTTCAAAATTGTTTGACATGGGTTTCGAAGATTCTATCAAAAGTTTCAAGATTTTATCGGGATCAATCTAAAGTATTAAGATTTTTAAGAAAAATCTTTATAATAAAGTTTGGAAAATTGGAAGAAATATTGAATTTATGAAACACTGAGTTTAAATATAATATTTTTAAAAATTTAATTAAAAGTAAAATTTCAATTTAATTATAAAAAGTTAAGTTTTTTTAATGATAATATTTAAAGTTTAATTTTTAGAATTTGTATTTAATTAATTGTAGTTCTTTTTAATAATAATATTTAAAGTCTAATTTTTAGAATTTGTATTTAATTAATTGTATTTAGAGAATGGTCTACTATAATAACTAATCCTAGTTAAACCCCGTGGGGTAGCTTAGTTGGTTGGAGCCTCAAAGACCAAGCTGTCACGAGGTTGAGGTCGAGGATTCAATTCTCTAGATTCTCCAGGCTTAGGAACCCAAGTTTGGTGTCGAGGATAGGCTATGAAATAACCTAGATCTTCGAGTGTGAACCACATTGAAAAAAAAAAATTAACGAAGTCTAGCTACATGTCTACATTTTTAGTATTTAGAGAATGGTGTATTCTTATAATGCATAGGCTCATAAACATTTCCCTAGATTCATATGCATTCTTCTTAGTAGAAGATTTGGCTTTTCAACTTTTATTCTCCAAGAAGCTACTCAATTTTAAGATCCAAATTTATGTAAAATGGATTTTTGAAGATTCTAAGATAAATCCTAAACATGTGATTTTAGGATTCTCAAATAAAACCCTCACAAAAATATTTTAGAATCAAATTTCCTTACTACAAGTAAAACCATCACAAAAATCTCTTAGAATAAAATTCCCAATTTCAAATAAAATTCTCACAAAAATCTTAAAAACATCTTAGAATAAATTTTCTATCTTTATGTGACATGGATCTTTAAGATTCTCACATAAAATACTTAAAAAATATTTTTAAAATAAATTTTCCTAAATTCATATGACATAGGCCTTTAGGATTTTCAAGTAAAACCATCACAAAACTATCTTAGAATATGTTTTCCAAATTCATGTGACATGGGCCTTTAAAGATTCTAAAATGAGAATTCTAAAATTAACCTTCATAAATACAACGAAGATTGAACATTCCAAATTTATGTGAGATGGGGCTTTGAAGATTCGAAAAGAGCTTTCAAGCTTTTAATGGGAATACAAAGCTTTAGAATTTTTAAGTAAAACCATTTCAATAAAAGTTGGAAAGATTGAAAAAAATGAATTTAAATATGATAAGTTTTAGAAAATTAGTGAGAATATATTGTAATTTAATTATAAGAAGGTTGAAGGTTTTTTAAATAATTATAAGAAGGCTGGAGGTTTTTTAAATAATGATATTTAAATATATTTATTTTTAAAATTTATATTTAGTTAATTGGTTTTAGAGAATGGTATAGTCTTATGTAAAAGTGATGTATACTAACTTTAGTTTATATTTGTTTTATTTTAAGTTGGAGATTTATATTTGATATTTTTATTCTTTTGAATATTTAATAAATTTACAATTAAAATGGATTTATGATAATTATGTTTACTAGTCAACTAAAACCAATTTAAAAAAAAAATTATATTCACATTATATATATTTCAAATTTTGAATCATAAGGTGCAAGTTGCATTCTAAAGGTCATTGCTAGGGAAATGTGTAATGTTTGCGTGGGATGCTAAAAAAACTAAAAAGATTAAAAAAAACAATATGGATGAGATATGTAACCTCCATAGGGTTTGTAGGTGTGTGTGGGTTGGTGGGGTGGAGTGTGGGAGGGTGTTTTTTTAACCTCGATGGAAAAGAAGAATTGGCGTTTGCATGGGTGTAGGCATGACAATGAATAATCAAGCATGTGTTTTGGCTTTGTACAAAGGCCTATTGCTACTACAAGATCTAATCACTAGGAACAACTAATAGTCTAGGATATTCCTCAATGGTTATTTGACAAATAATAAATGCAAAACTTGGATTTTCCTGTGCCCTAGTTAGCTAAATTTCTCAAATTAAGGATTTAATTTCCTATTTTAAACACATTGAGTTCCATCACATCCTCAAAGTTCACAATTTTCAAGCCAATGATGTGGTTAGCATCACAACAAATTTTGACAAAGGTTGGTTGTCTTAACCCTAACGATAAGGTTTTCTTAACTCAAATGGAAAAAAACATATACTAAGGTTGTTTTTAACCTAGAAAGACAAAGACAGTTGATCTTTTCATGGGGTCTCAAATGTCACAATTTTCAAGCTAACGATGTGGTTAATATTGCAAAAAATTTGGTCAAAGGTTGGTTTTTCTAACCCCGACGACTTAGGTGGTTTTTAATCGCAATAGACAAATTTGACAATAAGGTTTCTTTTAACCACAATAGACAAAGATGACAATAAGGTTGTTTTTAACCCCTATGGATAAGAATAATTAGTGTTTGTCTAGGGTAGGAGTGACAATGAATAATAAAGCATAAGTTTTGGATTTGTACAAACACCTATTGCTACTACAAGATCTAGTAGTTAGGAAAAATGATTTTCTAGCAGATTCCTTAGTGGTTATTTGACAATTGATTAGTGTAAAGACTAGATTGTCCTCTCCCCTGGCTAGGTATATTTCATTCATTAAAAAATTAATTTCATCTTTTGAACACATTGAGTTCTATCACATTCTCAAATGTCACAATTTTCAAGCCAATGATATGGTTAACATTGCAACAAATTTAGATAAAGTTTGGTTTATGCAAAATTGTAGGGATCCTAACCCATGGCATATGCCTTCAATTTAATGTTTTAAAGCATGAGACATGAAAAGGCTTGGAGGGAAATGACCACATGCTAAGTGTATCCCTTTGATACTGATGCATTTTCATCTTTCGTGTGCCTTGTATCGTCACCCACTTGCTTTCATCCAAAGAAATAAGGAAATTTAAGGTTGATGAAATGGGTTCCTTCCTTGTTGTTGGGATAACTCTAACATTGTAGGGGAAAATTCACAGTGAGTGTTAGTCCCAGAGACGTTCTAAAGCTATATTTAGAATTGTGCCTGGGCATCAATAATCACTTCTGAAAACTTTATTGAATCAAAACATAGCTGATATAAAACCATAAAGATTTCCAATCTTGAAATATGAATGTGTAGTATTTCAATGTGCTAAGAAATCAAACTTTGTGTGGTAAATGGCAAATGAAATGGTGCAAGATAAAGGTACTATGAAAGTAAAGCTTTATCCTCCATTTACAGAATGACGTGTTGAGCCTGGGAGAGGAATTCAATAGCCTTAACAAAATGAACACAAAACGCCACTGAGTAATACGAGAATATCACTTTAAGACAAATCAGCATGAATACTTCAATTACCAATTCTGTTAGAAGAAATATATTTAAGCATAAGCACTCATATAACATTCAGAACAGCTCTGCAAATCATACATGAATGGAAGAGATGAAAAACAATAGAAGGTACTAATTGTGCAAATCAAAACTTTGAATCCATTAAGCTCCAAGATAGGGAAAAAATATGTTTCTTTCTTTATTGATCAGACCATCCAACATAGAAGTAATACTTATTACATAAGAGAGCCAACCCTTTGGCTACTGCCTACCTGGCTATATATAGCCTTCCTACTGTCTAAATAGAATTTGTTACAATTAGTTATAGCTCAACATCTTAAATTTTTTAGTTTATACTCCTTAACAAAGTTTGTTACAATATCACTCATAGGGAAATTACTAATTATCCTTATGACCATGACCCGGGACCATTTTGTTAACAAAGTAGTACGTCCGGCTAGATGAAGTTCGCATGACCTGAAAATATAAGGTATCAACGACATAACATCTTTCAGAGTTGTGAAGAACCTTTTACACACCAACTGGACCACCTACGGCCTAAGGAAGACGTAGCTACGACCATACCATTGAAAAATACTGCTTTGGAGACCTCTGCTGCTTCATTCTTCCATCCTGTCCAAGACCTTTGCTCTCAGATCTCACTTTCGACGGGACAAAAGCTTAACTCTGATGCTGAGTTGTGGAATAGGACCTGATTCTGATACTACTTCGTTAGAACTGCTCAGGTGCTACTACTCCACCCTCTGATCATCCTTCACTGGGACCGACATGTCCCCTTCTTCCATGCTCCTTCATACGGAAGGCCCATCTTCATTTGAACTGACGAAATAGTTGAACCTTCCTTAGACATCTCGGGTGAGACCTTGGGATTTTCCTGTCTGGTTGCTGACGGGTGAACATCTGCGGGCTGCTCATGGACGCTGGTCGTCCGAGCCCTCAGTGCTCCTAGTGAGCCTCCTCTCGAGATGAAATGAACCATTGAAAAACCCCTGCTAATAGGCTAGGAACAAAATGCACATCTTCGGATTTGAATTCCAGACTAGTGAGGTGTAGGAGCTTCGAAATGCAAAAAGAATCCAACTCTGGGGTATTTATAGAGCTATCTGGACTATCCTTTGTGGGCAAGCCTGTATTGTCGCAATAATTGCTTGAACACCTTTTTGGGCTTCGCATGCTGAGCGTGAACTGTAGCTCATATGGTTTCGGTGACAGAAATGATTACTGGGAAGAGTCACTTCAAAGTGACAGCGAGGATGACAAGATCGCAACCCATTAGCGGTTTTCAAGCCCCTCAAAAAGTGGTTTAGGGAACCCGCTCCAGGTCCCCTGAACGATCCTGGAACTGCCACGTGGAGACCACGGTTTCGAATCAAGGGCGAACTGAGCATGGTAAACTTCTCGCGGTTTTAACCTCCTGACACTTTTTTGATCATTGATTTGTAGTCGGGAACCTCAAGATCCGAGCCAGAAAGCTGCAAGCTCGTTAAGATGGGTCATGCTTGACGCACGGCCTACTTGTCAGCTGCTTCACAATTTTAAGCCACCGTGACGACTAGGTGGGTTTAGGTCCCTCAAACAATGGTCTACTGATACCGCTTTGAGGCCCCTGAATATCTCTAAAGCCGACTCATGTCAATAGTAGTTTTTTGTCAGGGACCATCTAGGCTAAACAAAACAAAGCACGTCTGAGAGTCCTGACTGCATCTATTTTAAGATGGCTCATGTCAATCCTCTCTTATCCTCGACCACTTACCCTCCGGCTGCTATGGCGTGAAATATTTCGCTTTATACGTGCCTTCTGTAGCTCTAATTCCTTTCTTTGACATCCTATCACTCGATCTGGAGACATACCTCTTTTCGACTCATAATATCACTAACATCGGCTTCAACGGGGACAACCTCTTTCTTCTAGGAGAGATTGAGAACAATAGACCAGTGCAGGGATAATTTTAAGGACCCATACTTATTTAAAAGGGTATGAACCTTGGTGAATCTTACAATTCTTAAAATGTCAACTATAAAACACTTGGTGATATTTTTCTAAAATTATTTCAATTTCTAAGATTTTTATATAGTTTATATAATAATTTGGCAATTTTTAGAGTGAAAAAAGTTTACCCCATCAAAATTGGGCGAAACGGGGCTTCAAAAAATGCAAATTGGAGAATCGTTTTTGGAAAAAAACATGGAAAAATAGCCCATGGGCTAAATTTCACCCCCAAAATTATCCTTGGACCTGTGCCTTTTAAACCATTGGGTTATGGAGTCATGAATTCTCTAAATTAGAAACATAACTATAGAAATATAATAAGAGAATAGGCTACAAAACTTCTCACAATTTTTAAAGAACAAAAAAAGAAAATAAAAATATTTTACAAGCATGATACAATAGTTTCGTCCACAGAGTAGGATATGGAGTTTAATAATGGAAGAATCGCTTTAGGAATCTCCCATTCACAGGGTTCCCTAAACTTTCTCTGTTCAGTTGAGCCAGCTCATAAGTGTTGTTGTTTGGAATTGTAACGATCTTGAAAGGACCTAGCCATAGGTTATCGAACTTCTCGTGTTTAGACCTTGGCTCTCTTCTGGCATCCCATATTAGGACAAGACCTTAGTGTTGAAAATCTTGGTCCACAGCCCTTCGGTCAAAAGTTTCCTTCATATTATCCTGGTAGATTTTAGTGGAGTCATCCAGTTGCTCCCAGACCTACTGAATTTCTATCAATTGCTGGATTCTTCTTTCCATATCATTTGGCTCCTCATTTTCTGGTTGTAACAGCTTCATTACCGGGAGGCCTAATTGAATCGGGAGAACAACCTCCTTTTCATACATCAACTGAAATGGTGAAGTGCTTATAGCCCTCTTGACGCTGATCCTATCTACCCATAATGCAAATTTTAAATGGGAGTCCCAGGCCTTTTTGTTTGTGCTGATCATTTTCTTAATAATAGTGACCAAAATTTTATTGGAAGATTCAGCCAAGCCATTTCCCTGTGGGTAGTATGCAGTTGAATGGATCAATTCAATATTATAATTTTGGCAAAAATCCATCATCTTATACGATTTGAAGGCCAGAGCATTATCTGTAAGTATTTTCCTTGGGCAGCCAAATCTTGCTAAGATGTTTTCTTCTAGGAAGCTTATGATAATTGAGTCATTTGCGTTCCTAGTGGGAATAGCTTCCACCCACTTTGTCAAGTAATTAGTGGCCGTAAGAATCCATCTATGCTGGTTGTTAGAATGAGGATTTATCTCTCCGAGAAAATCAAGGCCCCATTGCTAGAAGGGCACTTCCACCCTAATGGGTTTTAGAGGTAATGGTTGCAGCTTTAACTTTCCGGAAAATATTTGACACTCCTTGCATGCCCTGACGATCTTGCTAGTATCAGAAAATAGAGTGGGCCAGAAATAACCTGTTCGCAATATCTTATGTGCGGTCGCTCTCCACGCATGATGTCCCCCACACATACCCTTATGAAATTCATTAATTATGCCCTCAGTCTCTTCTTCTATGATACAATTGAGCATGATGCCTAGTGGGTCTTTCTAGAAAAGATAACCATCAAGAACACAGTATTTGACCGCTTTGCATTTGATAGATATTATCTTAGATTTCTCCATTTCGGGGGGATAAGCAAGATGCTCCAACTAGTAGACTATGTCCCTGTACCACTATGAATTTATAAAATTCTCAGCTACCTGATCGGAAGGTTCTGACGATCTTCCTCACTTCCCTGCTCGGGGTTTTGATTGATTAAATTAATCTCTAAGGCTTGGTAATTCGATTATGCCAGCAGTTTAGATAACCCCTGTCCTTTCACCAACTTGGTTGGTTTAATATCCATATTGTACTCCTGGATCTCGGAGATCCAATTTCCCCTTCTCCCCTCACTATAAGGTTGACATAAGATATCCTTAATGGTACTCCTCGGAACATGAGCAATGATCTTGGAATGCAAAACGTATCTCTTGAAAGACTTGAGTGCTTTAACCAATGCATATGCCTGCTTCTCCATCGTGCTATATTTTAATTCTGCATCTCTCAGGGCTCGACTGAAGAAAGCAATGGGTTGTTCATGCCCTTCATGACTTTTTTGCAAAAGGACTGCTACAATGGTGACCTTAGAGGCAAAAGAAAAAAATTAAGAAATCCTTGGTGTAGTCTCGGCTTGTCAAAACAGGTGAGTCTCCCAAGGAGTTTTTTATTTGTTTAAAAGAATTTCTCGCGGCTGTGGTCCATTTTATCTCGGCATCTTTTCTTAACATGTCAGTAATTTCTTTCATTATTTCAGCAAAGTTAGGGATAAATCTTCGTAAATTTTTTATTTTACCAATGAAAGATTTTACCTCCTTTTTATTTCGTGGGACATCGATCAGCTTAACAGCAGCCACTCTCTTCGGGCCTATCCTCACGTCGTTTTTGGAAACAATGTGACCAAAGCACCTTTCCTTTCGTCATGGAAAAAAAGGACTTCTTTGGATTGAGAGACATGCCATACTTTCTGCACTTCTCGAAAGTTTGCTTCAAGTGCTGAAGATGCTCCTGGTCAAATTTAGAAAAAACTATCATATCATCCAGGTATATAACAATGAACCTGTGCTTTTCTCCTATAAATGCTATGTCCATGTTCCTTTGGAATGTTTCCCCAGCATTCATAAGGCCAAAAGGCATTTTTTCATAAATAAAAATTCCCCATGGCGTAGTGAAAGCCGTATTTTCCCTATCATCTAGGTGCATTGCAACCTGGTTATACCCTGAGAACCCATCCATCATAGACACTTGTTTTGACCCTACCACTTTTCGCAAAATATGATCCATTTTGGGCAAGGGGTAGTTATCCTTCAGCAAGCATTTATTTAGATTTCTGAAATCGACGCATAGCCAGATCTCCCCATTCTTCTTCATGACCGGTACCAGGTTAGCCACCCATTCCGAATATCTTAGAGGAATGATAATTTTTGAGTCAAGGAGCTTTCTTATTTCACCTTCAATCATTGGCAACAGGATGGGGTTTACTTGCCTCAAATTCTGTTTTACTGGCTTAGCATCAGGATTTAAGGTGATCCTATGTTGTATTATGGTAGTATCGTAGGTTCTGAGGTCCTCATACTTCCATGCAAATACATCTGCATAATATTTAAACAATTCCTCATACTTTTTCCTTTGCTTGTTCGTGAGAGACTGAGAGAGCTTAATGAAGTTGGGGTCTTCCATGGTACCAAGATTTACCTCCTATATGGCTGCCGTAGTTGGTTGTATTACTGGTTTGACTGGGACATCATTTTTGTCGAACAAGTGTTCTAACGGAACAAGTCCTTTCGGAATGAAATTATTTTTTAACTGCAGGACTTTGTGGCCAAGAACCTGATGAGTGAATTCAGAACCTTTTGTATCTTTTACCTCCGAAGTACTCCCATTTATTTTTTCAGAATCTCCATCCGTCTCAGTCTTGAGAATTCCCTAACCAGCTGCAAAAAGCGCTTAATATGCTAGTCATCCTCGAAAACCTACCAACTTTTGACATTGTCGGGAATGGAGGGACAGTATCTCATTTCAACTTCATAGTTTAGCTTTAGCTTTTT
Organism: Larix kaempferi; assembly: GCA_027924585.1. Lineage (NCBI taxonomy): Eukaryota > Viridiplantae > Streptophyta > Pinopsida > Pinales > Pinaceae > Larix > Larix kaempferi. The sequence continues at coordinate 50,284,923 of BSBM01000510.1, forward strand.
GGGGGGGTTGAAAGAACTTGCCATCATGGATAAGGCATCAGCCTGTTGATTTTCTTCCTAAGGGATGAAAGTAATATTAAAGGCGTCAAAGAAGTTCTCAATAAGATCCCAAGCCAGGTTGTGGTATGCTTTGAGTCTGGGATGCTTTGTCTGATACACATTTCTAATTTGATTTACAATGAGCTCAGAGTTTTCGAAAACTGCCAGATTAGCAATTTTCAAGTCTTTTTCCGCTCGGAGACCGAGAATGAGTGCTTCATACTCCACGAAATTGTTGGTGGTGTCAAAATCTAGCTTGTAAGACAAACTTATTTCATCTCCCAATGGTGATGTCAATACCGCGTCGGCTCCAGAATCGTCTTTAGAGGATGCCCCATCGAAAAAGAGTTTCCAAGCTTGCTTTTGAGTATTTTCCACGGCTGGTTCCGTCGCTTGAACATGTGCGATCTCTTCCTCAACTGGTCTCCTATTGATAGTCTGTAATAGCCCATGTTCTCATTAGCAGCATATATAGGATAATTCATGGGGCTATCCTGGTCACTTATAACATAGGCAAACATGGCTTCTCTATATAACTGTTTGGTCTCTCCAATAAAAACGGGTATCGTAGCATACTTCATGTCCATCTGCATGGTTCCTCCTAGCTTTTTATCCCAGCTTCTTGGTAGAAGCATACCATATTTAGCTGGGACATCTGCTACCACTATGTCCATCATTACGCTCTTGGATGGTATCTGAGCAAGAGTGACCACCAGGTTTTTATCATCCCTATGCACTTGACCTTTCTAAAATCTAAACTATAAAGTTCATGGTAAGGACTAGTGATTTCCAATCCCAACTATTCCATGATAACTTTGGGCATTAAATTGTGAGATGCCCCAGAATCCAGCATACAGTTGTGAAAAAGCTTCTCATGCACGTTTAGGGTGATGTAAAATAGGGCAATGGGCTCTTCTTTACTATTAATGCGTGGACCAAACTGAAAAGAGGGAGCTTCATCATTAAGATTTATGGAATCTTGTTGATCAATGCTTTCGGCCCGATGTAGCATCTTGTCGATCTGACCCTTGTACATAGGATTTCTTATTAACTTATTCAAAGGAACCGCTATCTTTAAGTTGTTCAGCTCTTGTTCCAAACTGAAAGAGGTGATCCCTTCTCTGGGGATTGGTTCTATTCTCTTATGGGGGCTTATGCCTAGATGATTCAGGATATCTGGGATCACAACTTTGACTTCTTTATCTTTAGGGAGGTCTTTTTCTTTAGGTAAGGAGGATTCTTTAGGGGGCTTTGTTTGGGATGACTTCTGTGGGGTCTTTCTAGGAATAGGTCCACTCTGCTTGTGCGTAGCCTCTAGCCTCAGTCTTAAGTTGTACTTCCTTTTTTTTTTTTTCAAGATAAGCACTGCAAGAAACGGGATGATCATTAGGGAACTCATCACTTTCTTGAGAATACTGAAGATCTAAGCCATCTTCCTCATATAATAGTGAACTTTCATAATCCTCTATGGTAAGGTGCATGAGGTGTGAATCTTCTTCCACCCAATTCAGTTATTCTTCAAAATCTTCATAACCTTCTTCCTCAGCTATCTCGATGAGATTGTTTTCTTTCTTGCGAACAGGAGGCCTTAGTGGCTGCCCATCATTTCTTTTTTCTTGATAAGCCATCTGTGGATTGAAAGGTCTTCTAAACTGGTTAGGAGGACTGGGAGGAGACTGTCGATTAGGACTACCACCCTCCAATTCCATTCTAGTGACCAGGGTAATTTTTAGGGGCGAAATTTCGCCAATTGGCTATTTTTTGGGTTTTTTTTCAAAAAATAAATTCGCTATTTGATTATTTTTAGTCTCTAATATCGCCTATATTTACATAAAATATGTTTTTTATCATAATATTTGCCCAAAATTACAGTTTTCAGTAGTAAATTGTATGTTTCATACTTAATATTCGCCTACCTATCTATATATATATTTTTTCAATCCAAAATAATCGCCTAGAATACTACACTTAAGTATAATATTACAATCCTTAAAAAATACCCTGCTAGTGACCTTATTTGATAGGTTCTTGATGATACGGGTCATCTCATCTATCTTTGCATCCTGGGAGTCTCTGATTTTTTAAGATACCCCTTCCTCCTTGGCCTTCCCTTTGTCTTTGGGTTCAGCATCACTACTCATTTTAATCTTGCCTCCGGCTATCAGATTTCCTTGAACGTCGATGGCATCATCCTGCATATCGTTGAGCGAGACTGGTCTTTCTTCCCTCAACATTATGGAGAAATATGAAGGGAAGTCAGCTGCATAAGTGACCCGAGCTACGGCTTCAGTAGGATGAATGTCCTCAGGGATTCTGAAATACTATTTGTTAAATCTTGTAGTGAAATCGACCACGTTTTCAAAGCCGTTTTTCTTCAGGGCAGAGAACACTGTTAGATAATATAAACTGTCCCGTTTAACTCCCCATTTATTGACAAAGGTAGATTCCAATATTTCCATAGTGCTAATGGAGGCATTAGGTAAAGATCTGAACCATTTTCTAGTCTCTCCTTCTAGTGACTGAGCGAAAATTCTCATGAATACATCATCGTGTTCAATCAGGATGTTATCCGTGAAGTCTTGAAATCGATCCACATGGTCCGCGGCAAATGTCCCTTTACTGCCATGATACTTTGGCAATAGATTTAGGTAATGGGTAGGCATGTCATTTAGGGGTGTGGGTAACTGCAGGGGTTTGTGATGGCTTGCCACCCATCTTGGCTTTCTGGGTGGTGGTGGAGGTGGTCCTCTGCCTCCTCCTCCTAACATGAGCTGGCTGGTGTCTAGGATTACTATTTGTGAGGTAATGAGGGGATTGGCAGGATTGGTACGAGATGAATATTCTTCATTTACAACAGGGATCTTTCCAAAACTAGGAAAATCACAAGGAGTACGAGGATCTAGGGAAAGAGGTTCGCTCGCTGGGGTTCGGACAATAAATTCAAATTGGGGAAATTGGGGGCCGAACAAAGGGACGGAGAAGCTTCACTGATAATTTGGCGAAGTAGACTGGTATCTCCCACATCTATGTCTCCAAGAAACTGAGTCTTCAAGGGCCACAAATTCTTCGTGGCTTGGGTTCTAGTGAGTGTGTCTTCGTCCAAATGCCAGGTTTTCTACTGTGGAGTCACCAAGTGGATTAAAACTTGCACCACAATTTCATCCACTAGGAAATTGAGAACGTATAATCTTGTCGTTATACCCAGGGAAGATCTATCTTCTTGATTGCGTCCCCAGCAACGATGCCAAAAAAGATGTTAGTCCTAGAGACGTTCTAAGGCTGTATTTAAAACTGTTCCTGGGCATCAATAATCACTTCTAAAAACCTTATTGAATCAAAACATAGCTGATATAAAACCATATAGAATTTCAATCTTTAAATATGAATGGGTAGTATTTCAATGTGCCAAGAAATCAGAATTTGTGTGGTAAATGGAAAATGAAATGGTGCAAGATAAAGTTACTGTGAAAGTAAAGCTTTATCCTACATTTACAACATCACGTGTTGAGCCTGGGAGAGGAATTCAACAGCCTTAACAAAATGAACACAGAATGCCACTGAGTAATATGGGAATATCACTTTAAGACAAATCAACATGAATACTTCAATTACCAATTCTCTTAGAAGAAATATATTTAAGCATAAGCACTCATATAACATTCAGAACAGCTCTACAAATCATACATGAATGGAAGAGATGAAAAACAATAGAAGATACTAACTGTGCACATCAAAAATTTGAATCCATTAAGCTCCAAGATAGGGCAAAAATATGTTTCTTTTTGTATTGATCAAACCATCCAACATAGAAGTAATACTTACATAAAAGAGCCAACCCTTTGGCTACTGCCTACCTGCCTATATATAGCCTTCCTACTGTCTAAACAGAATTCATTACAATTAGTTACAGTTCAACAACTTAAATTTTTCAGTTTATACTCCTTAACAGAGTTTGGTACAATATCAATCATAGGGAAATTATGGTTATCCTTATGACCGTGACCCGGGACCACTTTGTTAACAAAGTATTATGTCCGGCTAGACGAAGTTCACATAAGGTATCAACAACATAATGTCTTTTAGAGTTGCGAAGAACCTTTTACACACTAGTTGGACCACCTACGGCCTGAGGAAGATGTAGCTGCGACCATACCACTGAAAAATATTGCTTTGCAGACCTCTGCTACTTCATTCTTCCATCCCGTCCAATCCCTTTGCTCTCGGATCTCGCTTTCGATGAGACAGAAGCTTAACTCTGATGCTGAGTTGTGGAACAGGACCTGATTCTGATACTGCTTCGTTAGAACTGCTTAGGTTCTACTACTCCACCATCTGATCATCCTTCGCTAGTACTAGCATGTCCCCTTCTTTCGTGTTGGTACATATGGAAGGCCCATTTTCATTTCAACTGATGAAATAGCTGAACCTTCCTTAGACATCTCGGGTGAGACCTCAGGATTTTCCTCTCTGGTTGCCAGTAGGTGAACATCTGTGGGCTGCTCATGGACATTGGTCGTTCGAACCTTCAATGCTCCTGGTGAGCCTCTTCTCAAGATGAAATGAACCATTGAAAAACCCTTGCTAATCAGCTAGGAACAAAATGCACGTCTTCGGCTTTGAATTCTGGACTAGTGAAGTGCAGGAGCTTCAAAATGCAAAAAGAAGGCAACTCGGGGGTATTTATAGAGCCATCTAGACTATCCTTGCTGGGTGAGCCTGTATTGGTGCAATAATTGCTTGACAACCTTTTCGGGCTTCGCACGTTGAGAGTGAACTGTAGCTTGTATGGTGTCGGCGATAGAAATGATTACTGGGAAGGGTCACTTCAAAGTGAAAGTGAGAATGATAGGACCGCAACGCATTAGTGGTTTTCAGGCCCCTCAAAAAGTGGTTTAGGAAACCTGCTCCAGGGCCCCTGCATGATCCTGGAACTGACACGCAGAGACCGCGGTTTTGAATTAGGGGTGAACCATGGGGGCTTCACTAGAAGGAAATATAATACTACGTTCATTCATATTGTGGTATTAAATATTCATGAAAAACTAAAAATTATATTGCTTATATATTAAGGGGCAAAGGTTTTTTTTTAATTTAATGTAACAATACAAAAATACTTTGGGGTCTTTTTTATATGGGCGGGCTGACAAATATCCGCCAAATGGAGATGGTGGGATCACGTCCGGATGAGAAATCAGGTTGAGGCAAGGCTCAGGCTTACTAGCACCCAGGGAAATCGCGTCTTGAGGCATGCTTGAGGTCAGGGGGTTTCGTGGTGAAGTGGGTTTCCAGTCGATAATAGTCGAGAGACAGTGGTCATTGCCAACCAATTGCTACCAATAGCACTCAGCCAGTTGTTACCAATAGCCTTGGGAGGCTCTAATCCTCTAGGGCCTATTATAGGCCCTCGATAGGCCTTGGGGGCTTGAATACCCAACCACTCATGCCTATTATAGGCCTTGGGAGGTTTATTCAGCCTCCTAGAGCTTGTTATAGGCCCTGGGGGCTTGGATACCTAGCCCACAATAGGCATAGTCAATGATTGGGGAACTATATAATGTAATCTAAATGTTGTACTATGTGTATTGGCTCTAGTGACATACAAGAAGTGATCTCCTATCTCTTCATTATACTATTAGATGTTGCAAATGTTAATGATATGTGGTTGAGTAATTGCATTTTGGGTGAAGTAATGTGCATCCACAATATACATCGAAAAAATCAAGGTGCATTGTAGAATGCATGTGGGGTCACAAGAGGGGTATCATATCAATATACTAGGTAGAAATATAAAGGGGTATAAAAAATGTTAATGAAAAAATTGATACATACAATATCTAGTGAAAATAGGGGTTTTTTAAAATTGGGAAGGCATATTGGGAGGGGGTTAAAAAAATGATTTTGGATGGTATTTTCCAATATTTAGTGAAATTAGGGGTATTGTTCATATGCCATGAACGAACATGCTATGATAGCAGTTTATTGAGTGAAGCCCCCGTGGGGCGAACTAAGTGTGGTAAACTTCTCAGGGTTTTAACCTCCTAATGCTTTTCTGACCATTTATTTGTAGTCAGGGAACCTCAAGATCCGAGCCAGAAAGGTGCAAGCTCCTTAAGATGGGTCCCGCTTGAAACAAGACCTCCTTGTCAACTACTTCACGATTTTAAACTGCCGTAACGACAAGGTGGTTTCAGGGCCCTCAAACAGTGGTCTACTGATACCGCTTTGAGGCCCCTGAATATCTCTAAATTTGACACATGTCAATAGCGGTTTTCTGTGAGGGACCATTTGGGCTAGACAAAACGAAGCGCATTTGAGAGTCATGACCATGTTTGCTTTAAGCTGGCTTATGCCAATCCCCTCTGATCCTCAACCACTTACCCTTCGGCTGCTAGGGTGTGAAATATTTCGCTTTAAATGTGCCTTCTACTGCTCTAATTCCTTTCTCTGACATCCTATCTCTGAATCTGGAGACAGACCTCTTTTCAGCTGATAATATCACTAACAGTGAGCCTATTGTGATTGTTGAAGATCGGGTGCTTTTTTTTCTCATCGTTATGAGTTTAGGAACATTTGGAATGTCGTTGCATTAATGAGGTTAAAAATATTTAAGTAATTCATAGTTTTTAATTTATTCATTCTCTATCTTTTTGGTTTAGTGGCCATGTGGGAAGCTATGATTTCTCTTGCTATGGCATTATTCCTCTTCTACAAAGTCTCCCCATGCGCATAGGCATAGTTTTGTAGAGTACTCTATCATGGGATGTAAGTTGATAGATTTTTCTTTTCAACTTTTTATTCTCCCAGAATCCACTCAATTTTAAGATCCAAATTTATTTGATATGGGGATTTGAAGATCCTATGACAAATATTAGACATGTGCCTTTAATATTCTCAAGTAGATCCCTCCTAGAAATTTATTAAAAAGGTTTCCCCACTCCAAGTAAATCCATGACAAAAATATATTCGAATAAATTTTCCAACTTCAAGTAAAGGCCTCACAAAAATATCTTAGAATCAATTTTTCGACCTTTTGTGACATGGAACTTTAGGATTATCAAGAAAATCCTTTACAAAAATATCTTATAATAAGTTTTGATAACTTCATTTGACATGGTCCTTTAAGGTTTTCGAGTAAATCCCTCATAAAAATATTTAATTAGAATATGCCTTCCAAATTGATGTGACATGGGCCTTTTAAGATTTTACGATGAGGATTCTAAAGTTAACTTGCATAGATATAGTGGATATTGAGCTTTCTAAATTTATGTGACACAACGCTTTAAAAATCCTGCAAAAAGTGATTTTATGTGGATGAGGCATAAAGCTATAGGATTTTTAAATAAAACCATTAAAAATAAAGGTTGGAAGAAACTTTGAGTTTAAATATGATATGTTTTACAAAACGGGTTGAAAATAAAATTTTAATTTATTTATAAGAATGGTTAATTTTTTTTTAATGATGACACTTAAAGTTTAGTGTTTCAAATCTATATTTAATTATTTGTATTTAGAGAATGGTGTATTCTTATAATTGAAGTAAAAATAATGTATACCAATTTTAGTATATATTTGTTTTACGTTGGAGGTTTATAGTTGATCTTTTAATTCTTTTCAATACTTGATAAATCTACAATTAAAAATGGATCCATTCTCATTATGTAGCCAGTTAACCAAAAGTAGTTTAAAAAAAATTGTATTCGCATTCTATATATTTCAATTTTTTTTAAATCATAAGAGGCAAGTTGCACTCTAAAGGTCAATGCAAAGGATATGTGTAATGCTTGTGTGGGATACTTTAAAGGATCATAAATTGGCCCAATATATAAACTAAGTACAAAGATTATAAAAAATATTATGGATGAGATATGCAACCTCCATAGGGTTCATAGGTGTGTGCATGGAGGGGGTGTAAGGGGGGGTTTGGGCGGGGGGAGCGGTGTACCTTGATAAACAAGAAGAATTGACATTTGTGTGGTGTCTAGGAGTGCCAATGAATAATGAATTTAAGTTTTGACTTTGCAAAGTCATATTTTTACTACAAGATCTACCATTGAGAATAATTATTGTTATAGAAGATTCCTCATTGGTTATTCAACGATGTTAAATGTAAATCCCGGATTGACGTATCCCCGAGCAAGGTATATTTCTCATGTTAAGGTTTTAATTTCCATTTTGAACACATTGGTTTATACCATATCCTTAAAGGTTACCATTTTCAAGTTGATGAAATGGTTAGCATTGAAACAAATTTAGACAATTGTAGGTTTTTTTAACCCCAGTAGCAAGGTTATTTTCAACCTTGATGGAAAAAGAAAACAATAAGGTTGTTTTTAATTGCAATGGGAAAGAAGAATTAACATTTGCATGGGGTCTAGAAGTGACAATGAATAATCAAGCATAAGTTTTAACTCTGTACAAAGGCCTATTGCTACTAAATTGCCTAGTAGCAAGAACATTTAATGCTCTAAGAGATTCCTAATTGGTTATTCGACAAATGATAAATGTAAATCCGATATTGTCCTCTCCTCTAGCTAGGAATATTTCTCACATTAATGATTTAAATCCCTATTTTGAACACATTGAGTTCTATCACATCCATAAAGGTCACAAGTTTCAACCCAACAATATGGTTAATATTGCAACAAAAAATTGAACAAAGGTTGTTTTTTGAAAAATTGGAGGGGTGCTAACCCATGGTGTATCCCTTGAAGTTAATGCTTGAAAGCACGATACATGGAAAGGAATGAAGGGAGGTGAACAAATTTTAAGTGGATCCTTTCAAGATTCATGCATTTACTCCATTCATGTGTTGTGTATGCTCATCTTTCTTGACTTCTTTAAAATATAGAAGGAATTTTAAGGTTGATGAAATGGGTGCCTTCCTTGTTTGTGGGATAATTCTAACATTCCAATATAATGTTCGGAGTGAGCCTCATTGTGATTATTGAGGACCTGATGTTGCAATTCTTGAAATTCTGAGTTTAGCATCATTTGGAATGTTGTGGTGTCGACAAGGTTAAATGTTTTTTAGGTAATTGACATTTTTTAATTTATTCCTTCTCTAGTTCTTTTTCTAGAGGTGTGTGTGGGGGGGTTATGCTTGCTCTTCCTCTACCTTATTCCCTTTTTATGGAGTCTATGAGTTGGTGGTTGGTTGTGGAATGTCATTTGGCTATAAGTCCTAAGATAATAATAGTCCTAGGACATTTCTCTCTTTGGTCTAGAGAATTTTTTTGGGTATTTCTCCTATGGTTTATTTCGAATCTATTTTTTATAATTTTTTATGTAGAGATAGGCCATATCAATAATTAGAACAGATAATACACCAACCGGTCTTAATGGGAGAACATAGACGAAGTGGTAAATGTGTAGTGCGTGAGGTGGTTGATTGAGAAAGGTTCTAAGGCCATTCGTAAAGTAGTTAGATGCCCTTTAGGAATAAAATCTCTAGTTCAACCAAAGCATTGGTAATCATATATAAGATTAAAAAGTTCATTTTGTTGACCTTGAAACTAGAATGGAAGAAACACATAGAAGGGTGAACAAATTGTTTTTGGATGCAGAGATGTAGTATAATATTATACTCACTTTTAATAGGAGTTCCTAGTCAATGATAGAAAAAACCTCAAATTCTATTGTGTATGTTAAGGAAATATGCATGCAACGTATTGATATGCACCAAGAACTAGAAGATTGTGAGGAAGAAGGAGTTTCAAATATGATACTGAAACCTTAGAGATATAGAGAATTTTCCATGGAATATTCCCATAATGGGCTTGGTTCAACATGATACTCCCACGATTCTAGTGGTATGTCTTATTATTTTGCAAAGTGATCAATATGTTAGGATTTATAGTTATCAAGTCTTTAGGATATAGTCGACTTATAGTAGGCTAAGTCAATGGCTAGGAGTTCTTTTTGAGATGAACATGGATTTTTTTGGTATATTATAGATTGGAATTTTAGATATGGTGTGCTCTTTCAAATGTCCATTTCTGTTATATCTCTTCTTATTAATTTAAATTTAACCATTCTAGTTTTAAAAAATCCGTCCATGCATATAGAAATAATATATATATATATATATATATATATTTAACATAAAAATGAAAATTTAGAAAACAATATCGTGCATTATATAATAAACATAGGGATTCCACCAAATTTGAACATGTGACCTTTGACCTCATTGTCTCCAGCATGCATTGGGAATATGGATCAACTAGTTGAACAAACTCTTGGGGTTACACACACACACACACATTAGTCACAACTAAATATATTTTAAACAGTAGGAGATATAGATCTCAATTTAGTTTTTATCCCTCTTGGTTCTTAATAGATCTGCAATAAAGATAAATCTATGATGGTTTTAATAATTTTACGTTCACATGCATTTACTTTATTTCCATGAGAGGTTAATATGACTGGTGAAAGTGAGGCATTTGTTTAGATGAAACGAAGGTTCAAATATAATAAAAGTGGTTAGTTCTTCACTATATTAGTTAAATGTAAATAAGTAGACTCAAACATTATGATGATGATCATGATGATTACCATCCACTAATACCAACTTTGACTTATCGGTCCTTAATAAAAAATGATAAGGAAATAATTGTTTTTCTTTAACATTTGTTTCTATGATCAACAAAATTGGACAAAATTTGTCATAAATCTCCTTGGGTTAATTGTTGAGCCAACAGGTTATGAAGAATGATATTGTTATGCTTACTTTTAAATTGAATTATATTGTGGGAATATCAAGGACATTCTAAGAGAAAGTGCTTTTCATCCTCCACCCTCTTAGTATCACAATTATGAAAAATCATTTCATGCCATGATGTTTTGGGATTTTCTAATCCCCACATTCTCTATGAAACTTAAGAGATTTTGTTATTATTTTAGAATGTTGATTTTCTTCTTTAAGATAGCCATAGTAGAAATATACTTTTGATCTTTTAGTTTGGGGTAATGAACTCTTTATAGTACATTAATTTTCTTTTATTCTCAATTTCATCATTGCACTTTAAATTTATATGTGATAGTATTTTTAATGATATTAGTGTTCTGTAAAGTGGCTTCCTCTTATATTATCTAATGGTTTAACCGAAAATTAAAATATTTATTCCATTGCGTCTTAAGCCACAAGTGACTTTGACTGGAAATTGAAGCAATGATAAGAAGTCTCTTTCCTTTCATGTTAGTAATATCCACACAGACTTCACTCAATGAACCTTCAACATAGAAAATTCATTTTTGTGATCTAAAAAATACCCCTAATTTCATTAAATATTGAAAATATGTCTCAAAATTCCTTTGTTGATCCTCCCTCCCAATACATCTATCCATTTAAAAACCCCTGTAGTTTTACTAGATATTGCATGTATCGATTCTTTTTCACGATATTTTTAATACCTATTTTTATTTTCACCCATAATACTTAGATAGAACAAAACTCTTATAAGTGTGCAAATGACAAAAATAACCAAAAAATAAGCAAACAAGTACAATAACATCCCAACATAGGGATACGCCACTATGGTAAGATAGCATTGGGTCAAAAGGCTTGGTTTTATGCTACTTTCACCTCTCTCTTTACTCTAATACACCATCTTTCATTCATTGAGGAAGGGGATTATGCATATGGATATCTATTTATAGACCTAAAAAAGTGAATTACCTCATGTAGTAACTCTTTGTCCCTTAGATATATGATCCTATGGACATTTTAAATGAATTCACTACTATGTTCACTGCACTAGTACAAAATGATAAATTAGTGACTAAAAAAATGACTAAAATTCCCATATAAATGACTTTTTTTAGTCGGCAACTAATAGTAGCTAATTTCCAGCATCTTATAGCTCGACTAACTTAGTCGTATTTATTTTAGTCATCAATAGTTGCCTTATTTAGTTGTATATTTGGTCATTGATTTAGTCATTAATTGCCACAATTAATGACTAAATCAATGACCAAATATACTACTAAATAAGGAAATTATTAATGACAAAAGTAAATACGACCAAGTTAGTCGAGCTATACGATACTGGAAATTAGCTACTAATAGTTGTTTATATGCGAATTTTAGTCATTTTTTTAGTCACAAATTTATGATTTGTAGTAGTCATTTATTGTTGTTAATTGGTCATTTATTTAGTAATTGATTGTGGTTAACTAGTCATTAACTGTAGTTAACTGGTCATTTTTGTAGTCATTTATCATTGTTAACTGGATATTTATTTAGTCATTGATTGTTGTTAACTAGTCATTTAATTAGTCATTGCTTTTTGTATATAGGGAAAGAAGGAATCGAACCACCAACCTCTTGCCTTTAAGGAAAGTTCTCTTCCATTGAGTAAGCACCCTTAAATAGAAGAATCAAAGTTAATGGAGTAAGAAGAAAAATCATGCGAGTTATTCAAATGTTACATAGAAAAAAGGGATGAATTGCTCTGTGTTGAAATGCCACGACTGTTAAGAAAACTAAATACTAAATACAGTTGATTCTTAGTTGAACACATATAGAGAAATAGAGAAACAAAAATACATAAACCAATCATAGAAATACAATTCAATCTTCCCTCAGGGGTCTATGTTCCCATAAAATGCAATCATAAGAAAAATTAAGTAATATGACATAGCACCATTTAAGCATGCAGAGGCATGCTAGCAAGGATAATATTTTAACTTAACTAATTCTAGTAGAATACATAGGAAAAAATAATGAAGTTTACCCAGCCACCAATAATCAATTTTATCCAATTGATACCATTATCCCATCAATAGGATTCATGTATCAAAAATATTTTCTGTATTTTCCATCAGTCACCGTTGTTAGTAGGAAAAATTGTAACCCTCAAACAAAACTAAGGGCAATGATTATTTTTTCAAAAAGTAGTATAATTTAAGCCACCAATGGCGAGCTCTATGACTACCAATGTAAAAATGCTAAGCTCGCGATAGGAATGAAACGTCTATCTTCCTTTCACTCACCATTCACCTCATGGATGAGCAGAAGTATCTATTTAATAACAATCTGCTCCACCTACTCTTTCTCATTTTTCATCTTCTCAAACATAATGGAGCTATACTTGGAGTACAAATCCTTGTCACCAGTAGGGGAAACAATTTTACAAGACATAGATGTATCTTCTGATTTTTCTTCATATAGTTGTGAAACAGGTAACTAATTTACCTTCCTTCTAGCACACCCAGTTGTGAGTTTCCCTTAATGTAGCAAATGCATCGATCATATAAAGTTTAAAGTGTATGAACACATTGAGGCTCAACCCTTTGTAAACACTACAACTATGAAACTGAGTATATATTTATATAGTCCTTTGAATAATAAAAATCCCTGTGTTTATATCTTAACTATAACCTTATCATAATGTTTGATGGGCTCACTTGAACTTGCGTACATATTGATCTATTCTATTGTAATCGTTGTCACCCACGGTTTCAATACTTTTCATAACCATATCCATGGAATATTGATCGGTGTTAATGTTACGATTTCATTTTGTTGATTCGCAGATTAAATTCCTTAATGTTTATGTGGTAGTGAGTTGGTAACCCATGTGAAGGAATTTACGAAGTGGCAATATGTTGCATGCTTCCACTTACTTGGCTTCTTGTGCGTCGTCGATTCCCTTCCTTAGGATCGTAACTGATCCTCTCAAGGTTTAATGAAATAGGGTCGTTGATTCACCATCATTTTCTTGATCTTTGAGGTTATGCTGCCGCACTACTGAGCCTCGGCTCTGTGCAGATCTCAATAGGTTTGTATTGTTTCTCAGATGCATTTAAGTGATGGTTTTAGTTCCTATAAGTATTGGGTGTATCAATGATCAAGAGAAACCTCCTTATGGAGTACTCACAGTGCTCTTCTGAGGGGTTTCCCTCTTCTTAGGTATAATCAAATGACTCCACCATTTGGATTTTTACTCGGTGTTTGTTCCCGTTTGGTTTCTTTGGCCGCGAGCTTGGCTCGGTGATTTTTACTTTGTTTCTCGCTATGTCTTATGTTGAGCTTCGCTCTATGTTTTACTCTTTGTTTCTCGCTCATAATTGTGTCGAGCTTGGCTCTTTGTTTTACTTTGTTTCTCGGTCAAACTTCCGTCGAGCCCTTGGATTAGAACCTTCTCATGTTACTACGGAGCCTTTGGCGCAATGCAAAGCCTAGGATCAACGCAGAGATTTGGTTATCTATGATATGGTGGAATTTTTGTAAGGGTTTGATCCTGGGAAAGAACATAATGTCGAAAGTGTTAGGGTTTAATTTCAAAACGGTATTGGGTTAACCACCATATTTCGATTCTCCACTAGTAAGTTCGATTCGTAATACATTACTTGCAAGAGTTTAAATATACAAGTATTTATAATTGATCAGAACTATTGTCAACATGTTTTTGTGCAGATGTTCCTGTGAACCATGGAAGTTTGGAAAATTTATGTATTTCAAAAGGTATAATAAACTTGCATTCATTTAGGTCCTCTGTTTTCAAAGTGAAATAGAGTAATATTCATATATGGTTTGGATGCAAGGACATGAAGGACGACTGCGACTTCAAACGGTTTGCAGTTGAGTTTACAGTACTCTCTGTTTTTTGTTTATAAGTAATAATACCTTAACAAGTGATAATTATGTGCAAGGTTGGCGAAGGTATTGATTCAACGGTTAGAGTTTGATGCTTGTCCAATAGTCCAGTCTATCATTAACCCTGTAAGTGTTTAATACTTATTTCATCTTGCTAAATAAATATTAGTTTACTTTTCCATAAATCCTAACTACACTCGTTGTTGGTTATTTTACATATGGACGCGATGGCTTTGATTGTGATTACAAGTAGGTGTCCTCTTCTTGTTTCTTCCATGGTGAAAACACTAGGTGTATGCTTCGTATATGAATCGTGTTAACACCAAAGGTAATGCTTCACATTTTACCCACCATTTTGGGTTTTGCTTAAAACGAGTCGATTCATACAGCTTCCCTCGATGTCTTTCCTACATTTGATGTAATACATATGAATTATAGCCTTTCAACAATTTGTACTATGTATTTATAAACATGAAATCCTTTCGTCTCTGTGGAATCCTTGACTTCTTGCGAACCTTTGTTCCAACTATATATGTTTTTGTTTTATCTTATTGTATGGTCGTTTAGGCTATCTACCTATAAATAAAATGCTTTGATTGGGGAAACTTTGTGCCATATGGTTCTATGTATAGAAATAGCTTCGGTTTGTAAAAATGTTATCTTTGTAAAAATGGATTTCCGTTTCTGTTTCAAATGTGAATGTATGTAATATTTGTGTTGAATATAAATTTATACTTTTCTCTAATTTTAACTCAATCTAGTCAGCTTTGTTTGAGTTATTATAATTAACATACACATGATGGAAACAATGTAAACGTAACAGGAGATTTAAATAACATGAGATTAATGCAGATTAAAATTAAATGATGTTAATACATTAACATATTTTCAATAATAAAATATCCCATTCCTAATTTAAACATTAATAGTTTAGCCAACTGTAGGAAAACAATAAATAAAATCTATTGATTAACATAATAATTAAAATAAACCTGGCAGTAAAGTTCAAACCGAATCTAATTTGAAGTTCATCATTCCTCCCAATCAATCTTCTAGAACAACCAAGATCACTTGCTTTGAAACCCCCGAGCCTGTTTGTTGAACCACAAGGACAAAGACTATTCAAATCAATTCTCAGCCAACACTAAATTTCACTCCTTTACTCAACAATAATATATTCCCTCTTCCATCGAAGCCTCTCACTTGTCTGATGGGAATACATATTTAACTTTGCCCAGGGTTTAGGGCTCTCATGAGGCTCCTGCTCTAGAACTTCCATCTAGAGTTCTGACCTGAATTATAGGGATGATGCCTCCTGCACCTGTTGAGATATTAATTATCTTTTTTCACCACTTTGGGTTTCTTGTCCAACACTTGTCATTTCTCATTGTGGGCCAGCAAACACTCTTTCAACAACTAATTCAGACTGGATTCTCTTGTTTATATTTATTAAATAATAATAATAATTCAAAATCCTCTCACAAGTGTCTTTGGCCATACTTGGTCAAAATAATTGTTCAACAATAATTAAAAACAATATTACAAAGTATTTAACTTTAATTAAGGTTCTAGGGGCATTACACAACATTAGTGTAGTTCATTGTTAGGTAGTTAAGTGCGATAAAAATAAAGCTTGTTAACTTAAAATTTTTAGTCTTCTTTATTATTTAAAGTTAAAATAGTTTTCTTCTATACATCTCTTTAGTCTTTCCAAAAAAATGGCTTTCTATAATATTTACCGAGGTAGTTTTAGTGTACGAATATTTGATTTTCTCCTTGAGAGTGTTAGTATTTTTCCTAAAATAGAGTTTGATTTAGTAGTTTGTAGATTGAACCTAGTGTAGAATACCTCTTTCCTAGTTTAAATAGAAATATTTCTAGAATATAGGAACTCATAGGCTATTAGTTCTCATTAATTTTCATAGGATATATCTTACATATCTTCACAACATTGGCTTAGAAGCTCCCATCTCACATTTCATCTGCCTGCACCTCTAAGTTTACCAAATCCTGGTTTGACAATTCAATGTTCAAGCTGACTTATTAATGCATATATTTTACCTCACATGCCCATGTCAAATGAAGTTAGGAAAACATTTTCTATGAGTTTTTTTTAGGGTTTTACTTGAAAATTTTGAAGGTCCATGCCATAGGAAGTTGAAAATTTGATTCTAAGAGATTTTCTTGAGGGATTTACTTGAAGTCAGAAAATTTATTCTAAAATATTTTGTGAGGGACTTATTTGAAGTTGGAAAACTTATTCTAATCATATTTAGTGAGAGATTTACTTGAGAATCCTAAAGTCACATGCCTGAAATTTACCTTAGAATCTTTAAAGCCCCTTCTCACATAAATTTTGACCTCAAAATTGAGTGGCATCTTGGAGAAAATGAACTTTAAAAGAAAATTCTATTGAATTGCAGTAGCCCATAGCAGTGTACTATTGAAATATTGTAACTTCTAATAATATTATATTTGTACTTTATTATTCCAGAGATGTTTCATTCCTCCGTGGAGGCCTTATTGTATATCCGGAGATGTTTATTCCTCCGAGAGAATGTGTTAACTAGGGTTATTAGATCTCCCATGTGGGGTCAACCCTGAGTTTGCTGTTTCGGGCTTATTAGACTCTCTTAGGAGAGGTCGGCCGAGTTAGGGTGAAAAGTCAGTTAGAAGATGAGTAAAAGTAGAGGAGGTGTGTTCCTCACTTATCACTCATTCACTCACTTGTGTATTGCGCATAGGAGAGAGAGATATATATGCATAGGAGGAGAAGGAGTTCTTGTTTGGGGACTACATATTTGTATTGGTTGATTATCTATATTGAGGAAAGATTTGCTGGATTTTCTAACCCATGAGTGTTACTTGGGGTAAATCCTTGTCTATCTTGTGATTGTATTTATTTTAGTGATATTGCTTGTGAATTTAGGCTAAACTTAACATGGTATCATAGCTAGCCTAAATAGGACATCATTCACAAGGTGAAAATACCTATCTCCCCTCCTCCGGTGAAAGTTAGGGTTTCTGCAAAAGTTGGAATTTTTTGATTCTTAGAGCATGGCTGGATGCTCCTCCTAAAAATCAAAATTCAGAGCCCTAGAATGAACTTTTTGAGTGGGTAGAACCCTGGGATTTGTCAAACCCTAGTTTGACTTCTGGACCAGAAAACCAGAAAACTAGTAAACCATAAAAAATGTACACCTGTGCACCAGTAAACCAGAAAAAGTGTGAACCAGAAAACCAGAAATTCTATTGCAGATCCAAACGTTGCTGATCATATTTGAAGGGTGAAAAGTTGAAGTTTATAGAAGTAGAGTTAACCTATCATCTCAATTCAATCAAGCACGTCTCCTGGTAAGTCTTATTCTATCTTTTTAAAAACTTCAATTTCTGTGACCTCCTGCATAAGATGGATCCAAGCACTAAGCTTGAAGACAAGCTAGAGGGTATAGAGAATTTCTGGGCATGGAAATATAGGATTGGTCTCATTCTTGAAGAGAATGATCTTGTCCAATATATCAAAGATGAGGTTGCAGAACCTGTGGAAGATGAAGCTAAAGAGAAGCATAAGAAGGACTTGATTAGGGAAAAGAGAATCCTTGCTGATTCTATCAAAGACCACTTGATTCCCTAAGTGACATTCAAGAAGAACCCAAAGGAAATGTATGATTCTCTTTCCAGAATGTATGAAGGAAAGAACATCAATAGGAATATGAACCTGAGAGCTCAATTGAAGAGCACTAAGATTAATCAAGGAGAATCTATTCAAGATTATTTCTCAAGGGTTTCCCAATTCAAGGAACAACTAGATGCCATTGAAGACACCCTTGATGAAGATGAACTAGTCATGACTGCTCTAAACGGTCTCATTAGGCCTTTGGAGTCATTCATCCAAACTATGTGTGCCAGAAAAGAAAGTATGAAGTTTGATGTGGTATGGGAGGATTGCATTCAAGAAGAAGCCAGTATAGCCAATAGAGAAGCCTTGCTTAAAGAAGATGATCAAGCATTGTCCACCCACACCAAGAGAAGAAGGAATCAATCCAACTTCAAGAAAGATAGTGACAAGGAGTCTCAACCTCGACAAAGATGTCATAAGAAAAGAGGAACTAATCAAGGAAGAGATTACTCCTCATTCCAATGTTTCAATTGTCACAAAATAAGACACCTTGCCAGAGATTATCCTTCAAAGAAGAACAAGGGTTTCCACCATAGAATACATCAAGCACATCTAGCAGAAGATTATAGCGAAGAAGAAGAAGAAGAAGAGGAAAGGCCTCAAAAGAAAATATCTAGAATAGAAGAAGAAGGTGCAGAAGAGTATGTTCTATTCTCTACACTCTCCAGATCTGTAACACCCGAAGAAGATACATGGCTTATTGATAGTGGTGCTTCAAAGCACATGGTAGGTCAAAAGAAAACTCTTTCAAAACTTGAAGAGAAGACTTATCCATAGAAAGTATCTTTAGGAGATGAATATCATAATCCCATCAAGGGAATTGATGAAGTAAGCTACAAGCTTGATTCTGGAGCCCCCATGAAGATGAAGGAAGTATTGTATGTACCAGGACTGAAGAAAAACTTACTTTCTGTCTCAGCATTAGATAAAGAATGTTATAGGGTTACATTCATAGATGGACAAGTACTCATGTGGCCCAAAAGAAAATCATTTGAGGATGTTGTTGTTATTGGTGAAGAGGAAGAAGGACTATACAAACTCAAGGGTCATTCATAAGCAACCCTTGTTCATGAAGCCACTAGCCCAAGTGAGCTATGGCATAGGGGGATTTCTCAGATTAATTACAAAGAACTACCTCATGTGAGCAAAGTAGGTGTAGGACTACCATATTTAAAGATTGATCACGAAGGAACTTGCAAGGGATGTGCAAAAGGGAAGAATATCAAGAATCCATTTCCAAAGAGTGAAACAAAGACTAAAAGTACTTTGGAATTGATCCATTCAGATGTATGTGGTCCCATGCCCTCCACGTCCTTGAGTGGATATGAATACTGCCTTACATTTATTGATGACTATTCAAGAAATACTTGGATATACTTCCTAAAAGGAAAGAATCAAGTCTTTGGAAAATTCAAGGAATTCAAAGCCTTCATAGATAATCATTCAGAAAAGAAAATCAAGATACTCAAGACAGATAATGGTGGAGAATATACTTCAAAGGACTTTGAATTCTTTTGTAAAAAAGGTGGAATCAAGAGGGAACTAACCACCCCCTACAATCCTCAACAAAATGGTGTTGTGGAAAGAAAGAATAGAACCATTATGGAAGCTGTGAAGACAATGATCAATGATCAAGATCTACCTATGTATCGATGGGATGAAGCAGCCAGGACAATAGTCTATGTTCAGAATAGACTATTTCATAGTGCTCTTGATTTCAAGACTCCATAAGAAGTGTTCACAGGGAAGAAGCCTGAGGTAAGCCACCTTAAGATATTTGGGTGTCCTGTATATATTCACATACCAAAAGAAAAGAGAACTAAGTTGGACCCTTCCAGAAAGAAGGGAATATTTGTTGGGTATTGTGAAGCATCCAACGCATTCAGGATATACATTCCAGGATTCCACCATATGGAAATTAGTAGGGATGTGACATTTGATGAAGAAGCAACTCTTAAGAGATCTAGGAAGTGCCAGTATGAAGAAGTATATATGGAAGATGCACCTCGCAGAATTGTAGAAGATGCTCCCATCCCTGAAGATGAAACACATGAAGATCATGACATGTTAGAACCACAAGAACCCCCTACCATGAACATATCAAGAAAGAGAAATCCAGCGTGGGAAAAAGATATTATACTAGGACCAGAAAAGTATGGATCTCATGAAGGCTCCACTAGAGTGAGAAAGAAACCAAATCCATTCTCCAACTATGTGGATTTGATGTGTGATCTTGTAGAACAAGAACCTACTAGTTATGAAGAGGCAGCTCATAAGAAAGTGTAATATCCCTTTTTCAAATTTTATTAAAATGCCCAATTTTCCACTTTTTTTTTTTCCCAATTTCGACCTTTGACTAGTTTTACTGTTTTGACCTCCAAATCAACCCAAATGCTCCCAAATATTCTGTAGGAGTGTATGAATGGTATTTAGAATTGAATATAAGGTTCAAGGATGTTTTATGGCCCTCCAAATACTGCTGCAAACTTGATTTGTATTCTGATCAATATATGTAATTTTGACTAGTAATTTGTGCATCAAATCCCCCTCGGGTAACACTGCAAATGGCCTTCCAAATGCCTCCAAACTCCCACAAATTTATGAACAGAGGTATATAATGTGTTAAGTATGTGATTAAGGTCTCATATGCACCATTAATTGATTTTTAATACTGTTCTAACTCTCTCACATTCAACAGCAAAAACCCCCAATTCGACCCTTGGGGAAATGGCACTATTTCACCTCCCAATACAACTAAACTGAGTAAAAATGCTTCAAATGATCAAGTACAGTACATGAAAATTGTATAAGACATCCATGGCAGTATATTTATCACAAATATATCAGATAATCATCCATCCATTCGAAATAATCAACATTATAGTGTCATACATCAATGCATTGGGGAAATGGACATTGTTTGCTCATTAATCAATAGTTTTACATACAACCAGTGGGTATTTCGACCTGAGACTTTCTGAATATGAATAAAAGAGGATATGAAGCTATTAAAATCATAAATATGTAATGAGAAGCTCTCTCAAGAAGCACAAGTGCTCACCAAAAACACCCTCCCTCAAGGAGCACGAATATGCCTTCAAAACTGGAAACGGTGGAGAGAAAGTGCTGCACTAAACCAAACCATGAAACTTCCTGTAGCTGATACCTGCAAATACAAACTCCATTAAAGCACTATGAAAGACCTGAGTGGCCTCTCCAAACACCAACTTGGATGGGAATCTTTCACCCTCGAAATTGGCTAAGGCAAGAAACTAGTCATCCACTAGCTCTCTCTTCACAAATGCAATTTTTCTCAAATCATCAAAAGCCATTCTCATACTTGATTTCTACATTTTATAACCAACATTAGTCTTCAAGGGGTCGAAATCCTCTCAATAGATTCAATAATTTTCCATTTAGAAAATATTCCTCATTTGCCACTTGTCTCCTAGTTCCAACCTTCCATCTTCTCCCAAATTCGAATTTGAGTCTCTTTAGATTCCTCCAACTCCATGAGCACCTTCTTGAGCCTATTTTTGGGGCTGACATGTCATAATGGTCAGGTGTAAGAAGTCAGGTCTGAATTTTGTCATAAAATGTCATAGATGCTTCATTATTGTTGTCATAAAACTAGGGAATCTAGCCCATGTGTCCACTAGTCTCCAATTTGACTCTTCCTCTCCCATGGAGGTTACTATTCCTTCCCATTTCGACCTAATATGCTCAATGCCATGTGTTATGACTTACCAACTCACCCAAGAGTGTTCACCTTCCCATGAATTCGAATTGGCAAGAGAGAGCTGCCATGTGTCATTGAAAAATCAAGCTAGTGTGGGTCCCACCACCTCCATATGTCTCCAAAACCACTTGCCACCTAGAATTTCTCTTGAATTTATTTATTCATCATATTTATTAAATGCTTGAACCCTTCTAATGTCTAAATATCATTTATTAGTTTCCTTATTACCATCCCACATGTGCCCATCCAACCTAGGAAACTAGTAGGATTGATGGGATTGTCTTACTATGCACTTATTTGAATGGGGACATTACAGTCCTCCCCACCCAAGATTGCTTGTCCTCAAGCAATTTCAAATTTGGATGCTGCAAAATATTCTCCTCTTCCCATGTGGCATCTTCATTTGGTAAGTCCTTCCATTGCACTAAATATTCTTTGATGATTCTACTCCTCAACCTTCTTTCCCGTGTCTTCAAAATCTTTTCCGGAACAAGTGTGAGCTGACCTTCATCATCCAAAGGAGGAAGTATTTCTGAAGTGATGATTTGCTGACCAAGAGCTTTCTTAAGACAAGAAACATGAAATACATTATGGATTTTACTCCCTTCCGGAAGTTCTAGTTCATATGCTACTTCTCCAACCTTCCGCGCTACCTTGTATGGCCCATAGTACCTTGGTTTTAATTTTTCTGCTCCATTCTTTTTGAGAGATGTTTGTTTATAGGGATGCAACCTTAAATATACTAAATCATTGACTTGAAAGGTTCTCTCTTCTCTATGTCTATCAGCATATTGTTTTTGCTGATTTTGAGCAACCTGCAAATTGTCTTTCAAGAGCTTTAAAATTTCTTGGCTCTCTTCCACCCAATCTTTAGCCTTTGGGGCTCTACTATCACCAAATATAATGTCAGCAAATGTAAGTGCATCATAACCATATAATGCTTTGAAAGGAGACATTCCTATTGACATATGATAAGTGGTGTTGTAGCAAAACTCACCCAAGTGTAGCCATTTTGCCCATGCTTTTTGCTGCCCTCCCACATAGTTTCTTAGGTATCCTTCCAACCATTGGTTTACCCTCTCTGTTTGTCCATCAGTTTGTGGATGATAGCTGGTACTTGGAGTCAATTGAGTGCCTACCAATCTAAAAAGTTCTTGCCAAAAAGCACCCATGAATCTACTATCTCTATCACTGACAATGCTCTTAGGGAGCCCATGCAATCTGAAGATTTCTTTGAAAAAAATATCAGCCACTTGTGCAGCACTAAAAGATGATGTAACAGCAAAGAAATGAGCAAATTTTGTCAACCTATCAACTACCACATAGATGCAATCCTTACCTAAGGATTTAGGCAATCCGGTGATGAAATCCATGGAAATACTGTCCCATTTTTGCTCCGGAATGGGCAATGGTTGTAATAGGCCGGCTGGACATGTAAGTTCTGATTTGTTTTGTTGACATGCTTTACATTCATTCACATACTTCTGAACATCTTCCTTCAGCCCCTTCCAAAAAAATCTTTGCCTCAACTGTCTATAAGTTTTGAAGATCCCCGGATGGCCCGCTAGTGGGGAATCATGTGCTTCTTGCAAAATTCGGTACTTGAGCTTGGAGTTTCTGAGTGCCTTGCTTCTACACAGAGTTCATCTACCTAGTGGTTCAGTAAACAGGCTCAGGGGTCCAAAGGAGGAAAGTAGTTTGGATGCTTCTTCTAGAAAAAGGTTGGGAGGAACAGGCCTCCTTGGGTGTTTGTCCACTCTATCTACAATTACAGGTTTCACTTGTTATCTTTAATCCTAAATAGTTAAACTATTTCTGTAATCACTTATTTAGTATTTCATTAGCTTGAAACCGTTACTCTACATTATGCAGAAGTTTGTGATTTTATGAACTGTTTAGGAATTTATAAACTGTTGAATAGATTTATTAATTGATAAAATGCCTCCACTGTATTTTTCCCCATATTGTTTTCTATATAGTACTCTAGTACAGGGAGGAAGAATTAGAAGCAAATCAATGATAGGAAGATTGCCAAATGAATGAATAGACTAATGCTGTTGTTTTTCTTTAACTTTCATTATCAGTTAAATTTATGTAATACAAATTATATGTTTAGGCTTAGGAGTTATAAACAACATTTAATATTATAGGCATGGTAGTATGTCTTTTATGCTAGCAACTGAAGTAAGACATATGACTCTTTTCAAACCTAAGTTACTGAAAAATCAATTGTCATCCTACCGTAGATAAACACTATGCATTTCATTTCATTTCCTTTCTAATATTATACTATACAATCTTCATTCTAAGATATCATCATTATCTTTTGACATGTAAATAGCTATTAGGCGAACACAGAAATATTCATAGTATTTGTGCACTTAGTAATGTTATTTTTGCGGTATCGAGTTTTAAAACTAGAGTTTATTATTTCCATGTTTTATTCCCAAACCCTCTACAAAAGAATTCTAATATTTGATATACATTTATACTATAACAGAACGAATATCCTTTTATTATCATACTTAGACATTTTAGAAATCATTCATATCGTAAAGTATAGTCACAAAAACATTTTAACTCATGCATTGCTTAAACAAAGGATTATCCCAACATTAACATCTGACAGTGGTATTAGTTTCCTATCTTAAACATTATCTGCAAAACCATATAAATACACAAACACTAGATTTTATTTCAAGTTCGACATTACAATTTTCCACAATCATTTCCTAAACCGTATAGGTTAGGTTTTTCAAAATTTACAAAACAAAATATTGAGTTTTGGCTCTCGACCATCACCAAAAACAACGAAAACATTGATATCAATCAACATAGGCTATCAAATCTACTATCAAAACCTAAAGGTTAGGGTTTCGACTGCACAAGCACAAGGATAAATCCATGGCTCTCGTCCATCTTTTAAAATCATAGCAGTTCATAAAACAAAACATTTATTTATCACATAATCTGGAGCATGACTCACAATTTTCAACACACGTAAACATCATCAAGCATAGGAAACAAAACCCTTTTATATCTAGTTTAGCCGAGTGATAAAACCCTCTCAACAATTACATTATTTTACAAATTATCAATGCTGAAAAACAACACCATAGGCTTGATGCCGAATGGGTTGAAAATTTCATCATCCCCAGGCTTCCAGATAGCTCACAGCATTTTGACGGTGGTCACTTCCCATAGCCCAAGATAAACATGAAGTCTCAACTAAGAACACAATAAGATCCAATAGTCACCTAACCTAAGCAACAGGGTAACCACTGAAACTTACCATTTCTTATACAGTTGCCAGTTATCAAAACTCAAGCTTGGGAGCCGAATGACGAAGGAACCTGCCACATGAATAAGGTAATGGTCAAAACAAGTTACATGAAAGAAGTTTCATTATGGCGAAATAGCTATGACTGCAACTATTAAAACAATTTAGAAGGAGACAGGTTTCGAACCAGAAACATTACCTTTAAATATCTATCTCTAGAGCAGTAACGCCATAGCCACTGTGAACCGTATCCATCACTCCACCACCGAGTGCAACGAAGGTTGGAAAACAACTCTTATAACCATCACTTGACATTCAAGGAAAAATGAATATTGGATCAGCCTGCACGCAGAGCTATCACCAACCCTGGAGTCATTCCAACTCCAAACTATTACTGTAAACTCTCACAGAAGGTTTGACCCTTTAAAACTATCAACTGGTATCAGAAAAACATCAACAGGTCACGGTTTCGAATTGTGGGAAGGTCCCAAACATCTGCTAACGAAACCTTGGAGTTTCTTGACCTGTCGGCCTCTCCATAGAGCCACTTCCCAACACAATGAATGCCAAATGAAACAATAACTTTGAAACATAGTGGATATTAGGGTTAAGTTCCAAAGCGCAGGACCCACGTAAGATCAACAATGAGGATCTTTCATCACAACACATCGAAATTCAAACACCAACTGCATTTATGACCATACTATCAACCTTGCCACCATGGAGACCAGCTCATTTAAATGACAGGTCAAGCATTACACAACTCAGTAGCGTTGGTTCCCTTCTTGCCAAGCCTGCATGTGACCCTATCCACGATAGCATCCACCAGGATATCCACTAGTGAAGTAGATAGAAGAGTCAATGCCAAGGCTGAATTCGAATGTCTTCCAGCACGTATTCATCAGAGTATTAATTACCTTGTCCACATCACGCGTTGGTTCAATAGTTATGTGCAATTCTATCAATACATACAATAGTATAAGTCATAGTATACCTTAGGTTAATGCATCAACTAGGTATCGATTTTATATTCTAAAGTTCACTTGGACGCTCATATATTCATGTCATTTCATTTTGAGCCAAGACATAACTTATTACATAAAGGAATTGCATATAGTATCGATGCTATAAGAATTATATAGGATTTACATATAGTTTTGATATCATGAGAAATTACATAGGTTCTATATATAGGATTATATGCTAATAGGAATTGCATATATTATGCATATAGTTTTAGGCTATAGAAAATACAAAGAATTTGTATATAGTTTAAATTCTAGGAATTTTGTGAAAATACATATAGTTCATACTATAAGATATGCATATGAATTTGCATATAGTTCTCACACCATAGAAATGCACAATAGTTTCATATAGCCGTTATATCAAAGGATTGTATGATATTTACATACAGTTTGCATATAATAGAAACAACATGGTAATTACATAAAGTTTGCAAAACATAGGATAGAGTATGAATTACATAGCTCACCATTTTTAAGACTTAGTCAAGTCATCATCATCATAATTATGATCCTATTTATGTAATATACAAAGTATGAAATCAATAGTATGGGAAATGAGATTAAGTATAACTGACATACTTTTTGATATGAAAACCAGATTACAACTGAAGAGATCTCACCCAGATACATTTCACTATTATTCTCTAAAACCATTAAGACTTTTGGAGATTACTGAAACTAGTTAGGAACTCTTCTGTCACACTTCGTAAACATTAACGCCCTTACCTATAATCTGCAAAAGGAATGATTCAAATGCTTTAGCATGAATGCTAAGTAAGCCTTGGGGTACCCTTAGGACCCCTTCATCATCAAACAGAAGAACAACAATTAGCACTTATAACATTATATCGATTGAACATTGACATAAGTAATGTAGCTGAGATGAGAAGAACATTCAATAGCATCGAATGTAGATATTAAATATCATGGTGCAAACAATAAAATTATGATCATTACAAACATTTAGTACAGCAAGATGACATAGAAGCATTTATTATAATTCTGCACAGTTAATATATGCATTACAAGCACGTTGAAAAATTTTAAATTTTTGTGAAATTTTGGGATGTTACACTTAGACTTTGTCTAAGTGGATGAGAAGGGATTGTATCATCCCTGGACTTCAGTCCCTGAATTGATCTGTAGACAGATGTCTCCAAGAAGTGGTCCCTAGTGGATGAGAGGATTGTATCATCCCTGGACTTCAGTCCCTGAATTGATCCATAGACAAATGTCTATGCGAAGTGGTCCCTAGTGGACGAGAGGATTGTATCATTCATGGAATTCAGTCCTTGAATTGATATGTAGACAGATGTCTCAGAGAAGTGGTCCCTAGTAGACGAGAGGATTGTATCATCCCTGGACTTCATTCCTTGAATTGATCCGTAGACAGATGTCTCCGAGAAGTGCTCCCAAGTGGACGAGAGGATTGTATCATTCCTAGACATCAGTCCCTAAATTGATCCATAGACAGATGTCTCCAAGAAGTGATCCTTAGTGGACGAGAGGATTGTATCATCCCTGGACTTGGTCCCTGAATTGATCCATAGACAGATGTCTCTGAGAATTGGTCCCTAATGGATGAGAGGATTGTATCATCCCTTGATTTCGGTCCCTGAACTGATCTGTAGACAAATGTATTTGAAAAGGGGTCCTTAGACTTTGTTTAAGTTGACGAGTGGACTACATCGTCCCTAGACATGATATGGTGTCTTAAATGGATAGGAAATGATCATCCCGTAAATAGATCATGTACGTTGTAGGGTATGTTTCTATGGTGCTGATGATCTAGAGATCAGGATGATGTTGTTTATAGAGAGATCCAGACGATGAGGCTGTTGATATAGAGATCCAGATGATGTTGTTGATAGAGAGATCCAGACGATGAGGTTGTTGATCTAGAGATCCAGATGATGCTATTGATAGAGAGATCTAGACGATGAGGTTGTTGATCAAGAGATTCAGATGATGATGCTGTAGCTAATCAAGTGTTACAGAAGATGAAGACTCAATACTAACAATGTTGATGATCCAGTATTGATTATGTTCCAGTAACTGATTGAGTTACTCATGATGTATGAAGAAAGCTTCCAATGATTTATCTTTTTCCTCCTGTAGTTGATGACTCCTTACTCCTGTAGATGTTGTTATAATATCCTTCTCGTTAAGGGGGAGTGTTGAAATATTGTAACTTCTAAGAATATTATATTTGTACTTTATTATTCCGGAGATGTTTCATTCCTCCGTGGAGACCCTATTGTATATCCGGAGATGTTTATTCCTCTGAGAGAATGTGGTAACTAGGGTTATTAGATCTCCCATGTGGAGTCAACCCTAAGTTAACTATTTAGGGGTTATTAGACTCTCTTAGGAGAGGTCGGCCTAGTTAGGGTGAACAGTCAATTAGAATATGAGTATAAGTAGAGGAGGTGTGTTCCTCACTTATCACTCATTCACTCACTTGTTTATTGCACATAGGAGAGAGAGAGATCTTCATAGGAGGAGAAGGAGATCTTGTTTGGGGACTACATCTTTGTATTGGTTGATTATCTATATTGAGGAAAGCTTTGTTGGGTTTTCTACCCCATGAGGGTTTCCCAGGGTAAATCCTTGTCTATCTTGTGATTGTGTTTTTTTCAGTGATCTTGCTTGTGAATTTAGGCTAGACTTAACATGTACTATGTAGAAAAATTCCTATGAGCATGGTAAGAATGCATAGAAGATGAATACCGATAGAGAAAGAAAAGGAATATCTTCCCACATACCCAGTCAACAAGAAAACTAGAGAAGGATTAAATTAAAAACTTTGATATTACCTAAATATTTTTAACCTCATGAATACTAAAACAAACTAAATAATCCTAAACTGAGAATGATGAGAATCAAAACAATGGGTCATAACCAATCATAATGAGGCTCCTTTTGAACATGCCCTTGCCATGTTATAATGATCCCACCAATAAGGAAGGAACCCATTTCATTGACCTTAATATTCCTTCTATCTTTGAGTGAAGGAAAGTATGTTGACCATACAAGGCACATGAAAGATGTAAATGCATCAATCTCAAAAGGGTCCACTTAACATTTGCTCATTTCCCTCCAATCCTTGTCATGTCTCATGCTTTCAAACATTAAACTCAAGGGATATGCCATGGTTTAGGATCCCCTTGATTTTGAATAAACCAACCTTTGTCGAAATTTGGTGCAATGTTAACCATATCATGGCCTTGAAAATTGTGATATTTGAGGATACATGATAGAACTCAATGTGTTCAAAACAAGCAATGAATTCCTTAATGCAAGAAATATACATAGATAGGGGAGAGGACAATCTAGGATTTACATTTATCATTTGTCGACTAACCAATGAGGAATCTCCTATAACATTAATTCTTCTCATTGCTAGATATTGTAGTAGAAATATGCCTTTCCACAAAGCCAAAACTTATTCTTGATTATTTGTTATGATTCCTAGAACTCATACAAACTTAAATTATTCATGTCCATTGGGATTTAAAAAAATCTTATTGTCATATTTTCCTATCAAGGTTAAGAAACAACCTTATCGTCAAAACAAAAAATAACCATCTTTGTCCGAATTGGTTACAATGTTAACCACACCATTTGCTTGAAAATTGTGACCTTTGAGGATGAAATAGAAATCAATGTGTTCGAAATAGAAATAAAATCCTAAATGTAAGAAATACATCTAGCTAGGGGAGAGGAAAATCTAAGCTTTACATTTATCATTTGTTGAAGAACCAATGAGGAATCTCCTAGAACATTAATTGCTCTCTCTACAAGATGGTGTGGTAGCAATAGGATTTTGTACAAAGACGAAACTTATGCTTGATTATTCATTTTTGCACCTAAACCCAAATGGCTATGGAAGTTACATATCTCATCCACATATATATATATATATGGCCAACATATACTACTTGAGAATCTCACACAAACATTACACATCTCTCTCACATCAATAAAGAAAAAAATTAAAATATATATAATGTGAATACAATTTATTTTTTAAATTGATAATTAGCACCAATCCATTTTAATTGTATATTTATAAAATATTGAAAAAAAAATCAAATATAAATCTCGAACTTAAAACAAATTTACAGTATACTTGGTATACATCACTTTTACTTGAGTTATGAAAGAGTACATCATTCTCTACAACAATTAATTTAATATTATAGATTTTAAAATTAAATTTTAAATATTATTATACAAAAATTTAACTTTTTTATAATTAAATTCAAAATCTATTCTTTAATTTTATAAAACATTTTAAATTTAAATTTACAATTTTTTCCAATCTTTCCAAACTTTATTATAATGATCAACTTTACTTTAAAATTATAAAACTTAATCATAAGCCCAATAAAATATTGATTTTTTCTTTTTAAATCTTCAATTTCCCATTTCACATAAATACATTTGAAAAGTTCAATCTCCACTACATTTTAAAAAATTAACTTAAAATTCCTTATCTTAGAATTTTGAAAGACCCATGTTATATGAATTTGTTTCAATTTCCCATTTCACATAAATACATTTGAAAAGTTCAATCTCCACTACATTTTAAAAAATTAACTTAAAATTCCTTATCTTAGAATTTTGAAAGACCCATGTTATATGAATTTGGAAAACATATTTTACTATATATTTTGTGAGGGCTTTACTTGAGAATGCTAAAGGCCGATATCCCATGACATTAAGAAAAAATATTTTTAGAGATTTTTGCAAGATGCTATTTGAAAATACTAAAAACCCATGTCAAATGAATTTAGGAATTTAACTTATTCTAAAATATTTTCTAGGAAGCTAAGATATTTTGAGATTTTCGTAAAAGTAAGAATACATTTATTCTAAGATATTTTTGTGAGGGCTCCAATTGAAATAGGAAAAGTGATTCTAAGATATTTTGGTAAGGTATTTATTTTAAAATTTTCAAAACCTTATTTCATAAATTTAGATATTAAGATACTTTTTATAAAAATTTTATCTTTAAAGTTTCAAAACCTCATCTCAATAAATTTAAATCTTAAAATTGAGTGGAGTTTTGAAAACAAAATGTTGAAAAAAAATCTATCAACTTGCAATGGCCCATCATAAATAGTATAGGTATCTCTATTCTTTAAGTTATAAGAGTAGTCATTATCTAAAGATGCAAAGATATATCTTTAATTATAAGAGTACATCATTTTATAAAATATTATATTTAAACTTTTTCTTCTAGCTTTTATTGTAATAATTTTACTTGAAAATCTTAAATTTCATAAAATTTTGAAAGTTTTTCTTCAAAAAACTTATTTTATAAAATATTATATTTAAACTTTTTCTTCCAGCCTTTATTGTAATAATTTTACTTGAAAATCTTAAATTTTATAAAATTTTGAAAGTTTTTCTTTAAAAACCTAACTTGAAAGCAAAACATAAATCCTTATCACATGAATTTAGAAAACATATTTTAATATAATGTGACATTTTTGAATTTAGAAAACATATTTTAATATAATATGACATTTATGTAAAGAGTTATTTGAAAATTATAAAAAAATTAAGTAATGTTAGCAAAACTTAAACTAAATCACATTAGTGAGTTTGATTTTTGTGAAGGTTTTATCCTGTAATCTTAATAGTTTATGTCACATGAACTAAGAAAATAAGAGATATTTTAATTGGTTTTTTCATAGCTTGACAATTTTACACAGGGTTCTATAAACAATTTCACAGGTTCTAGTCCACATCAACAAAGAGATATTTTGTTAAGGTTTTACTTAATGTTAAAAACATTAAAAACTGATTCGAAATTTTACTTAATGTAATATTTTTACCTAATATAATATTTTATTTAATGTAATATTTTTGTTAAGGTTTTTACTTGATGTTAAAAACATTAAAAGATATTTTATTTAGTGTAATATTTCTGTTAAGGTTTTTAGTTGATGTTAAAAACATTAAAAGATATATCTTTGATTACTCTCTAGAGTTAAACAATTTTATACAGGGTTCAGTCCACATTAAAGAGATATTTTGTTAATGTTTAACTTAATGTTAAAAACATTTTTTTAACATTAAAAACTGATTAGAAATTTTTGTAAGTTTATTTGAAAATTCTAAATTTTTTAAGTGAAGTTAGAAAAACTTAATCTAAATCATATTTGTGTGAGAGTTCTATATTTTTGTGAATGCTTTACTTTATAATCTTAACCGTTCATGTCACATGAACTTAGAAAATAAGAGATATTTTGTTAAGGCTTTACTTAATGTTAAAACATTAAAAACTGATCCTGAAATTGTTTTGTAAGTGATTTACTTGAGAACCCTAAAATCACAAGACTGGCTTTAACCTGGAATCATCAAAATGGATCCTGGCTTTATAAAAATGAATTTTAAAATTGAGTGGATTCTTGGAAAACAAAATGTTGAAAAGCAGAATCTATGAGAAAAATGCCCATAAGCGTGGGGAGACGTACAATACTCTTTTCAGTAAAAAAACAAAAGGTTGACAGGACTTCTTCTATCTCGCCGATCTAATGGGATAGAATTAAATATAAGCTGGTCTGATATGATAGTGAGGGGTTGAAATTCGCTTTCTTTGCTGCGCTTTTCTCGGCCGTTATTGTAGTAAAAATCACGAAACTCCAACGACTGCACACCCATATTGGATCCATACCTGTGGTTGAGAGGATTCACAGTTTCACTTTACGAATTTGAATTTTCATGTAAAAAATCTACGCGTTTTGGAATGTTTTTTGTTACATGAATATCTCTATTTATATTCTACAATTGAAAACCCTAGAAAACTAATCTACTACACACAGCCTAGGAATCCACTTAAGCGACCATGAAGTTGAAGATTAATACTCAAGTTGTCTCTGTATCAAAAAGATATCTGGCAGCTTGCACCTTCACAGTATTATTCTTAGAAATATTGATCTATTTTATTGTAATCGTTGTAACCCACGGTTTCAATACTTTTCATAACCATATGCATGGAATATTGATCCGTGTTAATGTTACGATTTCATTTTGTTGATTCGCAGATTAAATTCATTAATGTTGATGTGGTAGTGAGTTGGTAACCCATGTGAAGGAATTTACGAAGGGGCAATATGTTGCATGCTTCCACTTACCTGGCTTCCTGTGCGTTGTCGATTCCCTTGGGATCGTAACTGCTCCTCTCGAGGTTTAATGAAATAGGGTCGCTGATTCACCATCATTTTCTTGATCTTTGCGGTTATGCTACCGCACTACTGAGCCTCGGCTCTGTGCAGATCTCAACAGGTTTGTATTGTTGCTTAGATGTATTTAAGTGATGGTTTTAGTTCCTATAACTATTGGGTGTATCAATGATCAAGAGAAACCTCCTTATGGAGTACTCACAGTGCTCTTCTGAGGGTTTTCCCTCTTCTTAGGTATAATCAAATGACTCGCACCATTTGGATTTTTACTCTGTGTTTGTTCTCGTTTGGTTTCTTTGGCCGTGAGCTTGGCTCGGTGATTTTTACTTTGTTTCTCGCTATGTCTTGTGTCGAGCTTGGCTCTATGTTTTACTCTTTGTTTCTCGCTCATACTTGTGTCGAGCTTGGCTCTTTGTTTTACTTTGTTTCTCGCTCAGACTTCTGTCGAGCCCTTGGATTAGAACCTTCTCGTGTTACTACGGAGCCTTCGGCACAATGCAAAGCCTAGGCTCAACTCAGAGATTTGGTTATCTATGATATGGTGGAAGTTTTGTAAGGGTTTGATCTTGGGAAAGAACATAATGTTGAAAGTGTTAGGGTTTAATTTCAAAATGGTATTGGGTTAACCACCATATTTCGGTTCTCCAGTAGTAAGTTCGATTCGTAATACATTACTTGCAAGAGTTTAAATATACAAGTATTTATAATTGATCATAACTATTGTCAACATGTTTTTGTGTAGGTGTTCCTGTGAACCATGGAAGTTTGGAAAATTGATGTATTTCAAAAGGTATAATAAACTTGCTTTCGGTATTGGGTTAACCACCATATTTCTGTTCTCCACTAGTAAGTTCGATTCGTAATACATTACTTGCAAGAGTTTAAATATAGAAGTATTTATAATTGATCATAACTATTGTCAACATGTATTTGTGTAGGTGTTCCTGTGAACCATGGAAGTTTGGAAAATTGATGTATTTCAAAAGGTATAATAAACTTGCATTCGTTTAGGTCCTCTGTTTTTGAAGTGAAATAGAGTAATATTCATATATGGTTTGGATGCAAGGCCGTGAAGGTTGAGTGCGACTTCAAACGGTTTGCAGTTGAGTTTATAGTAATCTCTGTTTTTTGTTTATAAGTAATAATACCTTAACAAGTGATATTTATGTGCAGGGTTGGCGAAGGTATTGATTCAACGGTTAGGGTTTGATGCTCATCCAACATTCCAGTCTATCGTTAACCTTATAAGTGTTTAATACTTATTTCATCTTGCTAAATAAATATTAGTTTACTTTTCCATAAATCCTAACTACACTCGTTGTTAGTTATTTTGCATTTGGACGTGATAGCTTCGATTATGATTACAAGTAGGTGTCATCTTCTTGTTTCTTCCATGGTGAAAATACCAGGTGTATGCTTCGTATATGAATCGTGTTAACACTAAAGGTAATGCTTCACATTTTACCCACCATTTCGGGTTTTGCTTAAAACAAGTCGATTCATACAACTTCCCTGGATGTATTTCCTACATTTGATGTAATACATATGAATTATAGCCTTTCAACAATTTGTACTATGTATTTATAAATATGAAATCCTTTCATCTCTGTGGAATCCTTGACTTCTTGCGAAGCTTTGTTCCAAGTGTATACTTCGTTTAGGCTATCTACCTATAAATAAAATGCTTTGATTGGGGAAACTTTGTGCCATATGGTTCTATGTATAGAAATAGCTTCGGTTTGTAAAAATGTTATCTTTGTAAAAATGGATTTCCGTTTCTGTTTCAAATGTGAATGTATGTAATGTTTGTGTTGAATATAAATTTATACTTTTCTCTAATTTTAACTCAATCCACTCAGCTTTGTTTGAGTTATTATAATTAACATACACATGATGGAAACAATGTAAACGTAATAGGAGATTTAAATAACATGAGATTAATGCAGATTAAAATTAAATGATGTTAATACATTCACATATTTTCAATAATAAAATATCCCATTCCTAATTTAAACATTAACAGTTTAGCCAACTGTAGGAAAACAATAAATAAAATCTATTGATTAACATAATAATTAAAATAAACCTCGCACTAAAGTTCAAACCGAATCCAATCTGAAGTTCATTGTTCCTCCCAATCAATCTTCTAGAACAACCAAGATCACTTGCTTTGAAACCCCCGAGCCTATTTGTTGAACCACAAGGACAAAGACTCTTCAAAACAATTCTCAGCCAACACTAAATTTCACTCCTTTACTCAACAATAATATATTCCCTCTTCCATCGAAGCCTCTCACTTGTCTGATGGGAATACATATTTAACTTTGCCGAGGGTTTAGGTCTCTCATGAGGTTCCTGCTCTAGAACTTCCATATAGAGTTCTGAATTATAGGGATGATGCCTCGTGCACCTGTTGAGATATTAATTATCTTTTTTCACCACTTTGGGTTTCTTGTCCAACACTTGTCATTTCTCATTGTGGGCCAACAAACACTCTTTCAACAACTAATTCAGATTGGATTCTCTTGTTTATATTTATTAAATAATAATAATAATTCAAAATCCTCTCACAAGTGTCTTTGACCATACTTGGTCAAAATAACTGTTCAACAATAATTAAAAACAATATTACAAAGTATTTAATGTTAATCAAGGTTCTAGGGGCATTACACAACATTAGTGTAGTTCATTCTTAGGTAGTTTAGTGCGATAAAAATAAAGCTTGTTAACTTAATATTTTTAGTCTTCTTTATTATTTAAAGTTAAAATAGTTTTCTTCTATACATCTCTTTAGTCTTTCCAAAACAATAGCTTTCTATAATATTTAGTGAGGTAGTTTTAGTGTACGAATATTTGATTTTCTCCTTGAGAGTGCTAGTATTTTTCCTAAAATAGAGTTTGATTTAGTAGTTTGTAGATTGAACCTAGTGTAGAATACCTCTTTCCTAGTTTAAATAGAAAGATTTCTAGAATATAGGAACTCATAGGCTATTAGCTCTCATTAGTTTTCATAGGATATATCTTACATATTTTCACATACATTGGCTTAGATGCTCCCATCTCACATTTCATGTGCCTGCACCTCTAAGTTTACCAAATCCTGGTTTGACAATTCAATGTTCAAGCTGACTTATTAATGCATATATTTTACCTCACATGCCCATGTCAAATTATGTTAGGAAAACATTTTCTATGAGTTTTTTTTACTATTTTACTTGAAAATTTTGAAGGTCCATGCCATAGGAAGTTGAAAATTTGATTCTAAGAGATTTGCTTGAGGGATTTACTTAAGTTAGAAAATTTATTCTAAAATATTTTGTGAGGGACTTACTTGAAGTTGGAAAACTTATTCTAATCATATTTAGTGAGGGATTTACTTGAGAATCGTAAACTCACATGCCTGAAATTTACCTTAGAATCTTTAAAGCCCCTTCTCACATAAATTTTGACCTCAAAATTGAGTGGCATCTTGGAGAAAATGAACTTTAAAAAAAAATTCTATTGAATTGCAGTAGCCCATAGTAGTGTACTATTGAAATATTGTAACTTCTAAGAATATTATATTTGTACTTTATTATTCTAGAGATGTTTCATTCCTCTATGGAGACCCTATTGTATATCTGGAGATGTTTATTCCTCCAAGAGAATGTGTTAACTAGGGTTATTAGATCTCCCATGTGGGGTCAACCCTGAGTTAGCTGTTTAGGGGTTATTAGACACTTTTAGGAGAGCTCGGCCCAGTTAGGGTGAAAAGTCAGTTAGAAGATGAGTATTAGTAGAGGAGGTGTGTTCCTCACTTATCACTCATTCGCTCACTTCTGTATTTCACATAGGAGAGAGAGAGAGATATGCATAGGAGGAGAAGGAGCTCTTGTTTGGGGACTACATATTTGTATTGGTTGATTATCTATATTGAGGAAAGCTTTGCTGGATTTTCTACCCCATGAGGGTTACCTAGGGTAAATCCTTCTCTATCTTATGATTGTATTTATTTCAGTGATATTGCTTGTGAATTTAGGCTAAACTTAACATGGTATCAAAGCTAGCCTGAATAGGACATCATCATTAACAAGGTGAAAATACCTATCTCCCCTCCTCCGGTGAAAATTAGGGTTTCTGCAAAAGTTGAAATTTTTGGATTCTGAGAGCATGGCTAGATGCTCCTCCTAAAAATTGAAATTCAGAGCCCTAGATCGAAATTTTTGAGTGGGTAGAACCTCGGGCTTTGTCAAACCCTAGTTTGACTTCTGGACCAGAAAGCGAGTAAACCATAAAAAATGTACAACTGTGCACCAGTAAACTAGAAAAAGTGCGAACCAAAAAACCAGAAATTCTATTGCAAATCCGAACATTGCTCATCAGATTTGAAGGGTGAAAAGTTGAAGTTTCCAGAAGCAGAGTTCACCTATCATATCAATTCAATCAAACACGTCTCCTGGTAAGTCTTATTCTATCTTTTGAGAAACTTCAATTTCTGTGACCTCCTGCATAAGATGGCTCCGAGCACTAAGCTTGAAGACAAGCTAAAGGGTATAGAGAATTTCTGGGCATGGAAATATAGGACTCGTCTCATTCTTGAAGAGAATGATCTTGTCCAATATATCAAAGATGAGGTTTTAGAACCTGTGGAAGATGAAGCTAAAGAGAAGCATAAGAAGGACTTGATTAGGGAAAAGAGAATCTTTTCTAATTCTATCAAAGACCACTTGATTCCCCAAGTGACATTCAAGAAGAAACCAAAGGAAATGTATGATTCCCTTTCCAGAATGTATGAAGGAAAGAACATCAATAGGAATATGAACCTAAGAGCTCAATTGAAGAGCACTAAGATGAATCAAGGAGAATCTATTCAAGATTATTTCTCAAGGGTTTCCCAATTCAAGGAACAACTAGATGCCATTGAAGACACCCTTGATGAAGATGAACTAGTCACGACTGCTCTAAATGGTCTCATTAGGCCTTTTGAGTCATTCATCTAAACTATGTGTGCTAGAAAAGAAAGTATGAAGTTTGATGTGGTATGGGAGGATTGCATTCAAGAAGAAGCCAGGGTAGCCAATAGAGAAGCCTTGCTTAAAGAAGATGATCGAGCATTGTCCACCCACACAAAGAGAAGAAGGATTCAATCTAACTTCAAGAAGGATAGTCACAAGGAGTCTCAACCTTGACAAAGATTTCATAAGAAAAGAGGAACTAATCCAGGAAGAGATTACTCCTCATTCCAATGTTTCAATTGTCACATAATAGGACACCTTGCCAGAGATTGTCCTTCAAAGAAGAAGAAGCGTTTCAACCATAGAATACATCAAGCACATCTAGCAGAAGATGATAGCGAAGAAGAAGAAGAAGAATAGGAAAGGCCTCAAAAGAAAAGACCTAGAATAGAAGAAGAAGGTGCAGAAGAGTAT
This sequence comes from Larix kaempferi, assembly GCA_027924585.1. Classification (NCBI taxonomy): domain Eukaryota; kingdom Viridiplantae; phylum Streptophyta; class Pinopsida; order Pinales; family Pinaceae; genus Larix; species Larix kaempferi. The sequence continues at coordinate 50,323,894 of BSBM01000510.1, forward strand.
GTTCTATTCTCTGCACTCTCCGGGTCTGTAACACCTGGAGAAGATAAATGGCTTATTGATAGTGGTGCCTCAAAGCACATGATAGGTCAAAAGAAAACTCTTTCAAAACTTGAAGAGAAGACTTATCCACGAAAAGTATCTTTAGGAGATGAATATCATAATCCCATCAAGGGAATTGATGAAGTAAGCTACAAGCTTGATTCTGGAGCCCCCATGAAGATGAAGGAAGTATTGTATGTACCAATAATGAAGAAGAACTTACTTTCTATCTCAGCATTATATAAAGAAGGTTATAGGGTTGCATTCATAGATGGACAAGTACTCATGTGGCCCAAAGGAAAATCATTTGAGGATGTTGTTGTTATTGGTGAAGAGGAAGGAGGACTATACAAACTCAAGGGTCATTCATAAGCAACCCTTGTTCATGAAGCCACTAGCCCAAGTGAGCCATGGCATAGGGGAATTTCTCACATTAACTACAAAGCACTACCTCATGTGAGCAAAGTAGTTGTAGGACTACCATATTTAAAGATTGATCACGAAGGAACTTGCAAGGGATTTGCAAAAGGGAAGAATATCAAGAATCCATTTCCAAAGAGTGAAACAAAGACTAAAAGTACTTTGGAATTGATCCATTCAGATGTATGTGGTTCCATGCCCTCCACGTCCTTGAGTGGATATGAATAGTACCTTACATTTATTGATGACTATTCAAGAAAGACTTGGATATACTTCCTAAAAGGAAAGAATGAAGTCTTTGGAAAATTCAAGGAATTCAAAGCCTTCATAGAAAATCATTCAGAAAAGAAAATCAAGATACTCAAGACAGATAATGGTGGAGAATATACTTCTAAGGACTTTGAAGTCTTTTGTAAAGAAGGTGGAATCAAAAGGGAACGAACCACTCCCTACAATCCTCAACAAAATGGTGTTGCAGAAAAAAAGAATAGAACCATTATAGAAGCTATGAAGACAATGATCCATGATCAAGATCTACCTATGTATCAATGGGTTGAAGCAGCCAGGACAACATTCTATGTTCAGAATAGACTATCTCATAGTGCTCTTGAATTCAAGACTCCATAAGAAGTGTTCACAGGGAAGAACCCTGAGGTAAGCCACCTTAAGATATTTGGGTGTCCTGTATATATTCACATACCAAAAGAAAAGAGAACTAAGCTGGACCCTTACAGAAAGAAGGGAATATTTGTTGGGTATTGTGAAGCATCCAACGCATTCAGGATATACATTCCAGGATTCCACCATATGGAAATTAGTATGGATGTGACATTTGATGAAGAAGCAGCTCTCAAGAGATCTAGGAAGTGCCAGTATGAAGAAGTATATATGGAAGATGCACCTCCCATAATTGTAGAAGCTGCTCCCATCCTTGAAGATGAAACACCTGAAGATCATAACATGTTAGAACCACAAGAACCCCCTACCATGACCATATCAAGAAAGAGAAATCCAGCATGGGAAAAAGATATTATACTAGGACCAAAAAATTATGGATCTCATGAAGGCTCCACTAGAGTGAGAAAGAAACCAAAGCGATTGTCCAACTATGTGGCTTTGATGTGTGATATTGTAGACCAAGAACCTACTAGTTATGAAGAGGCAGTTCATAAGAAAGAGTGGGTTGAGGCAATGACGGAGGAGTACCAGTCAATAATGAAGAATGATGTTTGGGATGTAGTTCCCAAACCAATGGACAAGATTGTGGTATCCTCCAAATGGATATACAAGATAAACCATGTTGTGGATGGTAGCATTGAAAAGTATAAAGCAAGTTTTGTAGCTAGAGGATTCTCTCATAAAGAGGGAATTGACTATGAAGAGACATTCGCACCAGTTGCAAGGTACACTTCCAGTAGAACCAGCATGGCACTTGCATCCATGATGAAGTGGGAACTACACCCGATGGACGTGAAGATAGCTTTCCTGAATGGTGTGATTGAAGAAGAAGTGTACATAGGACAACCTCAAGGATTTGAGATTGAAGATAGAAGAACCCATGCATGCAAACTCAAGAAGGATTTGTATGGGTTGAAGCAAGCTCCTAGAGCTTGGTATGGAAGAATAGACTGTTTCTTGACAAGCTTGGGCTTTACCAAAAGTAAAGTTGATGCTAATCTTTATCTCAAGGTTATGGTTGATGAACCTGTCATACTGTTGCTATATGTGGATGATCTATTTCTGACAGGAAATGAGAAAATGGTTATCGAGTGGGAAGAAGCTCCCTTCAAAGTTTGAGATGAAAGATCTCAGATTGATGCGCTACTTCCTAGGTCTGGAAGTATGGCAAGGCCCAGAAGGAATCTTTCTCAACTAGGGAAAGTATGCTATGGAAATCTTGAAAAGATTTGATATGTTGGAATGTAAAGCTATGGCCACTCCCATGGATTCCAACTTGAAGCTATTATCTAATGACTCATCAGAGTTACTGGATGTAACTCTATACAGACAGATTATTGGGTCATTGATGGATCGAACGAATACCAGGAGAGATATATGCTTTGTTGTGAACACCTTGAGTTAGTATCTGGTTGAGACCAGACATGTTCACCTGATAGTTGCAAAGCATGTGATGAGGTACCTAAAGGGTACGGTAGACTTTGGTCTATATTATCTTGGAGATCATGACTTCAGATTGTATGGTTACACAGATGCTAATTGGGAAGGAAGTGCATCAGACAGAAAAAGCACATCAGGCAGATGTTATTGTTTGGGATTTGCCATGATCTCGTGGTTCAGAAGGAAGCAGTCTAGTGTGGCTCTCAGCACAGCTGAAGTAGAGTATATAACTGCTTGCTCTGCTAGTTGTGAAGCGATATGGCTTCAAAAGTTGTTATCAGGATTGTTTGACTTAGAGATGAACCCCACTATGATCCTGTGTGACAACTAGAGTTGTATCAAGATGACAGAGAATCCAATGTTTCATGATAAGTCAAAGCACATAGAGATCCGATATTTTTATATACGGGATATGGTGTAGAAAGGAGCTGTAAAGCTCGATTATGTGAGCACTAACGTACACGTTGCTGATATATTGACCAAACCTTTGTCTCGAGTAAAGTTTGATTATTTCCGAGACAAGCTTAGTGTAGTTCAGAAGGACCCTCCTCGAATGGGGGAGTGATATGGTCAATGATGATATGTGGATACTGGTATCGATGATGAGTTTTCCTACATCGATGTTAAGGTTGATGATGTGGATACCTGTATTGATGATGAGGATACTTGTATCGATGATGAGGATACTTATATATATGATGAGGATAGTTGTGTCGATGATGAGGTTACTTGTTCCGACGGTGAGGTCGATGATGAGGTTACCGGTTACGAGGATGAGGTCAATGCATGGTCCTTAGTGTAACATACCCTTTTTGTTGAAAAAACATTTTATGCTGGAAACATTATCTTAACTTTTATTGTAAATTTTTATATTGGAAAAGTGTCCAAGGATGACTGTAATTTGCACAATATTTTATTATTAAATAAATTAAATAGGAGAAAAACACCTAAGGGGACTGTTGAAAGAGTGCTTGTTGAACCACTAGGTGGAATGGAATCTGGGGTAGAAGGAAATGGACAAATGGAAGCTTCATGAGGCAAGTAACTAGCTGTAGGTATGGGACAACTCCCTTGAATTGTGGTCTTAGTGCCCTGAAAGATGGGACTAGAGTTTGGGGCTCATTTATTGAAAACTGACCACTAAAGACCTAGGCAATATTTAAAAGAGCCATCGAATTTTGGACTAAGGTTCATCACTTTTCTTGACGAGGAAATTTACCTTGGGGTTTTACTGCTTGCACCCAAGAGATTCGATGAGGGGATATGCTAGTTTTTTTATCATGGTGTAAGTCTACATATTATACTGTTGAGTGCAGAGTCCTAAAAGCTGAGGATAAATTCTTAATAGTTTGCTACCTGTACAATTTCTGAGTGCCTTACTTCTACATAGAGTTCATCTATCTAGTGGTTTAGTAAACAGGCTCGGGGGTCCAAAGGAGGCAAGTAGTTTGGCTGCTTCTTCTAGAAAAAGGTTGGGAGGAACAAGGTAATGATTCAAATGCTTTAGCATGAATGCTAAGTAATCCTCGGGGTACCCTTAGGACCCCTTCATCATCAAACAGAAGAACAACAGTTAGCACTTATAACATTATATCGATTGAACATTGACATAAGTAATGTAGCTGATATGAGAAGAACATTCAATAACATCGAATGTAGATATTAAATATCATGGTGCAAACAATAAAATTATGATCATTACAAACATTTAGTACAGCAAGACAACATAGAAGCATTTATTATAATTCCACACAGTTAATATATGCATTACAAGCTACGTTGAAAAATTTTAAATTTTTGTGAAATTTTGGGATCTTACACTTAGACTTTGTCTAAGTGGAAGAGAAGGGATTGTATCATCCTTGGAATTCATTCCCTGAATTGATCTGTAGACAAATGTCTCCAAGAAGTGGTCCCTAGTGGATGAGAGGATTGTATCATCCATGGATTGTATCACCCCTGGACATTGGTCCCTGAATTAATCCATAGACAGATGTCTATGAGAAGTGGTCCCTAGTGGATGAGAGATTGTATCATCCCTTTACTTCGGTCCCTAAACTAATTTGTAGACAAATGTATTCGAAAAGGGGTCCTTAGACATTGTTTAAGTTGACGAGTGGACTACATCGTCCCTAGACATGATATGGTGTCTTAAATGGATAGGGATTGATCATCCCGTAAATAGATCATGTACATTGTAGGGTATGTTTCTATGGTGCTATTGATCTAGAGATCGAGATGATGTTGTTTATAGAGAGATCCAGACGATGAGGCTATTGATATAGAGATCTAGATGATGTTGTTGACAGAGAGATCCAGAAGATGAGGCTGTTTATCTAGAGATCCAGATGATGCTATTGATAGAGAGATCCAGGCGATGAGGCTGTTGATCAAGAGATCCAGACGATGATGTTGTAGCTAATCGAGTGTTACAAAAGATGAAGACTCAATACTAACGATGTTGATGATCCAGTATTGATTATGTTCCAGTAACTGATTGAGTTACTGATGATGTATGAAGAAAGCTTCCAATGATTTATAGATGTATCATGTATCATGTATCATGTAGTTGATGACTCCTTGCTCCTGTAGATGTTGTTATAATATCCTTCTCGTTAAGGGGGAGTGTTGAAATATTGTAACTTCTAAGAATATTATATTTGTATTTTATTATTCCAGAGATGTTTCATTCCTCTGTGGAGACCCTATTGTATATCCGGAGATGTTTATTCCTCTCAGAGAATGTGGTAACTAGGGTTATTAGATCTCCCATGTGGGCTCGGCCCTGAGTTAGCTGTTTAGGGGTTATTAGACTCTCTTAGGAGAGGTTTGCCTAGTTAGGGTGAAAAGTCAGTTAGAAGATGAGTATAAGTAGAGGAGGTGTGTTCCTCACTTATCACTCATTCACTCACTTGTGTATTACACATAGGAGATAGAGAGATCTTCATAGGAGGAGAAGAAAATCTTGTTTGGGGACTACATCTTTGTATTGGTTGATTATCTATATTGAGGAAAGCTTTTCTGGGTTTTCTATCCCATGAGGGTTTCCGAGGGTAAATCCTTGTCTATCTTGTGATTGTGTTTCTTTCAGTGATCTTGCTTGTGCATTTAGGCTAGACTTAACATGTACTATGTAGAAAAATTCCTATGAGCATGGTAAGAATGCATAGAAGATGGATACCGATAGAGAAAGAAAAGGAATATCTTCCCACACACCCAGTCAACAAAAAAACTAGAGAAAGATTAAATTAAAAGCTTTGATATTACCCAAATATTATTAACCTTGTGAATACTAAAACAAACTAAATAATCCTAAACTGAGAATGATGAGAATCAAAACAATGGGTCATAACCAATCATAATGAGGCTCCTTTTGAACACGCCCTTGCCATGTTATAATGATCCCACCAATAAGGAAGGAACCCATTTCATTGACCTTAATATTCCTTCTATCTTTGAGTGAAGGAAAGTATGTTGACCATACAAGGCACATGAAAGATGTAAATGCATCAATCTCAAAAGGGTCCACTTAACATTTGCTCATTTCCCTCCAATCCTTGTCATGTCTCATGCTTTCAAACATTAAATTCAAGGGATATGCCATGGGTTAGGATCCCCTTGATTTTGAATAAACCAACCTTTGTCGAAATTTGGTGCAATGTTAACCATATCATGGCCTTGAAAATTGTGATATTTGAGGATACATGATAGAACTCAATGTGTTCAAAACAAGCAATGAATTCCTTAATGCAAGAAATATACCTAGATAGGGGAGAGGACAATCTAGGATTTACATTTATCATTTGTCGACTAACCAATGAGGAATCTCCTATAACATTAATTCTTCTCATTGCTAGATATTGTAGTAGAAATATGCCTTTCCACAAAGCCAAAACTTATTCTTGATTATTTGTTATGATTCCTAGAACTCATACAAACATAAATTATTCATGCCCATTGGGATTTAACAAAATCTTATTGTCATATTTTCCTATCAAGGTTAAGAAACAACCTTATTTTCAAAACAAAAAATAACCATCTTTGTTCGAATTGGTTGCAATGTTAACCACACCATTTGCTTGAAAATTGTGACCTTTGAGGATGCAATAGAAATCAATGTGTTTGAAATAGAAATAAAATCCTTAATGTAAGAATTACATCTAGCTAGGGGAGACGAAAATATAAGCTTTACATTTATCATTTGTTGAAGAACCAATGAGGAATCTCCTAGAACATTAATTGCTCTCTCTACAAGATGGTGTGGTAGCAATAGGATTTTGTACAAAGACGAAACTTATGTTTGATTTTTCATTTTTGCACCTAAACCCAAATGGCTATGGAAGTTACATATCTCGTCCACACACACACACACACACACACACACATATATATATATGGCCAACATATACTACTTGAGAATCCCACACAAACATTACACATCTCTCTCACATCAATCTTTAGAATGCAACTTACTTCTTATAAAAAAAAAAAATTAAAATATATATAATGTGAATACAATTTATTTTTTAAATTGATAATTAGCACCAATCCATTTTAATTGTAGATTTATAAAATATTGAAAAAAAAATCAAATATAAATCTCAAACTTAAAACAAAATTACACTATACTTGGTATACATCACTTTTACTTGAGTTATGAAAGAGTACATCATTCTCTACAACAATTAATTTAATATTATAGATTTTAAAATTAAATTTTAAATATTATTATACAAAAATTTAACTTTTTTATAATTAAATTCAAAATCTATTCTTTAATTTTATAAAACATTTTAAATTTAAATTTAAATTTTTTTCCATTCTTTCCAAACTTTATTATAATGATCAACTTTACTTTAAAATTATAAAACTTAATCACAAGCCCAATAAAATATTGATTTTTTTTTTTAAATCTTCAAATTCCCATTTCACATAAATACATTTGAAAAGTTCAAACTCTAATACATTTTAAAAAATTAACTTAAAATTCCTTATCTTAGAATTTTGAAAGACCCATGTTATATGAATTTGGAAAACATATTTTACTATATATTTTGTGAGGCTTTACTTGAGAATCTTAAAGGCCGATATCCCATGACATTAAGAAAAAATATTTTTAGGGATTTTTGCAAGATGCTATTTGAAAATACTAAAACCCCATGTCAAATGAATTTAGGAATTTAACTTATTCTAAAATATTTTCTAGGAAGCTAAGATATTTTGAGATTTTCGTAAAAGTAAGAATAAATTTATTCTAAGATATTTTTGTGAGGGCTCTAATTGAAATAGGAAAAGTGATTCTAAGATATCTTAGTGAGGTATTTATTTTAAAATTTTCAAAACCTTATTTCATAAATTTAGATATTAAGATACTTTTGTAAAACTTTTATCTTAAAATTTTCAAAACCTTATCTTAATAAATTTGAATCTTAAAATTGAGTGGAGTTTTGAAAACAAAATGTTGAAAAAAAATCTATCAACTTGCAATGGCCCATCATAAATAGTATAGGTATACTCTATTCTCTTAAGTTATAAGAGTAGTCATTATCTAAAGATGTAAAGATATATCTTTAATTATAAGAGTACATCATTTTATAAAATATTATATTTAAACTTTTTCTTCCAACCTTTATTGTAATAATTTTACTTTAAAATCTTAAAATTCATAAAATTTTGAAAGTTTTTCTTAAAAAAACTTATTTTATAAAATATTATATTTAAACTTTTTCTTCCAACCTTTATTGTAATAATTTTACTTAAAAATCTTAAATTTCATAAAATTTTGAAAGTTTTTCTTAAAAAAACCTAAAAAACCTAACTTGAAAGCAAAACAGAAATCCTTATCACATGAATTTAGAAAACATATTTTAATATAATGTGACATTTTTGAATTTAGAAAACATATTTTAATATGATATGACATTTATGTAAAGGGTTATTTGAAAATTATAAAAAAATTAAGTAATGTTAGCAAAACTTAATCTAAATCACATTAGTGAGTTTGATTTTTGTGAAGGTTTTATCGGGTAATCTTAATAGTTAATGTCACATGAACTAAGAAAATAAGATATATTTAATTGGTTTTTTCATATCTTGACAATTTTACACAGGATTCTATAAACAATTTCACACGTTCTAGTTCACATCAAAAGAGATATTTTGTTAAGGTTTTACTTAATGTTAAAAACATTAAAAACTGATTCGAAATTTTATTTAATGTAATATTTTTGTTAAAGTTTTTACTTGATGTTAAAAACATTAAAAGATATTTTATTTATTGTAATATTTCTGTTAAGGTTTTTATTTGATGTTAAAAATATTAAAAGATATATCTTTGATTACTCTCTAGAGTTAAACAATTTTATACAGGGTTCAGTCCACATCAAAGAGATATTTTGTTAATGTTTAACTTAATGTTAAAAACATTTTTTTAACATTAAAAACTGATTAGAAATTTTTGTAAGTTTATTTGAAAATTCTAAATTTTTTAAGTGAAGTTAGAAAAACTTAATCTAAATCATATTTGTGTGAGAGTTCTATATTTTTGTGAATGCTATACTTTATAATCTTAACTGTTCATGTCACATGAACTTAGGAAATAACAGATATTTTTTTAAGGCTTAACTTAATGTTAAAACATTAAAAACTGATCCTGAAATTGTTTTGTAAGTGATTTACTTGAGAACCCTAAAATCACATGACTGGCTTTAACCTGGAATCATCAAAATGGATCCTGGCTTTATAAAATTGGATTTTAAAATTGAGTGGATTCTTGGAAAACAAAATGTTGAAAAGCAGAATCTATCAGAAAATTGCCCATAAGCGTGGGGAGACGTACAATACTCTTTTCAGTAAAAAAACAAAGGGTTGACAGGACTTCTTCTATCTGGCCGATCTAATGGAATCGAATTAAATATAAGCTGGTCTGATATGATAGTGAGGGGTTGAAATTCGCTTTCTTTGCTGCGCTTTTCTCAGCCGTTATTGTAGTAAAAATCATGAAACTCCAACGATCCATATTGGATCCATACCTGTGGTTGAGAGGATTCACAGTTTCACTTTACGAATTTGAATTTTCATGTCAAAAATCTACGCGTTTTGGAATGTTTTTTGTTACATGAATATCTCTATTTATATTGTACAATTGAAAACCCTAGAAAAACTAATCTACTACACACAGCCTAGGAATCCACTTAAGCGACCATGAAGTTGAAGATTAATACTCAAGTTGTCTCTGTATCAAAAAGATATCTGGCAGCTTGCACCTTCACAGCATTATTCTTAGAAATATTGAAATGATATTTTTAGAGCTTAATGGACACACAGCATCACTGTGAGTCTTTCTTTCTTCCCTTTTCTGATTCTGATTCATCTTTTCTTCATTTAGTCTCCATCGTCTGGTCTGTATACAGACGAATCATTCATTATTATTATTGTTGCGAGTACTCTATCAAAGATTCGACAAGTGGCCGACAACCTCCTATTTATACGGGCACACGAGGTTATCGAATGCAAACTGCTTCCCTCAGTCCTTGCTGGGAACCTCACTTGCAGTGCCTCTCTGAGCCCCTCCTGTTTATAATCCTCTGAAAGCTTGGTATTTCTGTGCATTTTTTTCCTGTGATTTCAATTTGATATATTTGGGTATTTTTTAGTTACAATCTGTATTGAATTTGCTCATTGGAATGCTCGCTTTTAGTATAACTCTACTGAACTCCCGATCTCTATATGTGTTCTTGTAACATTTCAAATAATTGGGTTCTTGCACTGTTTCTAAAATTCTATTAAATCATAATTTGGCAGTCGATAAGTTAGTCTTTTCCTGGTCAGAAAGCTTAACTTGGTTCTTTGTTTTCTGTATTGCTACATGTTAATATTTCAGAAAGTTTAGTAGAACATGCTTAAGAGCAGCATTTTTCTCCATCTATAAACTTTGACATTGAGCTGATTGTGCCTCAAACTGTCAATTCCAGGCCTGATAGTACTATGGCTGGTCAAACAGCCTCTTCATCAGGAACACATTCTTCGTGGACTTCCAAGCAAAATAAACAGTTTGAGAACGCCTTAGCTCTCTATGACAAAGACACTCCTGACCGTTGGCACAATGTTGCTTCCCTGGTTGATGGGAAAACCCCAGAGGAAATTCTGTTAGAAGACTTGGATAGCATTGAAGACTTATGAAATTCTGTTAGAAGACTTGGATAGCATTGAAGCAGGCCAGGTGCCTTATCCCAACTACAAATCTTCGGGGAGCTCGGGATAGGGAGCGAGCCGCAATTGGTAGAAGAGGAGCACAGGCATGTCTAAGACATAACCAAGTATTTTTGTAAATTCTTATGTTAAACATAACCAACCTATATAGTTAATGCTGTAAAGTAGCGATAGTTTCCGTTCAAAAAGTCATCGACGTCTCAAGGTTTCTCTGTTTTGGTTTTCATGAAATCATATATATCTCTCTGCTCGTGAATTATCACTCGTTGGATATACTGTTTCACTTTGAGCTAATAGCTTAAATAAAAATTATTCCCAAAGACATTTAGATATTTTTATTTTTTCGTAGATTTCTTTCCATGAAACCCGTGTTGAAGCATCCTTCCGACAGGATTAATCAAGCCTTGAATCTCGTTAATTAAAGATCTCGATGCGGTGCTTTACCTTGAATCTTGCACATATTGTATACCGCATATTTCAACTCGGCGTCAAGTCTCCTATTCATTGAATCTCTTATTTCATATTTTTTTTATTACTGAACATACTGATATTTTTGCACTGAACAATATTCTGCAGGCTTTTTATGTACATGAAGTTACAATGAAATTCCTAAAGCAGTGTCGATTCATATTCTTCGTATTACTACTTATTTCTGAAAGGCGGCAGCATGAGTAATATTAGAAAGAAACAGATAGATTGGCACCTTAGAAATAATATCAGCCAGTCGCATGTAAAAATATAACTACATGGATGAAAACACTGGAATATATAACCAGGCTTTTCCACGACCATAAGCATATTATTAAAATATTTTAGTAGGTGTTTCTTTTAATTAAATTATATTTGTTTGTAATTATGTTTTGAATTTAAAAAATATTTTTTATAAAATATAATTGATTATGATTATCTAATTAAATGTTTTAATGATGATGATGGTGGTCGTTGTAGTTACTAATGTTCATTTAAGTGATTCATCATACTTTTGCCTCCTCGAGACTTCAAAAAATTAATTATTTTTCAATTATAATTTCAAAGAATATAATTAGCAGAGACACTTAATTTGTGGCAAGTGAACACCAATAGATTACAAGCACTTTCCAAGGAAAAAAAAAAAAAAGATTACAAGCACTTGTACCATCTTCCTTCAATCTAGGAAAAGCATAGATGGTAGTCCACCCCAAATTCTAGATGTAAAAATTCAAAAGAGCCCCATTTTAAATTAAACTAATGATTTGAATCTTGGAAATTAGGATTTCCAAAAAAGTGAACATGTGATGTGGATAATGATAATGAAAATAATTCATGGTATATCCGATGACATATGCTTACTTTCTTAATCCATATGACAATGTCGATTTGGAAGAGTTGTCTTCTTATAAATATCTAGGAGTCCATATTTATCACAAGCTCACTTGGAACTATAGCATTGAGAAAAGGATTAATGGGGGATGGAAAGCTTATTTGGGTCATGAAAACAATTGTAAATAAAAAAACATTGTGATATGGGATAAAAGGAAATTCATCTTTAAAATTATCGTCACTCTCGTTATTGTTATCTTATACAGTTGTGAAGTTTGAGGTTGGAGCATCTCTAGTGAATCCTAGAGAAAGAGCAAATCTATAAGCATTTTATAACCTATAACCTCATAATTAAAAGCAATATGCCTTATCCTATACTCCTTTTAGAAGTCGGTCTTTCCCTTATCAAGAGCATGGTCATGACTAGGTTCCTAATGTAATACCACAAGACAAATAACATTGGATACCAAAGACTTCCTAAGCTAGCCCTAGAAGCTAGTAAAAAAAACCTTCGGCTCAAGTGAGGTTGTTTTAAAGGTGCAATGAACTTATTAAACCATTGGTAGATTGGCAAAAAATGTTGCCTTCCAAAATATTAATCACATTAAAAATATTATTACATTTAAGTTTAAAGATAAAACATGGTGCAAGAAAGACTTAGAGGTTAAAATAAAATTAACATACTACAAGGAGGTCACTAACCCTAATCTAGAAGTTCAAAAGTATTTCGCTATTTTAACTAGTTCGAAGAAGAAAATTAATATAGCTAAGATAAGAATGAATTCTAATGAGATGTATAGTGAAACAGGGCATTAGGAAGTTCCTAAAATATCATGGGAGGAAAGGATCTGCCATATTTGTGATACTATGAGCATTGAGGATGAAAACAAATTCTTGTTAGAGTGCCTTGCATACACCCACATTAGATATCAGTGCTATAATCTTTGTTGCAATACTGACCTTCCTAGCCTTTTAGCGCATCAAAATTATAGTTAGTTTGGAATTCTTCTCTCCAATCTTTTTGAGCATAGGAATACAATTTCAAAGCAAATTAGATGATTTATTTTTTAGGTCTAATAGACCAAAGTTGGTCTTAGTGGATGTTAATCATCATCATCATCATCATCATCATCATCATTATCATCACATCTTCATCATCATATTGACATGCCAATAAAAAACAAGTTCATAATTCTTATTCCCATCAATCGTTTGCTCATCAAGTGGGACCTAGAGTAAATTTTTCTCTTTCGAGGATTTGAAGGTCCACAATATCTTTGCATACAACAAATGAAATCACATTTAAAATAAATTTGTTTTCCATGGCGAGGAATATCCCAGGAATATTCCACATTCATATGATGGGTCTATAACCTCGACGGAGGCTACCCTTATTTTAAATGGAAGAACCATCTTCCCACCACAAGAGGTACTCAAACAAGGATTGTGTGAAGACAAGGTTCAAGAGGTACTCAAACCAAGATTGTGCGAAGATGAGGTTCAAGACGTACCCAAACCAGGATTGTGTGAAGACAAGGTCCACCTACGAGGTTTGCCTTGGATTCCCCATAGCTCACCGTGTTTCAGATGAATCATATTCTCAATATTTAACCCATAGGATATGAACTCGTGACCTATGAAGACTTAACCACCACTTTTCACCAACCCACACTTAGGTGGGATAAATATAAAATAACCTATTAGACATAAACATATATTTTTTTAAATAAGAATACTTAAGATACATACAAAATACCATGTACAAAGGATCTACTTGATGTGACTAAGTAGTTAAATCCATTATTGCATTTTTGCTTGCATAAACCTTAAGAATTTAAAAAAAAAATGTGTGCTCACATGCGTGTTTCGGGTGGGTGGGGGTCATTTCCAATTCACATGGATTCGGTTACACCCAACCCGACTCCCTAAACCACTTTTCCAAATCATAAAAGAAAGTCCTAAACTTGAAGGAGAGGAGCAATACCATCATTCTAATTATATGTTGGAATATTTGAATCGGGGTGGCTTAGGATTTTGTAGTGGATTTCCACTAATAATTCCCTTTGTATTGATTTTGTGTTCTTCCTTAAGTTAGTGGGGGTTTTTATTACCTATAATCAACCCCTTTTATTCCAAGAACAAGAAACAGGGTAGATGAAGATCCATTAGTGGCCCAAGCTAGGAGAATATATGATGGTGATGGAGGTTGATGAAGGAGCATCTTGCTCTCCATCCAAGTCCAATGTTAGGTCATACCTTGGGGTCTTGACGTTTGTCTAAGTAGAGGTCTTTGGAGAAATATTGTAAATAATGCCATGTTTAAGTGTGATTCTAGATAGGTGATGAGTCATGTGATGAGTTGTGTAACTAAGTCCTCATCTATGGTAGCATTCGATGAAGCAATTGATGTTTCATGAGTGAGTCATAGAGCTAGGATAGAGTGTTTGCTAAAAATAGGAGTACAATTATTGTGAATTAGGAGTGTGTCGAGTGTATTGTGGATCTGAACCAGAATTGGTTTCAGAATCCTTTTGTATAAATGTGTGTAATCCTACAAGGCATAGGCAAGGTAGCCAAACAATGTAAATCAAGCTAGGGTGTGGTCAAACAGTGATAAATCAGGCCAACGACGCTAGTAAAAGTTGTACCAGGTCTATGAAGATCAGAACATAGGTTCTGAATCAATGTGAATGTACAAGTTCCTATTGTTGAATGAATGAAAGCCTATTTTTGTATGTCTCTATGTAAGTGTATGAATGATGACTGAATCATGATAGGAGTGATTCTCTTTGACTATATTGATCTCTAGCATATGTAGAGTTATATGTATGATTCTATAAATTGAATGATTGATGAACTTGTTAAATGCTTGATAATTCTGTGTATGAGTGAACAGAGTGTGGTTAACAGGGATCTTCAGAAGTCGAATGATGTGGCATATTCAATCAAATACAAGGTATGTGAAATTGATCATTTCACAGATCAATTTAAGGAGATCATAGTTTTGATTAACGAGAGGGAATGAAGTAGACATAAGAGCTCCCATTTGGTAATTGAAGACAAGTGTGGACGATCCAGACTAGAAGAGGGAGATTGATTGTCTAAGAAAGATCCTGGAAGGCCAAAGTACAAGTTTGTTAAGCTACGGGACAAGCAGAGATCATACGGTGGAGATTAAGACCGAAATGATTGACGACCCTTATGGTATTTTGCTAAGGTGAAATGCGTCGAAGTTAGACCTTTGAAATCCAAAGTGAACATTCCAAAAGTGACCATGGATCGAAGGATGAGTGGAGTCTCGAAGTGATCAATGACTTGAAGAGAATTTCACTCATGTACGTGATTGAAGGTTAAAAGCCAAAACAGACGTGAAATATTCATCTAACTCACCCTAAGTCAAATTAATCCCACCATTGATCTGATCCGACTGTCCAAGGCGATTGCGGATGTCTAGATCCAACGGTCCAAAGTGTTACGGGAGGATCATTGCAGAAGAGTAATTGCAGGAAGAAGTTGCAGAAGGGTTATTGCGGAATAAATTTGTGGTAGAGATTTGCGGAAGGCGATTGTAGGAGGAAGGATATTGTGAAAGGAAGAGAGTGCCAAAGGTGATTGTGGAAGGAAATGTGCTCGACGCTCTGCATTCAGGTGAACTCGAAATTTTAATGAATTCTAGTTTATCGTCAATTTGAAGTCTTCCATTCAACGACAGCTTCAGAAGAAATACTTAGCCGAGTCTACTATGTTTGGAGGTTCTATTAAACTTGGAACCCAACTAAAACTTGAAAATTGGGTTGGATTGGTTTTGTTGATCCCACCTGCATCAATTGGTATCAGAGCAAAATTCACTCTTGGAATTAGGTATGTAACTTTTTAAATGGATGCCTAGAATGACTTATAAGTATTTTTGAATTGAGCACAGATATTAAGGTGGTGCGTATCTACGATAGCAGATTGCAACAAATAGAGAAAAAGTATGTTGGTTCAAAGGAAATTGAACAAAGAATAGTGGAAGCTGGTATGTTCTTAAAAGAAGCACATCATGATAGATATTGGTCCAAAGGAGATGGATCAAAAGGGAGAATGATAATATCTTGGTACAGATATTATAAGGTATTGATTCATGTATTTATGTTAACTCTGGTTTGATATTATTGTATATTGAATACCATGACAAGGTTGATGGTAGTAGACAACCTGAAAGCTATGACAAAGAACATGTGTGTTCTTGATGAGAAGAGTTTGTGAACTCTTAGAGAAAGGAGGAAGCAGTGGAAGAACCTAAGGATCCAATAGAGTTTGGACTAGAAGAGGACAAGTTGAATGTTCTCATAGAAGAAGTGGACTTGGAGAAGACAAGAGGAGCAAATGAAGTTTCTCAATAGGTTCTAGAGGAGAAGGAACCAAGGATACCAAAAGGACATGCTTAAGGAGAGATAACTTGTTCATGTATAGGTAGGAGGTATGAATACTTGCTGAGAGAAGGCTTGGGAGAAATCCACAAGTGAACAAAATGAATTTCACATAGAAAGAAGAGATGGAGACTATGACTATTGCAAGTCATTGTAGAGGTTCTGAGGAAGACCACAACAAAAGAAGAGATGCCCAGGTAGAAAGCATAAAGAGAATGAATCAAGAGGAATATGACACAGAATTAGTTGACATAGGATTGCAACTTATTCATTTATAGATGCTACTACAGAAGGAATACCAGAGGTATGGTTGGATAATGAATAAGAAGAAAGTGAGTTGGCATTCACTACAGGTGAAGCTAAAGAAAAATATATCTTCCATATTAAAGGAAGAACTCAAGATAGCTGATTCTGAGATGGAAGTTTCATATTGTGAACCAGAACAACAATAAAATTGAAGACACCCAATATTTTTTTCCACAACAAAATTTAAAAGGCCCCATAAAATTGAAATTTTTTCCCTTGTATAGAGCCAGAACCACACCCCAATTGCATCACATTTTTTTTTTCTAAGTGATTGAATACCATTCCACCCCCACAACCTTCTCAGGAGGCTACCCAACAAAATTACCACAAGGATAGACATTCTCAATGTTCGAGGCATATTTAATATGATTCCTAATAACCGACCATGGCTTACAATATTCATAAAAAGAAATTACAACATGAATTCCAACAATGACTAGGGAGCAAAAGATACTCTCAAAAATTTCATAATTATGTGCCTTCCATATTCCCCACTAAAAAAACAACAGGATGGATTTCCAATTCTGGAGCCTGTTAACCCATACCTACAAATTCCACTAAAAAAAACCATAGTTTTTGAAGAATACTTTCCCTAACCCATTGGTTGAAATAACATGAAAGAAACAAGTTGTCAACACTCTCCTCAACAATCCTATAGAGCACACAAAGGCTTAGACCGAACAAGTCTTGCCTACATAAATTATCCCACGTTAGAATGCTCTCCATTGACCTACTCGGCACTAGGTAAAGTTTTAAATACTAACCTTTTCTTTATCACCGATTTGCTTGAATTCACTCTAAAGTTAAAATTTTATTGCATTTAACTAAAGAGTCTAAAGGGGCATCCAATTGAGGGAAATTTTAGTAATTTCTTACCACATCCACCGAATGGATATTATATACACAGCTTTTAGTTATATTCCAATTTATAATTTCCAATAACATTTTATATATTTTAACACATATTTTACATGTAACACGTACAAAATTAATTGGACTATGCAAGGATAGAACCTAACTAAAGGCCACATGACCCTATTTATTTTCAAGTTTCAAGAATAACTCAAGGTTGTAGTGGTTTTCAAGGGGTTGGAAAACTTTTAGAGAGTTTGGTGGTAATGAAAACAAAAGAAATCTTGGATCTTGGTCCCTATATGACAATTAGAGAACATTCAGTAACATAACCAAATTACTTTTTACACAAAAAAATATGGCGACTATAAGAGAGAAAAACACAAAGGTAAAGGATGCAACAAAGTTGATAGGTTCCAAGATTCTAAAAACCCAAAGCCATATGAAAAAGTATCAAAATATTTATTTGTTTAGGAAATTAAGGAAACCTAATATTCAATCTGCCTATCAGGGATGTAATTTGACGGCCAAATTGCCTATCATGAGGAAATTTGCCCGTCAAATACCATCGAAAATTTCTAATGCCCATAAAAAAATTCATTGAAATCTCTAAACATGTGAGAAATTGTGTGTAACTGTCAAATTTAATGGGGATGTTGGATTTGGAATTCCAACCCTACTAACCAAGGTAATGTAATTAATATTATGATGGTTCTTAATAAATAGGAATTTATATATAATAAATTAAAAACACATTAAAAAATAGATTTATGTTAATAAATGAAGTTAATGAAGAAAGACATTATGTAACATGTTTCCTTCTTCACTTGTACAAATGTAAGAATACCTACTCTAACTAATGCATAAAATATTTGATAGTTATCTTTTATATTGTGCATGTTTCATTCTATTTTTCTAGTTTTGTTTTTCTGATATGGTGTTAGAGCCAAGGATAGAAGAAACCAAGTTTGAGAGTGGCTGGGGATTTAAGAATTAGTTTTATACTAATGGTTCAACGAATTGCAACAGAAGAAGGGAGGTAGGTAAAGGCCAATTTTTTTGGGGAGGATATCATACGAATTTTTTTCATACATAAATTTTAGAGGAGGTGAACAACACACCATACAATTTTTCTGTATAGAAATTTTTGTAATGTCCCTAAAACTATAAAAATAAAAAAATTATATATCGCTAAATTCAATAAACGGGTTAAGTGTTTAGTAAATTAACTCCAGCACTAGGAGATACTTGATATAAGTCTTATCACTGTAATGTATGTGTAAAGTTTAATAATCTTATTTATGATACTCAAATGGATTTGTTTGATGTGGATGAGTTCAAACCACTTATACTATGAAACGAGAACTCGACACAGTTCTTGTTTTTCTCTCTCCTAATTTTAGTAGGTATGTTTAGCTCCGTTTCAAAAAGGGGTGATGCCAGTATCACACATTTTCATTTCGAGGCATTTTTTGGGACCTTTGAATTATCTTTGTCGTAAAAAAAATTTAGTTTCTATTTTCAGGTGCATTTTTTGAAATTTAGCAAAATAGCATACATTTTTAAGCAATTTATAATGAAAAACATATACATTTTGCAATTTTTTCTATAAAATAAGACATTTTTATGGACAAAATAAGACACTTTTATTGACAAAATTGTAAAAAATTCCAGAAAACATAGACATTTAAAAGCATTTTCAATCAATTTTCAGATATGTTTTGTATAAAAATGATACTATTTCATATTATTTTCCGAAAAGTGTTGATTCACATAAATTCACCAGAAAAACTATACAAATTATTTGTAAAAAACATATTTCAAACATTATATATAGAAATTTTATTTCTAAAATTAAGTCTGAAAGTCACAATATTACTAAT
Source organism: Larix kaempferi (assembly GCA_027924585.1). Lineage (NCBI taxonomy): Eukaryota > Viridiplantae > Streptophyta > Pinopsida > Pinales > Pinaceae > Larix > Larix kaempferi. The sequence goes on from BSBM01000510.1 coordinate 50,343,434, forward strand.
ATATCTTATCAAAATATTGTCAAACTTATCATTTTTTTCAAAACATGAAACTAATCAACAATATCATGCAGGCCAAATTCATGTCCTCTTGTGCTGCATGTTTCCCCCCTCTAAGATTATAATAAAATAAATTAAAAAACAAATTAAACTAACCCCTAACAACATTATAATAAAAAATTCCTAACAACATTATAATAAAAAATTTAAAAAAAAATTAAAAACAAATCAAACTAACTCCCAACAACATTATAATAAAAAATTTGAAAAAGAATTAAAAACAACTTAAACTAACCTAACAACATTATAAACTAACATTTAAAAATAAAAAAAATAAAAAATTAAACTAACATTAAAACTAATAGATTTAAACTAATGTTCTTATAATTAAAAATTAAAAATAAAAATAAAAACCCAATAAACTAACCTAACATTATAATTAAAAAATAAAACTAATTAACTATATACTAACATTACACAAAATTTAAAAAAACTTAAAAACAAAATAAAAATAACATTATAAAAAATTAAAAACTAAAAAAAAAAAAACTATACAAAATTTTAAAATAAATTAAAAACAAAAATAATAACAGACTAAAACTAACATTATAAAAAATTAAAAATTAAAAAAAAACAAACTATATATAATAACAAATCAAACTATATAACATTTAAAAACAAATTTAAAAAAAAAATTAAAAACAATCAAAAAATCAAAATATAAAACATTAAAACAAAATTTTAAAAACAATTAAAAAACCAAACTATACAAAATCTAAACAAAAATTAAAAACAAAACAATTAAAAAAAAATTATTCTATACAAAAAAATTAAACACAATTTAAAAAAAAAAAAAACCATGCAATGGTCGGGGAGGTGGGTTGCGCCGAGGGAGGGGGGAGGTGGGCGACAGTGGTGGCAGGGGAAGGGGAGGGCGTCAGAGGGGGAAGGGGAGGAGGTGGTGGAGCTGGGCGGGGGAAGGGAGGAGGAGGTGGAATGGAGGGGCGGGCATCGAGCCGCTCGCTTGGGCACCAAAGGGTGGCCCTCACGACCCCCATCGATTCCGGCATCAACGTCGATGCCAGGCATCGACGGGGGCCATGAGGGCCGCCCCTTGGTCCCCAAGCGAGTGACCTCCCTCGCTTGGGCGCCAAACGGTAGCCCTCACGGCCCCCGTCGATGCCCGACATCGATGGGGGCCATGAGGGCCGCCCTTTGGCACCCAAGCGAGGGAGGTCGCTCGCTTGGGCACCAACCCATGGTGTATCCCTTGAAGTTAATGCTTGAAAGCACAAGACATGGAAAGGAATGAAGGGAGGTGAACAAATTTTAAGTGGATCCTTTCAAGATTCATGCATTTACTCCATTCATGTGTTGTGTATGCTCATCTTGAAGGAATTTTAAGGTTGATGAAATGGGTGCCTTCCTTCTTGTGGGATAATTCTAACATTCCAATATCATGTTCGGAGTGAGCCTCATTGTGATTATTGAGGACCCGATGTTTCAATTCTTGAAATTCTGATTTTAGCATCATTTGGAATGTTGTGGTGTCGACAAGGTTAAATGTATTTTAGGTAATTGACATTTTTAAATTTATTTCTTCTCTAGTTATTTTTCTAGAGGTGTGTGTGGGGGGTTATGCTCCCTCTTCCTCTAACCTTATTCCCTTTTTATGGAGTCTATGAGTTGGTGGTTGGTTGTGGAATGTCATTTGGCTATAAGTCCTAAGATAATAATAGTCTTAGGACATTTCTCTCTTTGGTCTAGAGATTTTTGTTGGGTATTTCTCCTATGGTTTATTTCGAATCTATTTTTTATAATTTTTTATGTAGAGATAGGCCATATCAATAGTTAGAACAGATAATACACCAACCGGTCTTAATGGGAGAACATAGACAAAGTGGTAAATGTGTAGTGCGTGAGGTGGTTGATTGAGAAAGGTTCTAAGGCCATTCGTAAAGTAGTTAGATGTCCTTTAGGAATAAATTCTCTAGTTCAACCAAAGCATTGGTAATCATATATAAGATTAAAAAGTTCATTTTGTTGACCTTGAAACTAGAATGGAAGAAACACATAGAAGGGTGGACAAGTTGTTTTTGGATGTAGAGATGTAGTATAATATTATACTCACTTTTAATAGGAGTTCCCAGTCAATGATAGAAAAACCCTCAAATTCTATTGTGTATGTTAAGGAAATATGCATGCAACGTATTGATATGCACCAAGAACTAGAAGATTGTGAGGAAGAAGGAGTTTCAAATATGATACTGAAACCTTAGAGCTATAGAGAATTTTCCATGGAATATTCCCATAATGGGCTTGGTCCAACATGATACTCCCACGATTCTAGTGTTATGTCTTTTTATTTTGCAAAGTGATCAATATGTTAGGATTTATAGTTATCAAGTCTTTAGGATATAGTCGACTTATAGTAAGTCAATGGCTAGGAGTTCTTTTTGAGATGAACATGGATTTTTTTGGTATATTATAGATTGGAATTTTGGATATGGTGTGCTCTTTCAAATGTCCATTTCTACTATATCTCTTCTTATTAATTTAAATTTAACCATTCTAGTTTTAAAAAATTCGTCCATGCATATAGAAATAATATTTATATATTTAACATAAAAATGAAAATTTAGAAAACAATATCGTGCATTATATAATAAACATAGGGATTCCACCAAATTTGAACATGTGACCTTTGACCTCATTGTCTCCAACATGCATTGGGAATATGGATCAACTAGTTGAGCAAACTCTTGGGGTTACAAACACACACACACAGACGCAAAAACACACATATTAGTCGCAACTAAATATATTTTAAACAGTAGGAGATATAGATCTCAATTTATTTTTTATCCCCCTTGGTTCTTAATAGATTTGCATAAAGATAAATCTATGATGGTTTTAATAATTTTACGTTCACATGCATTTACTTTATTTCCACGAGAGGTTAATATGACTGGTGAAAGTGAGGCATTTGTTAGTTCTTCACTATATTAGTTAAATGTAAATAAGTAGACTCAAACATTATGATGATGATCATGATGATTACCATCCACTAATACCAACTTTGACTTATCGGTCCTTAATAAAAAAATGATAAGGAAATAATTGTTTTTCTTTAACATTTGTTTCTATGATCAACAAAATTGGACAAAATTTGTCATAAATCTCCTTGGGTTAATTGTTGAGCCAATAGGTTATGAAGAATGATATTGTTACAATTACTTTTAAATTGAACTATATTGTGGGAATATCAAGGACATTCTAAGAGAAAGTGCTTTTCATCCTCCACCCTCTTAGTATCACAAATATGAAAAATCATTTCATGCCATGATGTTTTGGGATTTTCTAATGCCCACATTCTCTATGAAACTTAAGAGATTTTGTTATTATTTTAGAATGTTGATTTTCTTCTTTAAGATAGCCATAGTAGAAATATACTTTTGATCTTTTAGTTTGGGGTAATGAACTCTTTATAGTACATTAATTTTCTTTTATTCTCAATTTCATCATTGCACCTTAAATTTATATGTGATAGTATTTTTAATGATATTAGTGTTCTGTAAAGTGGCTTCCTCTTAAATTATCTAATTGTTTAACCAAAAATTAAAATATTTATTCCATTGTGTCTTAAGCCACAAGTGACTTTGACTGGAAATTGAAGCAATGATAAGAAGTCTCTTTCCTTTCATGTTAGTAATATCCACACAGACTTCACTCAATGAACCTTCAACATAGAAAATTCATTTTTGTGATCTAAAAAATACCCCTAATTTCGTTAAATATTGAAAATATGTCTCAAAATTCCTTTGTTGATCCTCCCTCCCAATACATCTATCCATTTAAAAACACCTGTAGTTTTACTAGATATTGCATGTATCGATTTTTTTTTCACGATATTTTTGATACCTATTTTTATTTTCACCCATAATACTTAGATAGAAGAAAATTCTTATAAGTGTGCAAATGACAAAAATAACCAAAAAATAAGCAAACAAGTACAATAACATCCCAACATAGGGATACGCCACTATGGTAAGATAGCATTGGGTCAAAAGGCTTGGTTTTATGCTACTTTCACCTCTCTCTTTACTCTAATAAACCATCATGCATTCATTGAAGAAGGGGATTATGCATATGGATATCTATTTATAGACCTAAAAAAGTGAATTGCCGCATGTAGTAACTCTTTGTCCCTTAGATATATGATCCCATGGACATTTTAAATGAATTCACTTCTATGATCACTGCACTAGTACAAAATGATAAATTAGTGACTAAAAAAATGACTAAAATTCACATATAAATGACTTTTTTTAGTCGGCGACTAATAGTAGCTAATTTCGAGCATCTTATAGCTCAACTAACTTAGTCATATTTATTTTAGTCATTAATAGTTGCCTTATTTAGTTGTATATTTGGTCATTGATTTAGTCATTAATTGCCACAATTAATGACTAAATCAATGACCGAATATACTACTACTTAAGGAAATTATTAATGACAAAAGTAAATATGACCAAGTTAGTCAAGCTATACGATACTGGAAATTAGCTACTAATAGTTGTTTATATGTGAATTTTAGTCATTTTTTTAGTCACAAATTTATCATTTGTAGTAGTCATTTATTGTTGTTAATTGGTCATTTATTTAGTAATTGATTGTGGTTAACTAGTCATTAACTGTAGTTAACTGGTCATTTTTATAGTCATTTATCGTTGTTAACTGGATATTTATTTAGTCATTGATTGTTGTTAACTAGTCATTTAATTAGTCATTGCTTTTTTGTATATAGGGAACGAAGGAATCGAACCACCAACCTCTTGCCTTTAAGGAAAGTTCTCTTCCATTGAGTAAGCACCCTTAAATAGAAGAATCAAAGTTAATGGAGTAAGAAGAAAAATCATGCGAGTTATTCAAATGTTACATAGAAAAAAAGGATGAATTACTCTGTGTTGAAATGCCACGACTCTTAAGAAAACTAAATACTAAATGCAGTTGATTCTTAGTTGAACACATATAGAGAAATAGAGAAACAAAAATACATAAACCAATCATAGAAATACAATTCAATCTTCCCTCAGGGGTTTATGTTCCCATAAAATACAATCACAAGAAAAATTAAGTAATATGACATAGCACCATTTAAGCATGCAGAGGCATGCTAGCAAGGATAATATTTTAACTTGACTAATTCTAGTAGAATACATAGGAAAAAATAATGAAGTTTACCCAACCACCAATAATCAATTTTATCCAATTGATACCATTATCCCATCAATAGCATTCATGTATAAAAAATATTTTCTGTATTTTCCATCAGTCACCATTGTTAGTAGGAAAACTTGTAACCCTCAAACAAAACTAAGGGCAATGATTATTTTTGCAAAAAGTAGTATAATTTAAGCCACCAATGGCGAGCTCTACGATTGCCAATGTAAAAATGCTAAGCTCGCGATAGGAATGAAATGTATATCTTCCTTTCACTCACCATTCACCTCATGGATGAGTAGAAGTATCTATTTAATAACAATATGCTCCACCTACTCTTTCTCATTTTTCATCTTCTCAAACATATTGGAGCTATACTTGGAGTACAAATCCTTGTCACCAGCAGGGGCAACAATTTTACAGGACATAGATGTATCTTTTGATTTTTCTTCATATAGTTGTGAAACAGGTAACTAATTTACCTTCCTTCTAGCACACCCAGTTGTGAGTTTCCCTTGATGTAGCACATGCATCGATCATATAAAGTTTAAAGTGTATGAACACATTGAGGCTCAACCCTTTGTAAACACTACTACTATGAAACTGACTATATATTTATATAGTCCTTTGAATAATAAAAATCCCTATGTTTATATCTTAACTATAACCTTATCATAATGTTTGAAGGGCTCACTTGAACTTGCATACATATTGATCTATTCTATTGTAATCGTTGTAACCCACGGTTTCAATACTTTTCATAACCATATCCATGGAATATTGATCGGTGTTAATGTTACGATTTCATTTTGTTGATTCGCAGATTAAATTCATTAATTTTGATGTGGTAGTGAGTTGGTAACCCATGTGAAGGAATTTACGAAGGGGCAATATGTTGCATGCTTCCACTTACCTGGCTTCCTGTGCGTTGTCGATTCCCTTCCTTAGGATCGTAACTGCTCCTCTCGAGGTTTAATGAAATAGGGTCGCTGATTCACCATCATTTTCTTGATCTTTGAGGTTATGCTACCACACTACTGAGCCTCGGCTCTGTGCAGATCTCAATAGGTATGTATTGTTGCTCAGATGTATTTAAGTGATGGTTTTAGTTCCTATAACTATTGGGTGTATCAATGATCAAGAGAAACCTCCTTATGGAGTACTCACAGTGCTCTTCTGAGGGTTTTTCCTCTTCTTAGGTATAATCAAATGACTCCACCATTTGGATTTTTACTCTATGTTTGTTCTCGTTTGGTTTCTTTGGCTGCGAGCTTGGCTCGGTGATTTTTACTTTGTTTCTCGCTATGTCTTGTGTCGAGCTTGGCTCTATGTTTTACTCTTTGTTTCTCGCTCATACTTGTGTCGAGCTTGGCTCTTTGTTTTACTTTGTTTCTCACTCAGACTTCTGTTGAGCCCTTGGATTAGAACCTTCTCGTGTTACTACGGATCCTTCGGCACAATGCAAAGCCTAGGCTCAACTCAGAGATTTGGTTATCTATGATATGGTGGAAGTTTTGTAAGGGTTTGATCCTGGGAAAGAACATAATGTCGAAAGTGTTAGGGTTTAATTTCAAAATGGTATTGGGTTAACCACCATATTTTGGTTCTCCAGTAGTAAGTTCGATTCGTAATACATTACTTGCAAGAGTTTAAATATACAAGTATTTATAATTGATCATAACTATTGTCAACATGTTTTTGTGTAGGTGTTCCTGTGAACCATGGAAGTTTGGAAAATTGATGCATTTCAAAAGGTATAATAAACTTGCATTCAGTATTGGGTTAACCACCATATTTATGTTCTCCACTAGTAAGTTCGATTCGTAATACATTACTTGCAAGAGTTTAAATATAGAAGTATTTATAATTGATCATAACTATTGTCAACATGTTTTTGTGTAGGTGTTCCTGTGAACCATGGAAGTTTGGAAAATTGATGTATTTCAAAAGGTATAATAAACTTGCATTCATTTAGGTCCTCTGTTTTTGAAGTGAAAGAGAGTAATATTCATATATGGTTTGGATGCAAGGCCGTGAAGGTTGAGTGCCACTTCAAACGGTTTGCAGTTGAGTTTATAGTAATCTCTGTTTTTTGTTTATAAGTAATAATACCTTAACAAGTGATATTTATGTGCAGGGTTGGTGAAGGTATTGATTCAACGGTTAGGGTTTGATGCTCATCCAACACTGTAGCTAGGGTTTTACCCATAGCTTGTGCAAATGAGCACCTACTAAGGAGAATGGACTCCTTAGTAGCAGTTCAGTATATTAAACTAATTAAGCTAAAACAAAAATTAAATTACTTCTAAAGCATGCATGAAACATAAACATTAAATTGAAAGAATGGCTTTTTGTATTGATATTACCTTCAATGAGAAGGTTTGATGAAGCCCTTTGCAGTGTCCAAGAGGATGCTCCAAGCTTCAAGATGCTCCTTCTCCTTCTCCAATGATGGGAATGGGCCAAAGGTGGCTCTCAAGGTGAAAATAGTTCAAAGGTGAACTAGGGTTTCGAGAGAGATTTTGGCAGAGTAAGGGTGCTTGTGATTGTGGATATGGAATAAGGGATCTCCATCACCTATTTATAGTTTTTTGGTGGTGGAGTGCTGACCCATGGTTTTAGGAAACACATAGTTTTGGGCAGCTGTATAGGGTTTTTTCCTCCGTTTCCTCATTATTTTATATTTTTTATTCCCTTTTTAGGGGATTTTTGCTATTTTTGGAGGAAAAGGGGGTTTTTTAGCCTTTTTTAGGCTATTTTGAGGGTTTTGTGGCCTTTTGGAGGCATTTTAGGCCTTTTGGAGGCATTTTTAATGGGATTTTTTGGGATTTTGAGGGAAATATGGTAGGAAAATGGACAAATGAGCCATATAATATGGTAGATGAGGTAGTGAACACTTTTTGGGTGTTAACAGATTGCCCCCTGATGTGCGAGGTCAGGAGCTCATCGTATGGCCGATGGACATCATAAGTCATGAATGGTTTTCCTGGGATGTGGAGAGAAGAGAAGAAACAAACTGAAGCCCGGAACAACGATCCCGAACAACTGCAAGAGCTAAAAGTACATAACCTCAATAATGGATGAGGAATCATCTGATCATATGGACGAGGCGGGCATTCCCATGCTCGTATCAGGATATAACATAATAACAACAATGGGGTGCAAAAAAGGGGGACCTGAAATATACATGACCTCAAATACTGACTGAGGAATAATCTCAATATATGGATGAGGCGGGCATACCCATGCTCGTATCAAGATACATAAACATAACTGTAAGGCCCGAAAAGGGGGACCTGTAAGATACATGACCACTGTGTACATCATAAGAGTCCAGAGGGGACACAAATCTGGGATATACTGCTGAGCGGATCATGTGTGAACTGCAGAACTGGTGCACTGGAACAATTAACAGTGCTACTGAGTGTGGTACCAAAGGAACTGATGAGCTGCTGGATCATAGTGACTGGGGTCAAACACTCTATGGTACACTGAACTGGAACTGATCTGGGACTAAAACTAGGTACTCAAGGAAGCATAGAACTGGATGGCTTCCGAATACAAACGCCAACGCAGCCCGGACATCCACGGGAACATATAACTGGGCGTTCCAAAGTGACTCACCAATGTGCTAGAGTCGGGGGAAATCCGGGGTCTTCGATGAAAAACTGATGGGATATAATCCTACGCGATCCTCAACGATGCGATCAAGGTGCTGAAGTCGAGCATGTGAGGAACAACCACTCGGAGAGGCAATGATGTCTCCTCTCAGAATGATCCGTAGGCACTTACCACAGATGGTGATAAGTCCAAGGCGTAGGGACCTCTGGGCCTATCCTCTGGAATAGAGGAGCTGTCGTCGACAGAGGGAGACCTGCAACTATCAAGGCAATGATATTTCCTTGACAGGAGCGCGAGGTAAACAACCGAAATGTGATAGTACTGATGGCAGGATTGACAAAGTGTTTAGGGACAACTGGGCAAGTAGAGTGGGTGGACTCAAACTTCCTTTGTTCAGAGTATGATAATGGGAATGATCTGGCAGCATATGAAACTGACTGAGGGGAAAGGAATCATAGCTGTAATGGATCTGGGAGAGTAACTGGGCTGAGGGAGACTCAAGCTGGTATAAAATGGCAGGAGACTGCAGAATACTCTGAACAAAGGCGACCTGATTGGGGGTGTTGCCGAAATGATCGATCATAGTGCCAGGAGGCATGGGAGGGTACTTCTTCATGGGTTAAGGAACTAGAAGAAGTTGGTGTAAAATGATACTGTCGTGTGGATTTTACGAGCCCAGGATAGTTCATGCTCGTGGTTGCTTTCAATTTTAAGGAGTCTGAAAGCGATAAGAAGACTCTGAAATGATGGAATGGTACTGTCGTGTGGATTTTACGAGCCCCGGACAGTTCATGCTCGTGGTTGCTTTCAATTTTAGAGAGTCTGAAAGCAAGTAAGAAGACTCCAGGGGGTTGCTTTTTCATAGATTTAGTCTCCAAGGCCCAAAGAAGCATAAAAGGATGCAATGAAGAACTCTTCTAGCCGGTGTGACTAGAGTATTCCTTTTTCGTAATTAGTCTACCAGGTCCGGAAAAGGGTTAAACTTATACCAGATAGACGCCCTTTCAGGTACTTTAACGAGCATGAAAGGAAGCAAGATTGCTCGGCGATCTTTTCATTCTTTTAGGAGTCAGAAAAGAGCTTAACCGAAACTCCCTAAGTGCCTTTTTCGTAAAGGACTTGTCCGGCCCGAAAAAGGGATAAAAGTATACCGAACAAAAGGAATGGCCAGGCAAGGAGGAAGTGTTCAATCAAGGATCAGAAATGATGACCAAGAACGAGAGTAGGGGGGGAACACTGGTGGGCCTCCTTGCGGGGTAGATGAAATGGTGGCAAAATAACGAAACATTTGCAGTATGACAGGAGTGAATGGCTCATGTACAAAAGTGGAACAATCCGATAGCGGCCGTTGTGGCACGCAAACCGAGGCAACGAGGTGTCGGGACACAATGTTGAAATTGTACCAAGTGAGAGCGATAAATGATCTCAAGCATCATCACGAGCTCGGAAAAATGAATCCGGCGATATAAAGGATGTCAAAAACGGGTGACGGCCGATGTGGCACGCAAACCGAGGTGACGGGGGCATTTTGAAAAATGCCCAGAAAATCTGGAGGTGCGAGCGAGAAATGATCTCAAGCATCATCACGAGCTTGGAAAAATGAATCCGATGATATAAAACATGTGAAAAACGGAGAACGGCCGATGTGGCACGCAAACCGAGGCGACTAGTGACATCTGAAAAATGGGCAAAAAATGACGGAACAAAAATAATGCAATGAGGTGACCATCATGACGGTCTCGTCGTGCTGACTCCAGTGGTGGAAACGGTTTGAAAAAACAAAAACAAGAAAGAATGTACTGTACAGCGCAGACCAATGAGGCCGCGGATTTCTTTTATGGGAAAAAACGCTTAAGATACAACCCATTACGAGGGTTGCGCAAAGGACGGCCTTCAGAGTCAGCTAAGATGTATGCCCCCTTGCCGAGGCAGGTCTGTACGACGTAAGGACCTTGCCACATGGATTCAAACTTCCCTTTACCGGTTTTGTCATGGGCTTGGTCGTAGGCGAGGACGAGGTCCCCTTCGTGGAAAGTTCGAGGGTGAACATGTTTATCATAACCGGCTTTGGAGCGGTTTTTGGCAGCTTCGATGTTCTGGAGAGTGGCCCGACGGTCTTCATCGGCTTGTTCGAGGTGCAGCAGACACTGCTCGAGGGGGGTGGTGGCAGGGAGAAGCTCAACGGCGATCTGTAAGGCAGGGATCTGACACTCGATGGGGAGAACAGACTCTACACCGTGAACTAAATGAAATGGTGTAAACCCAGTGGCGGTCTTAGTGGATGTGCGGTAAGCCCACAAGGCAGGGAACAACATGTGGTGCCAATTGGACTTATGCTTGTCAACCGTTCGTTGGAGGATGGTTTTAAGGATTTTATTGATGGCCTCTACTTGGCCGTTCCCTTGGGGGTAGTAAGCAGAGGAAAATTGGTGTTCCTTACGGATCTGAATCTGGTTGTATCCGGAAAAACCATCCATGAAGGAGAGGACTTCATGCCCCGCACACGCATCAATGAGCTGGTCAATAAATGGCGTGGGGAAATTGTCCTTGGGACAAGCGCGGTTTAAATCGCGGAAGTCAGTGCATACTCGAATGGTGCCTTGTTTTTTGTTAACGGGAACGGGATTTGAAACCCAAGTGGTATAGGCAATAGGATAAATGAACCCTGCCTTGCGTAGCTTCTCAATCTCGGCTTTAGCAGCTGGGAGCTTTGAGGGATGAATGGGTCGCTGCTTCTGACGAACGGGGGGTACATCAGGCCATGTGTCAATGTGGTGCTCTATAATTGCAGGGTCAAGACCAGGCATTTCGGTATAGGACCAGGCAAAGACATCACGGAATTCTTTGAAAAGGTTTATGTAGTCCTCAATCTCTTGTTTACTGCAGAATGCTCCTAAAGTAATGAGTTCAGGGGCACGACCTGGAGCAGCAATATCAACTTGGATGACAGGTGAGATGTTGGCCATGTTGCCCTCCTCGAACGCATCAGGAGCAGGGATAGGGTCCTTGAACCAATCGACCTTGGTGGGGAGGAAGTCTTTAGACTCAACTGTGAATTGGTTAGCTGTGCTAGAGGAGGATTCTTCTGGGATGAAATAGGAACGATGGTGCATATCATCCCAGGGATAATCCGGGGCAGTCAGGGCCTCAAGAACTTCCTCATCGGTACGGAAAGTTTGCGTCGTCAAATCGGTTGACGAGGGGGTGGTAGTGGAAGTGGTGGTTGAAGAGATCATGTAGATGATATTAACCTCTTCAGAAGGGGGAGAGACTGGGGGGTAGATCTCCTCAATGGTAGGTGGTGCCGTCTCAAGATCCAGATTGTTCATCTCATAAAGAGCCGCTCTGTAATCCGGGAGATCGGGACAATGATGTGAATAGTGTCCGTAAATACCGCAGATGGCGCAGGAGTGGTTGGTACGTAGGGACTTATCTTTAGGCTTGGGAGTGGGATTGAGTTCGACAGTTGGGATGTTGGGGTCATCATCGAGCATTTGCATGTGCTTCTGCAATGCGGGTAACTGTGGGCATTGGTGAGTGGCATGGCCTAACTCATCGCACAGCGAGCACTTGGGAGGAGCACGAAATACTGGAGGGTTTTTTACTGTCCTGGGAGGTGGTACAACAGTGTACGGTTGTGGACCTCTGCCCCCAGTGGGTTGGGGATGAGGAGGAGGCGTCGTGGAGGACGAAGGGGTAGAGACACCGGGAGGTGGCTGAGTGGTAGTAGCCATGGGTTGCACCGGTTGGAGGACGACATTTGGTGTCGGCGGGCGAACGGGAGGCGAAAGGTACCATACAGGTAATCCCAAGGTTAACCCAGGAAGGCTAAGGGTAGCCATGACCGGGGCGCTTACTACTCGCGATGGAGGGACTAGGAAGGGGATCGTATGGATCGGTGTAACACCAATGTGGCTAGGTACCAATGGTGGTTTAGGCAACAAGGGTGGTTGAGTGTTAGGTGGTAGGTTGTCATGGGACAAGGTACATAAGTCAGACATTTCGGGCGTAGATGACGGCGGAGGAATGGATTGAAAGGTGGAGGTCATCGGCGCATCTGAGTAGACTCCAGTCCCCGAAGAGGAAACAAATGAAGTGGTGGCAGGAGAAACAGGTTGTTCAACCATGGGGAGAACGTTTTCAGGTGCCGCGGGAGCACTGGGTTCATAGTATGTGAGCTGGTCAATTTTAACCACGCGTCCCTCATGGGGGAACATCATGGTGTGAAAGACCGAAGAGGCAACCGCCCGCATGGCATACATGTAGCTGCAGTCAAGTAAAAGGTTGTAATCCAATTGGGCATTGATTACCTCGATGTCAATAAGGACGGTTTTACCACCTAACTGGACGGGTACGTTGGGTAGGAGGCCTTGGGGCTGGGCCGAACGACCATCATAGGCACGTAACGTAGTGGTGGACTGCTGGAGAGGAGGGGATCCTAGCTTCTGCCATACGAATGTAGACATAACGCATGTGGAGGCACCCTCATCGATGATGCACCGATGGATGACAAGATTCCTAACGGAGACAGTAACTTGGAATGCTAAGCTGGAAGGTAGGCGTGGTTCAGACTGGTCTAAATCAAATGCCATCAAATGCGAATCAGTTGGGTCAATCCCCCCAATGGCGGAAAGTAACATCTTGCGCTGGGAAGGACAGTTCTTCAAGACTTCTAACGCAGACATGGCTGCGGGAGATTGGGCTAGGTCGTCTACGATGTTGTAGTTTGACGCAGCGCGCGCGTTAGGGTTATTGTTGATTCGGCGAAGGGGGGAAACGAGGTGCTTTCGCAGTGCCGTCTATGGGAGGCGGAGGTATATGTAACGCCTGATCGGTGGGATGGGCGTTGGTAGGTTTATCCGTGGGAGGGGCTTCAGAGGTGGAGCCATATTGGTTCCGACGGGTCTGGAGGTTGACGTCGGCAGATGACATCATCAGTAAGTGGTGGGTACCTGAATCAAACATGGGTTGATCAGGAGCAGCGTAAGTGATCTGTTGTTGTTGGGGCGCATTGGCTTGATGGGGAGCCAACGGCTGAGTGTTCACTACGCCTTGGGTCGGTAGGGGGTTTTGCAGCACTAAAGGGGGTTGTTGAGGTTGGGGAAGGTTGGGCGGTGCTTGGGGAGCGGCATGCCCTTGGCGATGGGCCTCGTCAACCCAGAGTTGCCGGGCTCGCTCCAAGTGTGGGAAAGCGTGTGTGTAGTGTCCATAGACCCCGCAAATAGAACAAGGGTGGTTCGTTCGCAAATTGGGGTTTTTAGCCTGCTTGGGCAGGCGATCAGGGTTTTGATTAGCGGGGGCCGCATTGTTGTTGTCAGGGGGATGAGCCGGTTGACCAGCTTGGTCTGCAGGTTGGTTGTTCCCCCGATTACGGCCCTTGCCGCGGTTCTGTTGGCCCTGGTTTCGTTGGTTATTCTGGTTTTGCTGCGGGTTTTGTTGGGCGTAAACTTGCCCTTCGGCAGCAGGTGGATTTTGAGGTTGCGCGGGTGCTGGAGCAGGCTGCGGAGGATGATATGTAGGTTGAGGCTGAGCAGGTGCAGCAACTTGAGGGGGTTGCTGATAGGACTGCGGAGCAGGTTGTGGATGTGCCGCAGGGGCTGCCTGTGGCAGATAATAAGCTGGTGGGGCTTGTGAAGGCGCAGGAGCTGAGGCAGCCTGCTGATGGTAGTAAGGCTGAGGGGCGACTGGAGGAGCATAAGCAGGAGTCGCATACCCGAAGCACTGAGGTGGACATGAGGGTCCATGGGAATGGTGATGTGTCATGGGAGCATACGAGTTGGTTGTTCCAGACTGTGAAGTAGCCCGCGACAGGTCGGGGCCAGGGGTAGGACGTGCTATAGAAAATGGTTGGGGATGCGAAGAAACACGGCCAATGATACCATCTGCAGCGTGGGATGCCCCCGGCGCATCATGCTGGGAAGACTCGCCGCGAGGGGCATCAGGTATAATGGTATAAAGGTAACCCGATTGGGCGTAAATGAGGTCGAACTGTTGGGCCTTAAGGATGGCTTCTTCTTCAGTCTGGGGTCTTTCTGAGGCTACATCCTTAGCGATTACAGGGAGAAGGGATTTGAGGAACCAATCTAGGAAGATACGGTCGTCAAGTTTGATCTTGCATAAGCTATGGCGTCGACGCCACTCATGGATGTGGTCCGTGATATGGGTAGCCGTGTTTTGTCTACAAGATAGAAGGATCTCAACGCCCGCGTCATAGCGGACAGGCAACTGGAAGAACTGCAGGAAGGTCGAGGCAAGGGAAGCAAAGGTGGCGTGGGTCCCATGAGGTTGCTCGATATACCACTTGGCTGCAGAGCCAGTGAAGGTGCGATGTAAGAGACGGAGGCGAACAGAGTCATCCACGATGGAGTTAGAGGAACACCATAGGTGGAAAGACATGATATGGTTTTGTGGGTCCTCACCGTCCTTGCCCTCAAATTTAGGGATGTCAGAGGGTAGTTTGGTAGGCATATGAGGCCACATAGGGTCGTGTCGAATAGGATCGTTGGTCAATCTGGCCCGGTCAGGTAGGTTGAGGCTAACCATGAATGGCAAACTGGAAGAAGGCTGTGACACAGTAGTGCTGTGGACCAAGTTGGGGCCAGTGCCCCCAAGTGGAGGGACAAGATGTGAGGTGGTGCCCCCAAGTGGGGGAACTGAGGTAGTGAAGGATGGTCCAGCACCACCATTGGTAGTGTGAGCCACTGATGTAGTGGGGATAGGGATCCCTGCTGCGGGAATAGGTACCGTGAGGGGAACGGTAGATGGGTTCCCCATGGAGGGCATACCCAAAATAGGTGTAGTAACTGGTGCAGTGGTGGATGTGCCACCAATGGTCCCTATGACAAACGGAGTGGAAGTCGTGCCAGCCATGGGGCTAGTAGGGGCAGTATAAATAGGGTTATCAGACTCTGTCTCAGAATCGGAGGTAAAGTAAGGTGCGTCACTATCTGGTGACGGAGACCTACGTCGCTGACGAGTGGAGTCAAGTGACAAGGCTCTAGATCTGTGATGGGTGGTATCAACGGATGATGATCGAAATCTATGACGAGTGGTGTCAAGAGAACCGTGCTGTGGGGGCTCGCCCCTGAGGCGCCGAGAATGTCTCGGGGACTCAATGGTGACAGATGGTGTCTAATCTCTGTGGGTTGAGGTGAGTATAAAAACAGCTCAAAAAATCCTAATGCAATCGAGTGTGCAGAAGGAGAGCTAAAAAGCAAGGCACTCAGGCCAACAACCAACTCAAAACACCCACTGCAGCAGCTGTGCTACAATAGGTGGTGTAACAACAAAGATGGTTAGAATACCAACAAGCAGCAGGTTTCCTAAAAAGAAAAAATGGTGCACTCACTAGACCAAAGGGAGGTAAAGGAGCATGCAAACACCTAGCTAAAAGTATTCTGACTCAACTAAACATATCCTCTGCAAGGTGATGAAATCCAAGTCAGACAATATGAGTAGGAAAGCCAAGTGGCTATGATATCCCCCTACCGGGAGGGATACCGGGTAGTCAATCCTAGAAGAATAGCAACTAAGATACCCCGTTCATGACACATCCAGAAAGGTGAATCTGCCGTTTAGTTCATTGACCGCAATACCCCTATACAGGGATATCCCGCGAACCGCGAAAGGTAGCCCTTCGGTTACTGAATGGAGTGCGGTATTCCACTCAGGCCTCCGGAACCAGTCTCCCGACTTCAACCCTCCTAAGGGAGAGGCCCTCTGACAAACTGGTCGTGACCGTGCCAAAAAGTACTAGGGGATTTTGGTTCCTTATTTGGACAACAACTATGTATCAAGTGAAATAACCAAGGGGTGTTATTGGAAGCCTATCCCCCTGATCCTACCTAACTACAATGATTCTTTTGTGTTCCCCAAGTGGGGTTAGAATGTTGGTTTAGTTAGGTACTTTTTAAGGCTCACTTGATTTATGTGACAGAGTGTGTGCTCGTGAGGTGTTGAACCCAAAAATAGAAGTTCCACAAGGGGTGCAACTTCCAATCTATCAATAATGCTGAAATTGAAATTTTAACTTGCAAAATTTTCTGAATTAAAAATAACGAAATTTGTAAAATGAAATCTGTAAAAGGAACAGAAATTATGTTGCAGAAAGGCTGTAAGGTAGTGAGGCTGCAGGTGGGACAGAAGGCTGTTCAGATGCAGAAAATATTGCAGCAAAAGGGGCTGGGCTCAAAACAGGAAAAGAGCAGGAATCGGACTGCGGGTTTGCGGCAAATCAAAACAGGCCGACCGCGGGTTTGAGGGAAACAGCGGTGGTCAGGTCGCGGCTATCGGGCCAACAGAGGCAGTCGGGACGCAGGAAATAGGGAAAAAGACGCAGTCGGGTCGCGGCAAAAGGGCTAACAGACGCAGTCGGGACGCCAGAAAGAGGCTGAGAGCCGCAGTCGGGACGCGGGAAAAAGGCCGACAGGCGCAGTCAGATCGCGGCAAACAGGCTGATTAGCCACGGTCGGATCGCAGGTAACAAACTTGAATCCGTCGGCAGGGCGTCGGAAGCAGTCTGAGAGTCGCGGTCGGATCGTAGGTAAAGGCCTGAAAGGCGCGGTCGGGACGCGACTACAGAGGGAAAAGACGCGGTATGCGGCGGCCGAAAGGGACAGCCGAAAATAAAAAATGCAAAACGGAAACCAGAAATTCAAAATCTAAGGGAGTCACCAAAACTGTAGCTAGGGTTTTACCCCTAGCTTGTGCAAATGAGCACCTACTAAGGAGAATGGACTCCTTAGTAGCAGTTCAGTATATTAAACTAATTAAGCTAAAACAAAAATTAAATTACTTCTAAAGCATGCATGAAACATAAACATTAAATTGAAAGAATGGCTTTTTGTATTGATATTACCTTCAATGAGAAGGTTTGATGAAGCCCTTTGCAGTGTCCAAGAGGATGCTCCAAGCTTCAAGATGCTCCTTCTCCTTCTCCAATGATGGGAATGGGCCAAAGGTGGCTCTCAAGGTGAAAATAGTTCAAAGGTGAACTAGGGTTTCGAGAGAGATTTTGGCAGAGTAAGGGTGCTTGTGATTGTGGATATGGAATAAGGGATCTCCATCACCTATTTATAGTTTTTTGGTGGTGGAGTGCTGACCCATGGTTTTAGGAAACACATAGTTTTGGGCAGCTGTATAGGGTTTTTTCCTCCTTTTCCTCATTATTTTATATTTTTTATTCCCTTTTTAGGGGATTTTTGCTATTTTTGGAGGAAAAGGGGGTTTTTTAGCCTTTTTTAGGCTATTTTGAGGGTTTTGTGGCCTTTTGGAGGCATTTTTAATGGGATTTTTTGGGATTTTGAGGGAAATATGGTAGGAAAATGGACAAATGAGCCATATAATATGGTAGATGAGGTAGTGAACACTTTTTGGGTGTTAACAAACACTCCAGTCTATCGTTAACCCTATAAGTGTTTAATACTTATTTCATCTTGCTAAATAAATATTAGTTTACTTTTCCATAAATCCTAACTACACTCGTTGTTGGTTATTTTGCATATGGACGTGATAGCTTTGATTATGATTACAAGTAGGTGTCCTCTTCTTGTTTCTTCCATGGTGAAAACACTAGGTGTATGCTTCGTATATGAATCATGTTAACACCAAAGGTAATGCTTCACATTTTACCCACCATTTCAGGTTTTGCTTAAAACAAGTCGATTCATACAACTTCCCTCGATGTATTTCCTACATTTGATGTAATACATATGAATTATAGCCTTTCAACAATTTGTACTATGTATTTATAAATATGAAATCCTTTCATCTCTGTGGAATCCTTGACTTCTTGCGAAGCTTTGTTCCAACTATATACGTTTTTGTTTTATCTTATTGTATGGTCGTTTAGGCTATCTACCTATAAATAAAATGCTTTTATTGGGGAAACTTTGTGCCATATGGTTCTATGTATATAAATAGCTTCGGTTTGTAAAAATGTTATCTTTGTAAAAATGGATTTCCATTTCTGTTTCAAATGTGAATGTATGTAATATTTGTGTTGAATATAAATTTATACTTTTCTCTAATTTTAACTCAATCCACTCAGCTTTGTTTGAGTTATTATAATTAACATACACATGATGGAAACAATGTAAACGTAACAGGAGATTTAAATAACATGAGATTAATGCAGATTAAAATTAAATGATGTTAATACATTCACATATTTTCAATAATAAAATATCCCATTCCTAATTTAAACATTAACAGTTTAGCCAACTGTAGGAAAACAATAAATAAAATCTATTGATTAACATAATAATTAAAATAAACCTGGTAGTAAAGTTCAAACCGAATCCAATCTGAAGTTCATCGTTCCTCCCAATCAATCTTCTAGAACAACCAAGATCCACGGGGGGTTCACTAGTGAGGCAATATCATATCACGTCCATTCATATTGGGGTTTTGAATACTCCTAAAAACTTCTAAAATATATTGCCTCGTATTAAGGGGTCAAGGGGGGGTTTTTAATTTGACAAAGTAATATAAATATTGGGGATTATTTTATTTGGGTGAGTTGAGGAATAACCTCCAAATCATGGGATGGATTCATACCTCCAAATCATGGGCTCAATTCATACCTCCAAATTTTAGGCTAGATTCATACCTCCAAATCATGGGATGGATTCATATTAGTCCTAACTACTGCTAAGGAATAACCTCCAAATCGTGGGTTGGATGTATACCTCCAAATCATTGAACTTATAAAGTCTTTTTGTTTTTAGAATAATTTTCTTCATGAATGTGATTTATCTAAGCTTTCATTGGCCCCACGGCCATGAAAATAGGTAATAAAAAAATTGGAAGAAAATAATAAAATTCATGAATGTGATATTCCCCTTGATGATATGTGCTCTTAAATTCCTAGTCAACTGCGCCTCCATCCATAAATGTGATATGTCATTTTAAATAGGAAACCCTTTTGATAGGAAGGTAGGGAATTCTATCCATAAAATGGTTTCAATTTTTCATTTTTATGGAGTTTAATTTACTAATATTATAGAAAACATGATCTCTCTATAGCTAAAATTGGTAGATTGGTAGGTTATGGTGTGAAACATCTGCAATCCTCATGTTTTCTAAGCTTTGCATAACTATTGTACTATTAGTATTTAACTTTCTTTGTTACATTCATCTCTTGACTGGCTTTCCTTTTAAGCATTTTGCCTTCCCCATTAATATTTCATTGGTTCTTCCACTATCCAACGCGAAAAATTGACTCAGTCACCCCTACATTCCCGGTGAGATCATTATTAGCATTATACTATTATTTTATTTAGCATCATGTTTGCATATATTGAGATGCGTTAGGGATCTTGTTTGTTACAACTTGATAATATGATATAAAGGGGGTATTAAAAATGGGTTGATAAAAATGGATACCTACAATATTTGGTGAAACTACGGGTTTTCTTAATTGGAAAGGTATATTGGGAGGGGGGTTCAACAATACAGTTTTAGGAGGCATTTTCCAATATTTAGTGAAATTAGGGATATTCTTTAATAACCCGTGAACGATCGTGCTATGTAACAAGTTCACTGAGTGAACCCCGTGTGCCAAGATCACTTGCTTTGAAACCCCCGAGCCTGTTTGTTGAACCACAAGGACAAAGATTGTTCAAAACAATTCTCAGCCAACACTAAATTTCACTCCTTTACTCAACAATAATATATTCACTCTTCCATCGAAGCCTCTCACTTGTCTGATGGGAATACATATTTAACTTTGCCCAGGGTTTAGGGCTCTCATGAGGCTCCTGCTCTAGAACTTTCATCTAGAGTTCTGACCTGAATTATAGGGATGATGCCTCCTGCACCTGTTGAGATATTAATTATCTTTTTTCACCACTTTGGGTTTCTTGTCCAACACTTGTCATTTCTCATTGTGGGCCAACAAACACTCTTTCAACAACTAATTCAGATTGGATTCTCTTGCTTATATTTATTAAATAATAACAATAATTCAAAATCCTCTCACAAGTGTCTTTGACCATACTTGGTCAAAATAATTGTTCAACAATAATTAAAAACAATATTACAAAGTATTTAATGTTAATCAAGGTTCTAGGGGCATTACACAACATTAGTGTAGTTCATTCTTAGGTAGTTTAGTGCGATAAAAATAAAGCTTGTTAACTTAATATTTTTAGTCTTCTTTATTATTTAAAGTTAAAATAGTTTTCTTCTATACATCTCTTTAGTCTTTCCAAAACAATAGATTTCTATAATATTTACTGAGGTAGTTTTAGTGTACGAATATTTGATTTTCTCCCTGAGAGTGTTAGTATTTTTCCTAAAATAGAGTTTGATTTAGTAGTTTGTAGATTGAACCTAGTGTAGAATACCTCTTTCCTAGTTTAAATAGAAAGATTTCTAGAATATAGGAACTCATAGGCTATTAGTTCTCATTAGTTTTCATAGGATATATCTTACATATCTTCACATACATTGGCTTAGATGCTCCCATCTCACATTTCATGTGCCTGCACCTCTAAGTTTACCAAATCTTGGTTTGACAATTCAATGTTCAAGCTGACTTATTAATGCATATATTTTACCTCACATGCCCATGTCAAATGAAGTTAGGAAAACATTTTCTATGAGTTTTTTTTACTATTTTACTTGAAAATTTTGAAGGTCCATGCCATATGAAGTTGAAAATTTGATTCTAAGAGATTTGCTTGAGGGATTTACTTGAAGTTAGAAAATTTATTCTAAAATATTTTGTGAGGGACTTACTTGAAGTTGGAAAACTTATTCTAATCATATCTAGTGAGGGATTTACTTGAGAATCCTAAAGTCACATGCCTGAAATTTACCTTAGAATCTTTAAAGCTCCTTCTCACATAAATTTTGACCTCAAAATTGAGTGGCATCTTGGAGAAAATGAACTTTAAAAAAAAATTCTATTGAATTGCAGTAGCCCATAGCAATGTACTATTGAAATATTGTAACTTCTAAGAATATTATATTTGTACTTTATTATTCCAGAGATGTTTCATTCCTATGTGGAGACCCTATTGTATATCCGGAGATGTTTATTCCTCCAAGAGAATGTGTTAACTAGGGTTATTAGATCTCCCATGTGGGTTCAACCCTGAGTTAGCTGTTTAGGGGTTATTAGACTCTTTTAGGAGAGCTTGGCCCAGTTAGGGTGAAAAGTCAGTTAGAAGATGAGTATTAGTAGAGGAGGTGTGTTCCTCACTTATCACTCATTCACTCACTTCTGTATTGCACATAGGAGAGAGAGAGAGATATGCATAGGAGGAGAAGGAGCTCTTGTTTGGGGACTACATATTTGTATTGGTTGATTATCTATATTGAGGAAAGCTTTGCTGGATTTTCTACCCCATGAGGGTTACCCAGGGTAAATCCTTCTCTATCTTGTGATTGTATTTATTTCAGTGATATTGCTTGTGAATTTAGGCTAAACTTAACATGGTATCAAAGCTAGCCTGAATAGGACATCATTAACAAGGTGAAAATACCTATCTCCCCTCCTTCGGTGAAAATTAGAGTTTTTGCAAAAGTTGGAATTTTTGGATTCTGAGAGCATGGCTGGATGCTCCTCCTAAAAATTGAAATTTAGAGCCCTAGATCGAACTTTTTGAGTGGGTAGAACCTCAGGCTTTGTCAAACCCTAGTTTGACTTCTAGACTAGAAAACTAGTAAACCATAAAAAATGTACACCTATGCACCAGTAAACCAGAAAAAGTGCGAACCAAAAAACCAAAAATTCTATTGCAGATCCGAACATTACTGATCAGATTTGAAGGGTGAAAAGTTGAAGTTTCCAGAAGCAGAGTTCACCTATCATATCAATTCAATCAAGCACGTCTCCTGCTAAGTCTTATTCTATCTTTTGAGAAACTTCAATTTCTGTGACCTCCTGCATAAGATGGCTCCAAGCACTAAGCTTGAAGACAAGGTAGAGGGTATAGAAAATTTATGGGCATGGAAATATAGGACTGGTCTCATTCTTGAAGAGAATGATCTTGTCCAATATATCAAAGATGAGGTTTCAGAACCTGTGGAAGATGAAGCTAAAGAGAAGCATAAGAAGGACTTGATTAGGGAAAAGAGAATCTTTGCTGATTCTATCAAAGACCACTTGATTCCCCAAGTGACATTCAAGAAGAACCCAAAGGAAATGTATGATTCCCTTTCCAGAATGTATGAAGGAAAGAACATCAATAGGAATATGAACCTAAGAGCTCAATTGAAGAGCACTAAGATGAATCAAGGAGAATCTATTCAAGATTATTTCTCAAGGGTTTCCCAATTCAAGGGACAACTAGATGCCATTGAAGACACCCTTGATGAAGATGAAATAGTCAGGACTGCTCTAAATGGTCTCATTAGGCCTTTTGAGTCATTCATCTAAACTATGTGTGCTAGAAAAGAAAGTATGAAGTTTGATGTGGTATGGGAGGATTGCATTCAAGAAGAAGCCAGGGTAGCAAATAGAGAAGCCTTGCTTAAAGAAGATGATCAAGCATTGTCCACCCACACGAAGAGAAGAAGGATTCAATCTAACTTCAAGAAGGATAGTCACAAGGATTCTCAACCTTGACAAATATTTCATAAGAAAAGAGGAACTAATCAAGGAAGAGATTACTCCTCATTCCAATGTTTCAATTGTCACAAAATAGGACACCTTGCCAGAGATTGTCCTTCAAAGAAGAAGAAGGGTTTCCACCATAGAATACATCAAGCACATCTAGCAGAAGATGATAGCGAAGAAGAAGACAAAGAAGAGGAAAGCCCTCAAAAGAAAAGACCTAGAATAGAAGAAGAAGGTGCAGAAGAGTATGTTCTATTCTCTGCACTCTCCGGGTCTGTAACACCTGGAGAAGATACATGGCTTATTGATAGTGGTGCTTCAAAGCACATGATAGGTCAAAAGAAAACTCTTTCAAAACTTGAAGAGAAGACTTATCCACGGAAAGTATCTTTAGGAGATGAATATCATAATCCCATCAAGGGAATTGATGAAGTAAGCTACAAGCTTGATTCTGGAGCCCCCATGAAGATGAAGGAAGTATTGTATGTACCAAGACTGAAGAAGAACTTACTTTCTATCTCAGCATTAGATAAAGAAGGTTATAGCGTTGCATTCATAGATGGACAAGTACTCATGTGGCCCAAAGGAAAATCATTTGAGGATGTTGTTGTTATTGGTGAAGAGGAAGGAGGACTATACAAACTCAAGGGTCATTCATAAGCAACCCTTGTTCATGAAGCCACTAGCCCAAGTGAGCCATGGCATAGGGGAATTTCTCACATTAACTACAAAGCACTACCTCATGTGAGCAAAGTATTTGTAGGACTACCATATTTAAAGATTGATCACAAAGGAACTTACAAGGGATTTTCAAAAGGGAAGAATATCAAGAATCCATTTCCAAAGAGTGAAACAAAGACTAAAAGTACTTTGGAATTGATCCATTCAGATGTATGTGGTCCCATGCCCTCCACGTCCTTGAGTGGATATGAATAGTACCTTAAATTTATTGATGACTATTCAAGAAAGACTTGGATATACTTCCTAAAAGGAAAGAATGAAGTCTTTGGAAAATTCAAGGAATTCAAAGCTTTCATAGAAAATCATTCAGAAAAGAAAATCAAGATACTCAAGACAGATAATGGTGGAGAATATACTTCAAAGGACTTTGAAGTATTTTGTAAAGAAGGTGGAATCAAAAGGGAACAAACCACTCCCTACAATCCTCAACAAAATGGTGTTGCAGAAAGAAAGAATAGAACCATTATGGAAGCTGTGAAGACAATGATCTATGATCAAGATCTACCTATGTATCAATGGGTTGAAGCAGCCAGGATAACATTCTATGTTCAGAATAGACTATCTCATAGTGCTCTTGAATTCAAGACTCCATAAGAAGTGTTCACAGGGAAGAAGCCTGAGGTAAGCCACCTTAAGATATTTGGGTGTCCTGTATATATTCACATACCAAAAGAAAAGAGAACTAAGCTGGACCCTTCCAGAAAGAAGGGAATATTTGTTGGGTATTGTGAAGCATCCAACGCATTCAGGATATACATTCCAGGATTCCACCATATGGAAATTAGTATGGATGTGACATTTGATGAAGAAGCAGCTCTCAAGAGATCTAGGAAGTGCCAGTATGAAGAAGTATATATGGAAGATGCACCTCCCAGAATTGCTGAAGCTACTCCCATCCCTGAAGATGAAACACCTGAAGATCATGACATGTTAGAACCACAAGAACCCCCTACCATGACCATATCAAGAAAGAGAAATCCAACATGGGAAAAAGATATTATACTAGGACTAAAAAATTATGGATATCATGAAGGCTCCACTAGAGTGAGAAAGAAACCAAAGCCATTATCCAACTATGTGGCTTTGATGTGTGATATTGTAGACCAAGAACCTACTAGTTATGAAGAGGCAGTTCATAAGAAAGAGTGGGTTGAGGCAATGACGGAGGAGTACCAGTCAATAATGAAGAATGATGTTTGGGATGTAGTTCCCAAACCAAGGGACAAGATTGTGGTATCCTCCAAATGGATATACAAGATAAAGCATGCTGTGGATGGTAGCATTGAAAAGTATAAAGCAAGTTTTGTATCCAGAGGATTCTCTCGTAAAGAGGGAATTGACTATGAAGAGACATTCGCACCAGTTGCAAGGTACACTTCCAGTAGAACCATCATGGCACTTACATCCATGATGAAGTGGGAACTACACCAGATGGACGTGAAGATAGCTTTCCTGAATGGTGTGATTGAAGAAGAAGTGTACATAGGACAACCTTAAGGATTTGAGATTGAAGATAGAAGAACCCACGTATGCAAACTCAAGAAGGATTTGTATGGGTTGAAGCAAGCTCCTAGAGCTTGGTATGGAATAATTGACTGCTCTTGACAAGCTTGGGCTTTACCAAAAGTAAAGTTGATACTAATCTTTATCTCAAGTTTATGGGTGATGAACCTGTCATACTGTTGCTACATGTGGATGATCTATTTCTGATAGGAAATGAGAAACTGGTTATCGAGTGAGAAGAAGCTCCCTTCAAAGTTTGAGATGAAAGATCTCGGATTGATGCACTACTTCCTAGGTTTGGAAGTATGGCAAGGCCCAGAAGGAATCTTTCTCAACTAGGGAAAGTATGTTGTGGAAATATTGAAAAGATTTGATATGTTGGAATGTAAAGCTATGGCCACTCCCATGGATTCCAACTTGAAGCTATTGTCCAATGACTCATCAGAGTTAGTGGATGTAACTCTATACAGACAGATTATTGGGTCATTGATGTATCTAATGAATACCAGGAGAGATATATGCTTTGTTGTGAACAGCTTGAGTTAGTATCTGGTTGAGACCAGACATGTTCACCTGATAGTTGCAAAGCATGTGATGAGGTACCTAAATGGTACGGTAGACTTTGGTCTATATTATCTTGGAGATCATGACTTCAGATTGTATGGTTACACAGATGCTAATTGGGAAGGAAGTGCATCAGACAGAAAAAGCACATCAGGAAGATGTTATTGTTTGGGATTTGCCATGATCTCATGGTTTAGCCGGAAGCAGTCTAGTGTGGCTCTTAGCACAGCTGAAGTAGAGTATATAACTGCTTGCTCTGCTAGTTGTGAAGCGATATGGCTTCAGAAGTTGTTATCATGATTGTTTGACTTAGAGATGAACCCCACTATGATCCTGTGTGACAACCAGAGTTGTATCAAGATGACAGAGAATCCAGTGTTTCATGATAAGCCAAAGCACATAGAGATCCGATATTTTTATATACGGGATATGGTGTAGAAAGGAGCTGTAAAGCTCGATTATGTGAGCACTAACGTACACATTGCTGATATATTGACCAAACCTCTGTCTCGAGTAAAGTTTGAGTATTTCCGAGATAAGCTTAGTGTAGTTCAGAAGGACCCTCCTCGAAATGGGGAGTGATATGGTCGATGATGATATGTGGATACTGGTATCGATGATGAGTTTTCCTACATCGATGGTAAGGTTGATGATGTGGATACCTGTATTGATGATGAGGATACTTGTATCGATGATGAGGATACTTGTATATATGATGAGGATAATTGTGGCAATGATGAGGTTACCTGTTCCGACGGTGAGGTCGATGATGAGGTTACCGGTTACGATGATGAGGTCAATGCATGGTCCTTAGTGTAACATACCCTTTTTGTTGAAAAAACATTTTATGCTGGAAACATTATCTTAACTTTTATTGTAAATTTTTATATTGGAAAAGTGTCCAAGGATGACTGTAATTTGCACAATATTTTATTATTAAATAAATTAAATAGGAGACAAACACCCAAGGGGACTGTTGAAAGAGTGTTTATTGAACCACTAGGTGGAATGGAATCTGGGGTAGAAGGCAATGGACAAATGGAAGCTTCATGAGGCAAGTAACTAGCTGTTGGTATGGGACAACTCCCTTGAATTGTGGTCTTAGTGCCCTGAAAGATGGGACTAGAGTTTGGGGCTCATTTATTGAAAACTGACCACTAAAGACCTAGGCAATATTTAAAAGAGTGATTGAATTTTGGACTGAGGTTCATCACTTTTCTTGACGAGGAAATCTACCTTGGGGTTTTGCTGCTTGCACCCAAGAGATTCGATGAGGGGATATGCTAGTTTTTTTTATCATGGTGTAAGTCTACATATTATACTGTTGAGTGCAGAGTCCTAAAAGCTGAGGAGAAAGTCTTAATAGTTTGCTACCTATACAATTTCTGAGTGCCTTACTTCTACACAGAGTTCATCTACCTAGTGGTTCAGTAAACAGGCTTGGGGGTCCAAAGGAGGCAAGTATTTTGGCTGCTTCTTCTAGAAAAAGGTTGGGAGGAACAAGGTAATGATTCAAATGCTTTAGCATGAATGCTAAGTAAGCCTCGGGGTACCCTTAGGACCCCTTCATCATCAAACAAAAGAACAACAGTTAGCACTTATAACATTATATCGATTGAACATTGACACAAGTAATGTAGCTGAGATGAGAAGAACATTCAATAACACCGAATGTAGATATTAAATATCATGGTGCAAACAATAAAATTATGATCATTACAAACATTTAGTACAGCAAGACGACATAGAATCATTTATTATAATTCCGCACAGTTAATATATGCATTACAAGCTACGTTGAAAACTTTTAAATTTTTGTGAAATTTTGGGATGTTACACTTAGACTTTGTCTAAGTGGACGAGAAGGGATTGTATGATCCTTGGACTTCATTCCCTGAATTGATCTGTAGACAAATGTCTCCAAGAAGTGGTCCCTAGTGGATGAGAGGATTGTATCATCCCTGGGCTTAAGTCCCTGAATTGATCCATAGACAGATGTCTCCGAGAAGTGGTCCCTAGTGGATGAGAGGATTGTATCATCCATGGAATTCAGTCCTTGAATTGATCTGTAGACAGATGTCTCAGAGAAGTGATCCCTAGTAGACAAGAGGATTGTATCATCCCTGGACTTCAGTCCCTAAATTGATCCGTAGACAGATGTCTCCGGGAAGTGCTCCCTAGTGGACGAGAGGGTTGTATCATTCCTAGACTTCAGTCCCTGAATTTATCTATAGACAGATGTCTCCAAGAAGTGGTCCTTAGTGGACGAGAGGATTGTATCACCTCTGGACTTTGGTCCCTGAATTAATCCATAGACAAATGTCTCTGAGAAGTGGTCCCTAGTGGATGAGAGATTGTATCATCCCTTGACTTCGGTCCCTAAACTGATTTGTAGACAAATGTATTCGAAAAAGGGTCCTTAGACTTTGTTTAAGTTGACGAGTGTACTACATCGTCCCTAGACATGATATGGTGTCTTAAATGGATAGGGACTGATCATCCCATAAATAGATCATGTACATTGTAGGGTATGTTTCTATGGTGCTGTTGATCTAGAGATCCAGATGATGTTGTTTATAAAGAGATCCAAATGATGAGGCTGTTGATATAGAGATCCATATGATGTTGTTGACAGAGAGATCCAGACGATAAGGTTGTTTATCTAGAGATCCAGATGATTCTATTGATAGAGAGATCCAGGCGATGAGGCTGTTGATCAAGAGATCCAGATGATGATGCTGTAGCTAATCAAGTGTTACAAAAGATGAAGACTGAATACTAACGATGTTGATGATCCAATATTGATTATGTTCCAATAACTGATTGAGTTACTGATGATGTATGAAGAAAGCTTCCAATGATTTATAGATGTATCATGTATCATGTATCATGTAGTTGATGACTCCTTGCTCCTGTAGATGTTGTTATAATATCCTTCTCGTTAAGGGGGAGTGTTGAAATATTGTAACTTCTAAGAATATTATATTTGTATTTTATTATTCCATAGATGTTTCATTCCTCCGTGGAGACCCTATTGTATATCCGGAGATGTTTATTCCTCTGAGAGAATGTGGTAACTAGGGTTATTAGATCTCCCATGTGGGGTTGGCCCTGAGTTAGCTGTTTAGGGGTTATTAGACTCTCTTAGGAGAGGTTGGCCTAGTTAGGGTGAAAAGTCAGTTAGAAGATGAGTATAAGTAGAGGAGGTGTGTTCCTCACTTATCACTCATTAACTCACTTGTGTATTACACATAGGAGATAGAGAGATCTTCATAGGAGGAGAAGAAAATCTTGTTTGGGGAATACATTTTTGTATTGGTTGATTATCTATATTGAGGAAAGCTTTTCTGGGTTTTCTACCCCATGAGGGTTTCCCAGGGTAAATCCTTGTCTATCTTGTGATTGTGTTTCTTTCAGTGATCTTGCTTGTGCATTTAGGCTAGACTTAACATGTACTATGTAGAAATATTCCTATGAGCATGGTAAGAATGCATAGAAGATGAATACCGATAGAGAAAGAAAAGGAATATCTTCCCACACACCCAGTCAACAAAAAAACTAGAGAAAGATTAAATTAAAAACTTTGATATTACCTAAATATTATTAACCTCATGAATACTAAAACAAACTAAATAATCCTAAACTGAGAATGATGAGAATCAAAACAATGGGTCATAACCAATCATAATGAGGCTCATTTTGAACATGCCCTTGCCATGTTATAATGATCCCACCAATAAGGAAGGAACCCATTTCATTGACCTTAATATTCCTTCTATCTTTGAGTGAAGGAAAGTATGTTGACCATACAAGGCACATGAAAGATGTAAATGCATCAATCTCAAAAGGGTCCACTTAACATTTGCTCATTTCCCTCCAATCCTTGTCATGTCTCATGCTTTCAAACATTAAATTCAAGGGATATGCCATGGGTTAGGATCCCCTTGATTTGGAATAAACCAACCTTTGTCGAAATTTGGTGCAATGTTAACCATATCATGGCCTTGAAAATTGTGATATTTGAGGATACATGATAGAACTCAATGTGTTCAAAACAAGCAATGAATTCCTTAATGCAAGAAATATACCTAGATAGGCGAGAGGACAATCTAGGATTTACATCTATCATTTGTCGACTAACCAATGAGGAATCTCCTATAACATTAATTCTTCTCATTGCTAGATATTGTAGTAGAAATATGCCTTTCCACAAAGCCAAAACTTATTCTTGATTATTTGTTATGATTCCTAGAACTCATACAAACATAAATTATTCATGCCCATTGGGATTTAACAAAATCTTATTGTCATATTTTCCTATCAAGGTTAAGAAACAACCTTATTGTCAAAACAAAAAATAACCATCTTTGTTCGAATTGGTTGCAATCTTAACCACACCATTTGCTTGAAAATTGTGACCTTTGAGGATGCAATAGAAATCAATGTGTTCGAAATAGAAATAAAATCCTTAATGTAAGAATTACATCTAGCTAGGGGAGACGAAAATATAAGCTTTACATTTATCATTTGTTGAAGAACCAATGAGGAATCTCCTAGAACATTAATTGCTCTCTCTACAAGATGGTGTGGTAGCAATAGATAGGATTTTGTACAAAGACGAAACTTATGCTTGATTTTTCATTTTTGCACCTAAACCCAAATGGCTATGGAAGTTACATATCTCGTCCACACACACACACACACACATATATATATATGGCCAACATATACTACTTGAGAATCCCACACAAACATTACACATCTCTCTCACATCAATCTTTAGAATGCAACTTACTTCTTATAAAAAAAAAAAATTAAAATATATATAATGTGAATACAATTTATTTTTTAAATTGATAATTATCACCAATCCATTTTAATTGTAGATTTATAAAATATTGAAAAAAAAATCAAATATAAATCTCGAACTTAAAACAAAATTACACTATACTTGGTATACATCACTTTTACTTGAGTTATGAAAGAGTACATCAGTCTCTACAACAATTAATTTAATATTATAGATTTTAAAATTAAATTTTAAATATTATTATACAAAAATTTAGCTTTTTTATAATTAAATTCAAAATCTATTCTTTAATTTTATAAAACATTTTAAATTTAAATTTAAATTTTTTTCCATTCTTTCCAAACTTTATTATAATGATCAACTTTACTTTAAAATTATAAAACTTAATCACAAGCCCAATAAAATATTGATTTTTTTTTTTAAATCTTCAAAGTCCCATTTCACATAAATACATTTGAAAAGTTCAATCTCCACTACATTTTAAAAAATTAACTTAAAATTCCTTATCTTAGAATTTTGAAAGACCCATGTTATATGAATTTGGAAAACATATTTTACTATATATTTTGTGAGGGCTTTACTTGAGAATGCTAAAGGCCGATATCCCATGACATTAAGAAAAAATATTTTTAGAGATTTTTGCAAGATGCTATTTGAAAATACTAAAAACCCATGTCAAATGAATTTAGGAATTTAACTTATTCTAAAATATTTTCTAGGAAGCTAAGATATTTTGAGATTTTCGTAAAAGTAAGAATAAATTTATTCTAAGATATTTTTGTGAGGGCTCTAATTGAAATAGGAAAAGTGATTCTAAGATATCTTCGTAAGGTATTTATTTTAAATTTTTCAATACCTTATTTCATAAATTTAGATATTAAGATACTTTTGTAAAACTTTTATCTTAAAATTTTCAAAACCTTATCTTAATAAATTTGAATCTTAAAATTGAGTGGAGTTTTGAAAACAAAATGTTGAAAAAAAATCTATCAACTTGCAATGGCCCATCATAAATAGTATAGGTATACTCTATTCTCTTAAGTTATAAGAGTAGTCATTATCTAAAGATGTAAAGATATATCTTTAATTATAAGAGTACATCATTTTATAAAATATTATATTTAAACTTTTTCTTCCAACCTTTATTGTAATAATTTTACTTCAAAATCTTAAATTTCATAAAATTTTGAAAGTTTTTCTTAAAAAAACATATTTTATAAAATATTATATTTAAACTTTTTCTTCCAACCTTTATTGTAATAATTTTACTTAAAAATCTTAAATTTCATAAAATTTTGAAAGTTTTTCTTAAAAAAACCTGACTTGAAAGCAAAACAAAAATCCTTATCACATGAATTTAGAAAACATATTTTAATATAATGTGACATTTTTGAATTTAGAAAACATATTTTAATATGATATGACATTTATGTAAAGGGTTATTTGAAAATTATAAAAAAATTAAGTAATGTTAGCAAAACTTAATCTAAATCACATTAGTGAGTTTGATTTTTATGAAGGTTTTATCCGGTAATCTTAATAGTTAATGTCACATGAACTAAGAAAATAAGAGATATTTAATTGGTTTTTTCATAGGTTGACAATTTTACACAGGATTCTATAAACAATTTCACACTTTCTAGTTCACATCAACAAAGAGATATTTTGTTAAGGTTTTACTTAATGTTAAAAACATTAAAAACAGATTCGAAATTTTATTTAATGTAATATTTTTACCTAATGTAATATTTTTGTTAAGGTTTTTACTTGATGTTAAAAACATTAAAAGATATTTTATTTAGTGTAATATTTTTGTTAAGGTTTTTAGTTGATGTTAAAAATATTAAAAGATATATCTTTGATTACTCTCTAGAGTTAAACAATTTTATACAGTGTTCAGTCCACATCAAAGAGATATTTTGTTAATGTTTAATTTAATGTTAAAAACATTTTTTTAACATTAAAAACTGATTAGAAATTTTTGTAAGTTTATTTGAAAATTCTAAATTTTTTAAGTGAAGTTAGAAAAACTTAATCTAAATCATATTTGTGTGAGAGTTCTATATTTTTGTGAATGCTTTACTTTATAATCTTAACCGTTCATGTCACATGAACTTAGGAAATAACAGATATTTTGTTAACTTAGGAAATAACAGATATTTTGTTAAGGCTTAACTTAATGTTAAAACATTAAAAACTGATCCTGAAATTGTTTTGTAATTGATTTACTTGAGAACCCTAAAATCACATGACTGGCTTTAACCTGGAATCATCAAAATGGATCCTGGCTTTATAAAATTGGATTTTAAAATTGAGTGGATTCTTGGAAAACAAAATGTTGAAAAGCAGAATCTATCAGAAAATTGCCCATAAGCGTGGGGAGACGTACAATACTCTTTTCAGTAAAAAAACAAAAGGTTGACAGGACTTCTTCCATCTGGCCAATCTAATGGAATCGAATTAAATATAAGCTGGTCTGATATGATAGTGAGGGGTTGAAATTCTCTTTCTTTGCTGCGCTTTTCTCAGCCGTTATTGTAGTAAAAATCATGAAACTCCAACGATCCATATTGGATCCATACCTGTGGTTGAGAGGATTCACAGTTTCACTTTACGAATTTGAATTTTCATGTCAAAAATCTACGCGTTTTGGAATGTTTTTTGTTACATGAATATCTCTATTTATATTGTACAATTGAAAAACCTAGAAAAACTAATCTACTACACACAGCCTAGGAATCCACTTAAGCGACCATGAAGTTGAAGATTAATACCCAAGTTGTCTCTGTATCAAAAAGATATCTGGCAGCTTGCACCTTCACAGCATTATTCTTAGAAATATTGAAATGATATTTTTAGAGCTTAATGGATACACAGCATCACTGTGAGTCTTTCTTTCTTCCCTTTTCTGATTCTGATTCATCTTTTCTTCATTTAGTCTCCATCGTCTGGTCTGTATACAGACGAATCATTCATTATTATTATTGTTGCGAGTACTCTATCAAAGATTCGACAAGTGGCCGACAACCTCCTATTTATACGGGCACACGAGGTTATCCAATGCAAACTGCTTCCCTCAGTCCTTGGTGGGAACCTCACTTGCAGTGCCTCTCTGAGCCCCTCCTGTTTCTAATCCTCTGAAAGCTTGGTATTTCTGTGCATTTTTTTCCTTTGATTTCAATTTGATATATCTGGGTATTATTTAGTTACAATCTGTATTGAATTTGCTCATTGGAATGCTCGCTTTTAGTATAACTCTACTGAACTGCCGATCTCTATATGTGTTCTTGTAACATTCCAAATAATTGGGTTCTTGCACTGTTTCTACAATTCTATAAAATCATAATTTGGCAGTTGATAAGTTAGTCTTTTTTTGGTCAGAAAGCTTAACTTGGTTCTTTGTTTTCTGTATTGCTACATGTTAATATTTCTGAAAGTTTAGTAGAACATGCTTAAGAGCAGCATTTTTCTCCATCTATAAACTTTGACATTGAGCTGATTGTGCCTCGAACTGTCAATTCCAGGCCTGATAGTACTATGGCTGGTCAAATAGCCTCTTCATCAGGAACACATTCTTCGTGGACTTCCAAGCAAAATAAACAGTTTGAGAACGCCTTGGCTCTCTATGACAAAGACACTCCTGACCGTTGGCACAATGTTGCTTCCCTGGTTGATGGAAAAACCCCAGAGGATGTCATAAAGCATTATGAAATTCTGTTAGAAGACCTGGATAGCATTGAAGCAGGCCAGGTGCCTTATCCCAACTACAAATCTTCGGGGAGCTCGGGATAGGGAGCGAGCCGCAATTGGTAGAAGAGGAGCACAGGCATGTCTAAAACATAACCAAGTATTTTTGTAAATTCTTATGTTAAACATAACCAACCTATATAGTTAATGCTGTAAAGTAGCGATAGTTTCCGTTCAAAAAGTCATCGACGTCTCAAGGTTTCTCTGTTTTGGTTTTCATGAAATCATATATATCTCTCTGCTCGTGAATTATCACTCGTTGGATATACTGTTTCACTTTGAGCTAATAGCTTAAATAAAAATTATTCCCAAAGACATTTAGATATTTTTATATTTGCGTAGATTCCTTTCCATGAAACCCGTTTTGAAGCATCCTTCGGACAGGATTAATCAGGCCTTGAATCTCGATAATTAAAGATCTCGATGCGGTGCTTTACCTTGAATCTTGCACATATTGTATACGGCATATTTCAACTCGGCGTCAAGTCTCCTATTCATTGAATCTCTTATTTCATATTTTTTTATTACTGAACATGGTGATATTTTTGCACTGAACAATATTCTGCAGGCTTTTTATGTACATGAAGTTACAATGAAATTCCTAAAGTAATGTCGATTCATATTCTTCGTATTACTACTTATTTCTGAAAGGCGGCAGCATGAGTAATATTAGAAAGAAACAGATAGACTGGCACCTTAGAAATAGTATGAGCCAGTCGCGTGTAAAAATATAACTACATGGATGAAAACACTGGAATATATAACCAGGCTTTTCCACGTCCATAAGCATATTATTAAAATATTTTAGTAGGGATTTCTTTTAATTAAATTATATTTGTTTGTAATTATGTTTTGAATTTAAAAAATATTTTTATAAAATATAATTGATTACAATTATCTAATTAAATGTTTTAACGATGATGATGGTGGTCGTTGTAGTTACTAATGTTCATTTAAGTGATTCATCATACTTTTGCCTCCTCGAGACTTAAAAAAATTAATTATTTTTCAATTATAATTTTAAAGAATATAATTAGCAGAGACACTAAATTTGTGGCAAGTGAACATCAATAGATCACAAGCACTTGTACCATCTTCCTTCAATCTAGTAAAAGCATAGATGGTAGTCCACCCCAAATTCTAGATGTAAAAATTCAAAAGAGCCCCATTTTAAATTAAACTAATGATTTGAATCTTGGAAATTAGGATTTCCAAAAAGTGAACATGTGATGTGGATAATGATAATGAAAATAATTCATGGTATATCCCATGACATATGCTTACTTTCTTAACCCATATGACAATATCGATTTGGAAGAGTTGTCTTCTTATAAATATCTAGGAGTCCATATTTATCACAAGCTCACTTGGAACTATAGCATTGGGAAAAGGATTAATGGGGGATGGAAAGCTTATTTGGGTCATGAAAACAATTGTAAATAAAAAAACATTGTGATATGGGATAAAAGGAAATTCATCTTTAAAATTATCGTCACTCTCATTATTGTTATCTTATACAGTTGTGAAGTTTCAGGTTGGAGCATCTCTAGTGAATCCTAGAGAAAGAGCAAATCTATAAGCATTTTATAACCTATAACCTCATAATTATAAGCAATATGCCTTATCCTATTCTCCTTTTAGAAGTCGGTCTTTCCCCTAGCAAGAGCATGGTCACGACTAGGTTCCTAATGTAATACCACAAGACAAATAACATGGGATACCAAAGACTTCCTAAGCTAGCCCTAGAAGCTGGTAAAAAAAACCTTCGGCTCAAGTGGGGTTGTTATAAAGATGCAATGAACTTATTAAACCATTGGTAGATTGGCGAAAAATGTTGCCTTGCAAAATATTAATCACATTAAAAATATTATTACGTTTAAGTTTAAAGATAAAACATGGTGCAAGAAAGACTTAGAGGTTAAAATAAAATTAAGATACTACAACGAGGTCATTAACCCTAATCTAGAAGTTCAAAAGTATTTCGCTATTTTAACTAGTTCAAAGAAGAAAATTAATATAGCTAAGATATGGACGAATTCTCATGAGATGTATAGTGAAACAGGGCATTAGGAAGCTCCTAAAATATCATGGGAGGAAAGGATCTGCCATATTTGTGATACTATGAGCATTGAGGATGAAAACAAATTCTTGTTAGAGTGCCTTGC
This sequence comes from Larix kaempferi, assembly GCA_027924585.1. Lineage (NCBI taxonomy): Eukaryota > Viridiplantae > Streptophyta > Pinopsida > Pinales > Pinaceae > Larix > Larix kaempferi. Next base: position 50,380,371 of record BSBM01000510.1, read on the forward strand.
ATACACCCACATTAGATATCAGTGCTATAATATTTGTTGCAATACTGACCTTCCTAGCCTTGTAGCGCATCAAAATTATAGTTAGTTTGGAATTCTTCTCTCCAATCTTTTTGAGCATAGGAATACAATTTTAAAGCAAATTAGATGATTTATTTTTTAGGTCTAATAGTCCAAAGTTGGTCTTAGTGGATGTTAATCATCATCACATCTTCATCATCATATTGACACGCCAATAAAAAACAAGTTCATAATTCTTATTCCCATCAATCGCTTGCTCATCAAGTGGGACCTAGACTAAATTTTTCTCTTTCGAGGATTTGAAGGTCCACAATATCTTTGCATACAACAAATGAAATCACATTTAAAATAAATTTGTTTTCCATGGCGACGAATATCCTAGGAATCTTCCACATTCATATGATGGGTCTATAACCTCGGCGGAGTCTACCCTTATTTTAAATGGAAGAACCATCTTCCCACCACAAGAGGTACTCAAACAAGGATTGTGTGAAGACAAGGTTCAAGAGGTACTCAAGCCAATATTGTGCGAAGATGAGGTTCAAGAGGTACCCAAACCAGAATTGTGTGAAGACAAGGTCCACCTACGAGGTTTGCCTTGTATTCCCCATAGCTCACTGTGTTTTGGATGAAACATATTCTCAATCTCTAACCCATAGGATATGAACTGGTGACCTATGAAGACTTAACCACCACTTTTCACCAACCCACACTTAGGTGGGCTAAATATTAAATAACCTATTAGACATAAACATATATTTTTTTAAATAAGAATACTTAAGATACATACAAAATACCATGTACAAAGGATCTACTTGATGTGACTAAGTAGTTAAATCCATTATTGCATTTTTGCTTGCATAAACCTTAAGAATTTAAAAAAAAAATGTGTGCTCACATGCGTGTTTCGGGTGGGTGGGGGTCATTTACAATACACATGGATTCAGTTACACCCGACCCAACTCCCTAAACCACTTTTCCAAATCATAAAAGAAAGTCCTAAACTTGAAGGAGAGGAGCAATACCATCATTCTAGTTATATGTTGGAATATTTGAATCGGGGTGGCTTAGGATTTTGTAGCAGATTTCCCCTAATAATTCTCTTTGTATTGAGTTTGTGTTCTTCCTTAAGTTAGTGGGGGTTTTTATTACCTATAATCAACCCCTTTTATTCCAAGAACAAGAAACAGGGTAGATGAAGACCCATTAGTGGCCCAAGCTAGGAGAATATATGATGGTGATGGAGGTTGATGAAGGAGCATCTTGCTCTCCATCCAAGTCCAATGTTAGGTCATACCTTGGGGTCTTGACGTTTGTCTAAGTAGAGGTCTTTGGTGAAATATTGTAAATAACGCCATGTTTAAGTGTGATTCTAGATAGGTGATGAGTCCTTTGATGAGTTGTGTAACTAAGTCCTCATCTATGGTAGCATTCGATGAAGCAATTGATGTTTCATGAGCGATTCATTGAGCTAGGATAGAGTGTTTGCTAAAAATAGGATTACAATTGTTGTGAATTAGGAGTGTGTTGAGTGTATTGTGGATCTGAACCAGAATCCTTTTGTATAAATGTGTGTAATCCTACAAGGCATAGGCAAGGTATCCAAACAATGTAAATTAGGATAGGGTGTGGTCAAACAGTGAGAAATCAGGCCAACGATGCTAGTAAAAGTTGTACCAGGTCTATGAAGATCAGAACATAGGTTCTGAATCAATGTGAATGTACAAGTTCCTATTGTTGAATGAATGAAAGCCTATTTTTGTATGTCTCTGTGTAAGTGTATGAATGATGACTGAATCATGATAGGAGTGATTCTCTTTGACTATATTGATCTCCAGCATATGTAGAGTTATATGTATGATTCTGTAAATTGAATGATTGATGAACCTGTTAAATGCTTGATAATTCTGTGTATGAGTGAACAGAGTGTGGTTAACAAGGATCTTTAGAAGTCGAAGGATGTGGCATATTCAATCAAATACAAGGTATGTGAAATTAATCGTTTCACAGATCAATTTAATGAGATCATAGTTTTTATTAACCAAAGGGAATGAAGTCGACAGAAGAGCTCCCATTTGGAAATTGAAGACAAGTGTGGACGATCCAGACTAGAAGAGGGAGATTGATGGTCTAAGAAAGATCTTGGAAGGCCAAAGTACAAGTTTGTTAAGCTACGGGACAAGCAAAGATCATACGGTGGAGATTGAGACCGAAATGATTGATGACCCTTATGGTATTTCGCTGAGGTGAAATGCGTCGAAGTTAGACCTTTGAAATCCAAAGTGAACATTCCAAAAGTGACCGTGGATTGAAGGACGAGAGGAGTCGCGAAGTGATCAATGACTTGAAGAGAATTTCACTCATGTACGTGATCGAAGGTTAACAGCCAAAACAGACGTGAAATATTCATCTAACTCACCCTAAGTCAAATTAATCCCGCCATTGATCTGATCTGACAGTCCAAGGCGATTGCGGAAGTCTAGATCCGACGGTCCAAAGTGTTGTGGGAGGATCGTTGCGGAAGAGTAATTGCAGGAAGAAGTTGCAGAAGAGTGATTGCGGAAGAAATTTGTGGAAGAGATTTGCGGAAGGCGGTTGTAGGAGGAAGGATATTGCGAAAGGAAGAGAGTGCCAAAGGTGATTGCGGAAGGAAATGTGCTCGACGCTCTGCATTCAGGCGAACTCAAAATTTTAATGAATTCTAGTTTATCGTCAATTTGAAGTCTTCCATTCAACGATCGCTTCAGAAGAAATACTTAGCTGAGTCTACTATGTTTGGAGGTTCTAGTAAACTTGGAACCCAACTAAAACTTGAAAATTGGGTTGGATTGGTTTTGCTGATCCCACCTGCATCAATTGGTATCAGAGAAAAATTCACTCTTGGAATTAGGTATGTACCTTTTTAAATGGATGCCTAGAATGACTTATAAGTATTTTGGAATTGAGCACAGAGATTAAGGTGGTGCAGATCTACAATAGCAGATTGCAGCAAATAGAGAAAAAGTATGTTGGTTCAAAGGAAATTGAACAAAGAATAGTGGAAGCTGGTATGCTCTTAAAAGAAGCATTCAAGATAGATATTGGTCCAAAGGAGATGGATCAAAAGGGAGAATGATAATATCTTGGTACAGATATTATAAGGTATTGATTGATGTATTTATGTTAACTCTGGTTGATATTATTGTATATTGAATACCATGACAAGGTTGATGGTAGCAGACAACCTGAAAGCTATGACAAAGAACATGTGTGTTCTTGATGAGAAGAGTTTGTGAACTCTTAGAGAAAGGAGGAAGCAGTGGCAGAACCTAAGGATCCAATAGAGTTTGGACTAGAAGAGGACAAGTTGAATGTTCTCATAGAAGAAGTGGACTTGGAGAAGCCCAGAGGAGCAAATGAAGTTGCTCAATAGGTTCTAGAGGAGAAGGAACCAAGGATACCAAAAGGACATGCTTAAGGAGAGATAACTTGTTCAGGTATAGTTAGCAGGTATGAATACTTGCTGAGAGAAGGCTTGGGAGAAATCCACAAGTGAACAAAATGAAGTTCACATAGGAAGAAGAGATGGAGACTACGACTATTGCAAGTCATTATAGAGGTTCTGAGGAAAACCACAACAAAAGAAGAGATGCCCAGGTAGAAAGCATAAAGAGAATGAATCAAGAGGAATATGACACAGAATTAGTTGACATAGGATTGCAACTTATTCATTTAGAGATGCTACTACAGAAGGAAGACCAGAGGTATGGTTGGATAATGAATAAGAAGAAAGTGAGTTGGCATTCACTACAGGTGAAGCTAAAGAAAAATATATATTCCAGATTAAAGGAAGAACTCAAGATAGCTGATTCTGAGATGGAAGTTTCATATTGTGAACCAGAACAACCATAAAATTGAAGACACCCAATATTTTTTTCCACAACAAAATTTAAAAGGCCCCATATAATTGAAATTTTTTCCCTTGTATAGAGCCAGAACCACATCCCAATTGCATCACATTTTTTTTTCTAAGTGTTGAATACCATTCCCCCCCCACAACCTTCTCAGGAGGCTACCCAACAAAATTACCACAAGGATAGACATTCTCAATGTTTGAGGCATATTTAATATGATTCCTAATAACCGACCATGGCTTACAATATTCATAAAAAGAAATTACAACATGAATTCCAACAATGACTCGGGAGCAAAAGATACTCTAAAAAATTTCAAAATTATGTGCCTTCCATATTCCCCACTGAAAAAACAACAAGATGGATTTCCAATTCTGGAGCCTATTAACCCATACCTGCAAATTCCACTAAAAAAACCGTAGTTTTTGAAGAATACTTTCCCTAACCCATTGGTTGAAATAACATGAAAGAAACAAGTTGTCAACACTCTCCTCAACAATCCTACAGAGCACACAAAGGTTTAGACCGAACAAGTCTTGCCTACATAAATTATCCCAGATTAGAATGCTCTCCATTGACCTACTCGACACTAGGTAAAGTTTTAAATACTAACCTTTTCTTTATCACCGATTTGCTTGAATTCACTCTAAAGTTAAACTTTTATTGCATTTAACTAGAGAGTCTAAAGGGGCATCCAATTGAGGGAAATTTTAGTAATTTCTTACCACATCCACCGAATGGATATTATATACACAGTTTTTAGTTATATTCCAATTTATAATTTCCAATAACATTTTATATATTTTAACACATATTTTACATGTAACACGTACAAAATTAATTGGACTATGCAAGGATAGAACCTAACTAAAGGCCACATGACCCAATTTATTTTCAAGTTTCAAGAATAACTCAAGGTTGTAGTGGTTTTCAAGGGATTGGAAAATTTTTAGAGAGTTTGGTTGTAAAGAAAACAAAAGAAATTTTGGATCTCGGTCCCTATATGACAATTAGAGAACATTCAGTAACATAACTAAATTACTTTTTACACAAAAAAAATGGCGAGTATAAGAGAGAAAAACACAAAGGTAAAGGATGCAACAAAGTTGATAGGTTCTCAAGATTCTAAAAACCCGAAGCCATATGAAAAAGTATCTAAATATTTATTTGTTTAGGAAATTAAGGAAACCTAATATTCAATCTGCCCATCAGGGATGTAATTTGACGGCCAAATTGCGTGTCACGAGGAAATTTGCCCGTCAAATATCATCGAAAATTTCTAATGCCCATAAAAGAGATTCATTGAAATCTCTAAACATGTGAGAAATTGTGTGTAGCCGTCAAATTTAATGGGGATCGAAAATTTCTAATGCCCATAAAAAAGATTCATTGAAATCTCTAAACATGTGAGAAATTGTGTGTAGCCGTCAAATTTAATGGGGATGTTGGATTTGGAATTCCAACCCTACTAACCAAGGTAATGTAATTAATATTATGATGATTCTTAATAAATAGGAATTTATATATAATAAATTAAAAACACATTAAAAAATAGATTTATGTTAATAAATGAAGTTAATCGAGAAAGACATTATGTAACATGTTTCCTTCTTCACTTGTACAAATGTAAGAATACCTACTCTAACTAATGCATAAAATATTTGATAGTTATCTTTTATATTGTGCATGTTTCATTCTATTTCGCTAGTTTTGTTTTTCTGATATGGTGTTAGAGCTAAGGATAGAAGAAACCAAGTTTGAGAGTGGTTGAGGACCTAACAATTAGTTTTATACTAATGGTTTAACTAATTGCAACAGAAGAAGGGAGGTAGGTACAGGCCAATTTTTTTTGGGAGGATATCATATGAATTTTTTTCATACATAAATTTCAAAGGAGGTGAACAACACACTCTACAATTTTTTTGTATAGAAATTTTTGTAATGTCCCTAAAACTATAAAAATAAAAAAATTTATATATGGCTAAATTCGATAAACGGGTTAAATGTTTAGTAAATTAACTTCAGCACTGGTAGATACTTGATATAAGTCTTATCACTGTAATGTATGTGTAAAGTTTAATAATCTTATTTATGATACTCAAATGGATTTGTTTGATGTGGATGAGTTCATTTAAATTTGTGAAAGAGATGTAATTTATGATGAGTTTAAATCCATAATGAGCCTTCCTTTAAATGTGTTTATGTAATTTCCTAAAAGAACTTTGAAGGGTTTTGAGAATGGTGACTGTGGTTAGGCTTACTTAGCTCTATGCTAAAAAGAGTTTGGTTAAGCGTTAAAATGTAAATGATGCTTATGCTAAAATGAAAAACTCTTGATGCTTGGAACATCCCCACTATTGGGAGTGGATAAACATTTCGTTGATGGTGGGGTTTAGTGACATTTGACATGGTTGCCATTGATTATGCTATCTAGTTGGAGTATGGTATGGTTCTATGCGACTAGGGTGACTTTCACTGTGGTTCATTTTCGTTGTTTTGTTGGATGGAGAGCTCTTTTAGGGTCTACGCGTTTGATGGTAGGAAAACAGGGTTCTGAGGGTTCGAAGTGTGGCCATGAGACCAGCGTTGGCCATGAGCGTTTTGCTTAGGCCTGTGATTATCCAGATAGCATGAAGGCCATATTTCTTACGGGGTAAATTTCTGCAACTTTAATCTTCTGTTTAAGTTTTTAAATGTCCATTTTCAATTTGCTTAGAAGAGTGTTTGTTGTTTGAACTTTATCTTTTTGACAGGGTCTGTGACATTTGGGGGTTTGAACTTGGCAGAGTGGAGTATTTGTAGCAGGGGTGGTGGAAAAATACGATTGCTATGGTAAGCCTGGTCCTCTGTGGCCATGTCTCCCCTCATGTAAATTCTTTTCCAAAGTAATGGTTGTTTACTACAGTGTTTTTTTGCTTGAGAAGGGATTTTACTCGTTTGGGGTGTTGGGTTTTCAATGTAATGCTCAGTCTTGGACTTTCATGGGAAGACTTAGTTTTGAATAGTCGCTTTGACTCCTATCTAAGCTATAGCTTTTGTTTTGAACCCTGTAAAGGCGTTTTCTAGAGGATGCCCAACTTGGCTCCTCGTCTGTGTATAATTTAGACCTTTGGCTACGACATTTGTAATTTTTGTTTTTAAATAAAATGAAGCCATTTAAAATGGTCCCTGTCTGATTCATAGATACATTTTATAAAATTTCTTCAGCTCCTGTAGGGTGCGTTGAACCTGTGTGAAAAAACTCAGTATTAAGATTGGAATGTTTTCCATGCTCTCTGGTTTTTTATTTAGTAATGATGTTTATAAAATTGCTAGTAAGTTAATGTTTAGAACCCTGTAGCTATTGGGCTGTGTTGACTTCGTTTTATGCATCTTTAAAATTAGTAACTACATTTTTTGAATCTTGGGCAACTCCATTTTGGTTTGAAAATCCCTAGGATTTTAGTAAAACAATGGGGCAGGGTCGGTGCTAACTTCGGTTTTCTTGAAGAGACCATAACATTTTTTAATAAAAGAGCGTGTGAAGCTCCTGTCTATTTTCTAAGTTAGGCGTTTCCTATTTGATGGAGAAATTACTTCTAATTTCTTGTTTTAGCATGGATGCAAACAATCCTGTGGATGAAGAAAAGGAAGGAATGTGGTGTAAAAAAATGAATGGGAAAATCCCTAATCTATGGCGTGTTACTATATTTCTTTGCATAAAATTTATGACTCTGAGTTTTCAGTATGAAGGTGGTACTCCTGTAGATGGATGCTAGATTTATTTTAATGGTTTGAAAAGGATTACATGTAATATTCTGGGAAATACCTGACTCTATTTAAAACGTAATTGTTTTGAATGCTTGGTGGTTGTGGGGATGTGGGAAATGTTTCCACGTTGTAGCATTTTCACTTCTTAAGTAATGGCTGCATTTGCTTAATCTAGAGGATTCGATCCTGGGGTTTCAATTTGGCAATGGAAAGTTTAACATTTAAGAGGTCTGGGCGTTCCCTATACGAGTCTTTGGATTCGATAAAGAAAGATTATACTATGTTTTGATTTTTATTAAATTTTGTGAGGTCCTATGAAACTTTGTTGGAAAATAATGCTTTATGTTTTGTTAAAAAATATGAGATGGTGCTACAAGTTGGATGCTTAGTTAATTTAATAAATTCCACACCTAAGATATTAAGTCCAGGTCATTTAAAGAAAATCAATTTGATTGAAGAATTAAAATGTTGATGTTTTAGCTAAGAATAAGTAGACTTTAAAAGATCTCGGTTAGCATTCGTTTACGAACATGACACTAAAGTTTTAAAATATTGCGTGTGAGTTTGATTATGTGGATATATAACACAAGTTAGCGATGCTATATCTTTAAACCTAGATTCAAGGAGGGTTTTAAAATTTATCTTTAAGTAGTAATTTAAGTTTAAAAAGGTTTAATCTTAATTATATGAACTTGGAGATCCCATGCTTTAGCCCTTGCTCCAAATTCAATATTTTAACCAGATTTACATAGGAAAGAAAATGTAGAGTAATGTGAGATAACCAGATTTGCATGGAAAAGAAAAATATACGGTAAGGTGAGAATTAAATCCTAATTATTCAACCTATAATAAAAATACAATTCATACATCAACCTTGTAGCTTGCCCTTCCTGGGTAAAACCTGCACAACTCAAAACATTAGTTAATGAAATCAATGTTCTTTCGGCTGATCTGTAGGGTGTAATTGAATAACTTTGGAACTACCACGTTCCTCCCAACCATGAAATAGAACCGTTTCTAGTTCTAATCTGACTCCCCCCGAGTTGGCTCCAACTTGCAAAGAAGTCTAGAAAACCTAGGGAAGGTGACTAATTTACTAAATCCTGGAGTAGTAGTTCTCCAAAATTATGGAACAATTCTCTCTTAGTACCATACAAAATTATAATGAGAAAGATGGATCCTCTCTTTGGACTTTGTTCTTGATTTTATAGATAAAATTTTGGAATGGCAGTTTAAGTTAATAATAATATATTTAATATTAACTTAAGTTTGATTTTTCAGTTTTATAAAATATAATTAAAAGTTTATTTAATAACTTCAGTTTTGTTTTAAAACTCTTTACTTAGTTCTTTTTGAAATAACTTCTAAACTTTATATTTTATTTAATTAATTTATATACATGAGATTAGTGATAGGTATAATCTTTTTAAGTGGATATATATATATAAGTATATGTCTATTACTTTATCTACCTATGTACTCTTTATTACTCTTATATGTTTTATAACCCTATGTATATATCTAATATCTTTTATATACATAGCTTTTGTATACCACATTAATACATAAGTGAGATTCTTTATAATTAATACACTTGATTTAACCAAGTAGTTATATAGTATTATGACCTTTGTTATTTATTACAAGAATAGGGTCAACTCTTTTTTACAAGGCTATTGGTAGGTTTAGAAGGTCTACTAGGTTAGGTGGCTCTAGGTTCCTTTTGCATGTTGGATTACCTCATTTTCCACGGTAGTTCCTCCATCTTTGATGAGATGAGTAATGAATCAATTTAGTCAAAATAAAATAAGTATGATGACTAGTGCTATTAAGAGCCTTCCTCAACTAAACACCTTCTGTCATGTCCCCTTCCATCAATCCGGTGGAGGGAAAGGAAACATGACTGACATACTGGGCTTAATTGGTAACTCAACCCCATACATTACTCAACAATTCAAAAAAATTTAAAACTTATTGTGTGCAAACTCACACTTCAAATAAACACAACGGAAATAAACATACTAGCAAGCACACAAACACTAATGCATCCTCATATCTAACACAAGCATATGATGATTCAATACCCAGGGATTTCAATTCCATTCCCAAGCTATGCACAAATTCATATCCATTCCATTAACATGAATAATTACGATTCTAAATTAACACATTACAGAACTCAAAATGCATATAATTTATAACACATAGAACACTTATCTTGAAGATGAAGCTGTCCAAACAACTGGCTCTTGGAGAGCAACGTTCCACCCAACCATAGATCTCTGTCTAGCTTGTATTCTTTCAGCTGAGAGATCACCCCCGAGCTAGGTTTTGTATCCAATAAGGAGGAACTAGCTGGGATCACTCACAGCCATGGTTTCACTCAACAACTATGCTAATCCAACACACAGTTAGGTTTGTCAAGCATATGAAAGACAAAGGGGGGCAATGCTAAGCTAGTGAGCTCAACAACATAGCTATAGGCATCTCAAATGAATTCAATAGTCAAGGCACCCATATTACCTACCACACCCAACATAAGGAAGGTCCCCTTCTCTGCTGCACAGTCCCTGAGGCGTCCCTTCCCTCTGGTGCTCTTCAGGGTGGCCATAGAGAGGTCCAGCTACTAATCCTTGAGATTCTAGCCTTCATTGGGTTTATCAAGCAAACCCAACCTCTGCTAAGTCATTCACAATTGGATTTCTCATAATTTTGTTCATCAAATAACTCAGTCCCGTCACTGGTTTTTTAGGCTATAAAAACTGGGTTTTCCAATGGATTTCGGGGTATCTAATCCTCTCAAATTTGCCCCAAGGTTCATATCTATGGATTCCCCATTGGATTTTACTGTCCAATACCAAATCTGGAAATTTTTGGCTCTTTAAAATGTGGGTTCTTGCAAAGTTGTGATTTCTGGTTTTTCCCCCTGCTGGCAATTCGATTTTGGATGGAAAATGATGCTGCCCCCCTTCCACACTGGCATGGGAATGAGGAAGAAGCAAATCACATGAGGTAGAGTGACTTGTGGTACAAGAAAATAGATCCAATCCCTGCAAATACGAATTTCTGGGCTTCCCATGCTCCATTGAAGCCATAGACTGAAATCTTCAACTACTTCCTTACAACATAAATAAATGTCATCAAGGAAAGTCAAATGGGTTCTCACAATGACATTTGGCAGCATATGGTTCATCCCCACACCCCCCTCAACACTCTCTAGTGGATACACATGGCCCCTTCTCATTCGTTGTTCCCATAGCCATTTTTTGGTATTTGATTACAATATTAAATATTTACATCAATTTACAATATCCCATGGCTTAATAGCACATGGGTAACAAAATGTCAAATGCTTGTCCATTTTAAATAAAATACGAACATACACTAGCAGGGCCTTGGCCTTGAGCTCCACGGTAGGGAAACATACATCGCATCTATACAATATTTACATAAAAGCCAATAAATCACAAGGGTCAAAATTGGGGTATTACAAACCCCTCCCCCTTAGAACAACACCATCCTCGGTGTTCTCAAAACTGAACAAAAATGGAAATGCCTCCCTCATGGCATCCTCCAGCTCCCATGTAGCCTCATCAGGGCTAAGGTGCTTCCATTCGACTTTTATTTACCCGATGGCTCTGTTCCAGAGCAAAGTGAGCTTCTTTTTGAGGATGGGCATAGGCTCTACTTGGAACTCTCCCTCGGGTTCCACCTGTATCGCATTCCAATCAATCATATGATTATGATCATATACATACTTCTTAAGCAAAGATACATGGAAAAAATTATGAGCTTTTATGTTAGCAGGCAATGCAATTCTATATGCAACTGGCCCTATCCTATCAAGGACTTCAAATGGCCCACAATATCTCGATGACAACTTGGCACAACTCCCCAACTTGAGAGAACTTTTTCTTGGTTTTACTCTCAAATAAACATGATCCCTAATCTGAAATTACTTATGCACTCTTTTCATCCACATTACGTTGCTGCAACTTCTCTTTAATTTGAAGGCAAGTTTTATCACTGTGTTGGGCTTCAATAACTCTTGTCTTCAAGTCTGATTTACACACACTTAATGCTGCAACATGAAATTTTTTGCTAAGAGCATCTGCAACCTTATTCTCTTTCCCTTTTACATGCTTAATTTCAAAATCAAATTCATAGAGGAATTCCATCCACCTAGCTTTCCTAGCATTCAAGTTTGGCCGATCAAACAAATACTTCAAACACATGTGGTCTCTTCTAAGCTCGAATCTTCTTCCCATCAAGTAATGTCTCCACATCTTGAGAGCATGTACTATGGCTGCTAATTATAAATCATGTGTGGCATAATTCTTTTCATGCTCTTTTAATTTCCTTGACTCATAGCAAATCACAAATCCTTCTTGCATGAGCACTCCACCTAGCCCTTCAATGCAAGCATCTATGCACACTACAAATTCCTTCTTTGGATCTGCTATCTTGAAAACAAGAGCGCTGGTAAGTAGCTCCTTCAACTGCTGAAAGCTTTTCTCACACTTTTTAGACCATATAAACTTGATATTCTTCTTCTACATTGAAATGATTGGGTGAGCTATCTTGGAGAAGCCTTCAATAAACCTTCTGTAGTAACCAGCAAGACCCATAAAAGATCTAATATCTGAAACATTCTTTGGAGCAGACCAATCCATGATGGCATTAATCTTTTCTGGATCCACTGCAATACTTTCTTCAGAAATGATATGACCCAAATATTGCACCTTCTTTTGGTAAAATTCACACTTGCTTAACTTGGCATACAACTGATGTTCTCTAAGAACTTGTAACACCATTCTTAGATGTTCCTCATGTTCTTCTTCATTCCTTGAATTGACAAGAATGTCATCCAAGAACACAATCACAAACTTATCCGAATATTTGCTGAAGATACTATTCATGAGACACATGAATGTAGCAGGTGTATTGGTAAGACCAAATGGCACCACAGTGAACTCATAATGACCATATCTAGTTCTGAAAGCCATCTTGTGAATGTCTTCTTCCTTAATCCTCACTTGATGATACCCAAACCTCAAGTCAATCTTGGAAAACACTTTAGCTTCCTTCATTTGATCAAACAAGTCATCAATTCTTAGCAATGGATACTTGTTCTTGACAGTCACTTTATTTAGCTGCCTATAATTAATACACAACCTTAGAGTCCCATCCTTCTTCTTAAAAAATAACACCGGTGCTCCACAAGGAGACACACTTGGTTTGATATACCTCTTGTCGATTAATTCTTGTAGCTGCATCTTCAACTCTACTAATTCCGGTGTGCTCATTCTATAAGGAGCTTTGGAATTTGGCTCCTCCCTTGGAACAAGATCGATGGTAAAATCAATATCTCTTTCTTGGATTTCCTTTCCATGCTGGGTTAACCTTTGATTTTCCTTTATTCTGCTCATAACAATGCATTTCCACTCTAATGGATTCATCAAGACTTGGTGGATTAACAAATTCAATCCTATCTATGAAAATTTGGGGTAGACTTCCAAGAAAGAATTGGATTTTTACTTTCTCATCTTTGATATAATCAACATACCTTAATAATTCCAAAAATTTGTGGACATGCTCTTCCATAGATTTTTGTTCCAACGTGAGTTCATTGAACTCTTTTTTCTTACTATCATAATACCTAGCTGAAAGGTATTTCTCCTTGAAATACTTCTTAAATCTTTCCCAACTGATCTTCCTCTCACAGACTCCTTTCACTTGCAAGAGGTTGTACCACCAAATTGAAGCTCTACCATTTAGATTGTAAATGGAAATTATAGCTTTTTCATTTCCTGAGTAGTCTTGAATTCTGAAATATTTCTTCATTCCAAGAAGCCATGCCTCTACATCTTGGCCAGTCTTGTCTTCTCCATCGAATGTGGGAGGCCACGCCTTCCTGAATTCTCCTTGTGGGATTCCCTTGGACTTCTTTCTTCCATCAAATCTCCTAGGCACATGCCTTGGGCTCCTTTGAGAACCTTTGGAGTCACACGATTTGCTAGAAGAAGATCTAGAGGAAGGTGTTCTATGCTTTCTGCTCACCGAACTCTTCATTGGGCTTGGAGTCCTCTTCTTTGAACGACCTCTAGAACGACTCTCTACATCTCTTCCTTCTTCACCCACATTGCTTGGGTTGGACCCAAGTTTTATCCTCTGCTGCATATCAGTGAGACATTGCAAGATAGTAGCATTGAGTTGGTGTTGTTCTTCTTGAGCCTTCATCAATCTTTCATTGAAGCTCACCATGCTTTCAACCAAATTTTGAGGAGTCACTTGCTCCCTTCTCCCATTGGATTCAGTCTCAGCATTCTCTTCATGCACATTTTCTCGTAAGACGTCTTCTTCATGCTCATAAGGATCTTGAGTATCATTTATGGTCACCATTTTCTGTGGAGACTTTCTTCCCTGTAGGTTACTTCTTCTACACTATTAAATCTTATGAGCTGCAAGCACTGTGCATTATGAAAATATTGTTTAGACATATTAGGAATGCATATAGAAATATAAAACATCAATATTTAACACAATCAAACTCATGGAATAATTCACATAGCTGTTATGCATTCATTTCTTTTTCCCATTCATGCAATTCTGGAAATTGCCCATATTATCAACAATTTGACAAAACAGTCACTGGCACTTTTCTTCTTTAATTATCCATGGTGTGTGATAACCCTATTCAAATTCTAGTCATACACCATTATACCCTACTGGGCAAGATTTCCAATGCCTATCGTCGTGCTCCATTCCAACTTTGGGTGTGGAAACTACGTTACTTCAAAAATGACAACTTCTACCAAAATTCTGCACATTTTCACACAATTGTATTTTGGTCCGGAATGCCAACTTCAGCCACCTATGGAAGAAAATCTATGAAGAATCACGAAAATTTTTCTACCATAAAAAGTTAGTCCATATAACAAGGAATGCTCTGAAACTCACGGATCTCTGTTCTGATGCACCATTCATCTTCTATAAAATTCTGGGTTTGACTACTTTCCACTTTTCACATTTTTCCAAAATTCTAATTTTTGTGCCAAAATGGCTATTTCCCAAACGGTGCATTTTTGGGAAATCTTTGTCTAACAGAATATGTCTGGTTTACTGAGAATATGAAATGCTAAGTTCAATAATTTTCTTGAATCTCCCATCTAAAGTCAAGTTCGTCCACTGCAAGCTTTTCAAAATTCCAAAAATGTGGCCTGGAATAGTGCTTTTTGGCCTTCTTGCACACCCTGAATCCACATCCTTTGGATTTTGGCTCCAAAACTCCAACCTTAACACTGTAACTGCTCCATGACTGCCCCATATCAATTTTGGCTCAATCCGACCTTCTGTCAAGCATCAGGACATTGATTTGTAAACGCCATTAATTCCAATTCTGTGCCAAATCGGAGCATAATGGGCTCAAGATCTTCACTGGTTCATTCATGGCCTTCGTCAATGGCCTCAAAATGCCACTAACCGCATCTAATTCTGACCTTGCATACTCCTGTAATCCATGGCTCTTTTTTTTTAATCCCGTCACGCACAGGTCGCAACCCACAACCCGAAATTGTGGGTTCGGGGGGTCAAGTTGCGGTCATGAGGATGTAACCATCCCACAACCCGAAACCTAAAATTGTGGATTCAGGGGGTCAAGTTATGGTCACGGGGATGTAACCATCCTGCAACCCGTAACCTGCAACTCGAAACCCGAAATTGCGGGTTCGGGGGTAGGGGGGGAGGTCAAGTTGCGGTCACGGAGATGTAAGCATCCTGCAACCCGCAACCCGCAACCCGAAACCTGAAATTGCGGGTTCGAGAATCCAAGTCACGGTCACAAAATTTCAACAATCCTGCAACCCCCAACCCTCAACTCGAAATCCGAAATTGCAGGTTCAGGATTTCGGAAATCCAAGTGCAAATTTTGAAAATTCGCGTTCCCAAAACCTGAAACCTGACATCCCAAAACTGCGAAAACACCTGTGTTTCCTATAACTTTCGGGGTTCATAACTCCCTCGTCCCTTGTCCAAATGAGGCGAGTCTAGTACCGTTGGAAATTTGTTGGAGAGATCTATGCAATGGTGTGACCCTCTCCCACACCTTAGAACTCTAATCTTGTCATTTTTCCAATCGAAAATGCTGCCCCAACATCACCAATACTGCCTTAAAACCATTCTATTACTTGCCAGTAACTCAGGGTTTGGCCCAAGCAGCCCCAGTGCTACAAGTTGGGCTTTGATACCACTTTGTCACGTCCCCTTCCATCAATTCGGTGCAGGGGAAGGAAACGTGACTGACATACCGGGCTTAATTGGTAACTTAGCCCCATACATTACTCAACAATTCATAACAATTTAAAACTTGTTGTGTGCAGACTCATACTTCAAATAAACACAGCGGAAATAAACACACTAGAAAGCACACAAACACTAATGCATCATCATATCTAACACATGCATATGATAATTCAATACCCAGGGATTTCAATTCCATTCCCAGGCAATGCACAGATTCATATCCATCCCATTAACATGAATAATTACCATTCCAAATTAACACATTATAGAACTCAAAATGCATATAATTTATAACATAGAACACTTATCTTGAAGATGAAGTTGTCCAAACAACTGGCTATGTGAGAGCAACGTTCCACCCAACCATAGATCTCTGTCCAGCTTGTATTCTTTCAACTGAGAGATCACCCCCGAGCTGGGTCATGTTTCCACTAAGGAGGAACTAGCTGGGCTCACTCACAACCATGGTTTCACTCAACAACTATGCTAAGCCAACACACAGTTGGGTTTGTCAAGCATATGAAAGACAAAGGGGGGCAATGCTAAGCCAGTGAGCTCAACCACAGAGCTACATGCATCTCAAATGAATTCAATAGTCAAGGTACCCACATTACCTACCACACCCAACACAAGGAAGGTCTCATTCTCTGCTGCACAGTCACTCAGGCGTCCCTTCCCTCCAGTGCTCTTTAGGGTGGGAATAGAAAGGTCTAGCTGCTAATCCTTCAGATTCTAGCCTTCACTGGGTTTATCAAGCAAACCCAACCTCTGCTCAGTCATTCACAATTGGATTTCTCATAATTCTGTTCATCAAATAACTCAATCCCGTCATTGGTTTTCTGGGCTATAAAAACTGGGTTTTCCAATGGATTTCAGGGTATCTAATCCTCTCAAATTTGCCCCAAGGTTCATATATATCGATTCCCCATTGGATTTTACTGTCCAATACCAAATCTGGGCATTTTTGGCTCTTCAAAAGGTGGGTTCTTGCAAAGTTGCGATTTCTGGTTTTTCCCCTGCTGGCAATTCATTTTTGGATGGAAAATGATGCTGCCCCTTTCCACACTGGAATGGGAATGAGGAAGAAGCAACTCCCATGAGGTAGAGTGACTTGTGGTACAAGAAAACAGAGCTCATCCCTACAAATACGAATTTCGGGATGCAAATACGAATTTTTGGGCTTCCCATGCTCCATTTAAGCCATGGATTGAAATCTTCAACTACTTCCTTACAACATAAATAAATGTCATCAAGGAAAGTCAAATGGGTTCTCACAATGACATTTGGCAACATATGGTTCATTCCCACAACCCCCTCACCACTCCCTAGTGGATACACATGGCCCCTTCTCATTCGTTGCTCCCATAGCCAGTTTTTGGTATTTGATTGCAATATTTAATATTTACATCAATTTACAATATCCCATGGCTTAATAGCACATGGATAACAAAATTTCAAATGCTTGTCCATTTTAAATAAAATACGAACATACACTAGCGGGGCCTTGGCCTTGAGCTCCATGCTAGGGAAACATACATCACATGTATACAATATTTACATAAAAGCCAATAAATCACAAGGGTCAAAATTGGGGTATTACACCTTCTTAAGTAAAGCAATCCCTAGTGCTATTCAGAGCTTAGGCTCAACACTTTTACATGGGTGTTACGTTAATGCAATTCCACAGCTCTTCACTCAAGACTAGTACTAGGATGTATTTGTAAGATACATGTAGGGATACAGTGGCCAAATATTCGATGCTCCAGAGCTTATGCTCAACATCAAGTTTGGAGTGCTCCAGGGCTTATGCCCAACACTGTATATACATCGGGGCTTATGCCCAATACATAATAAAAGTCCTCTATGTACATCGGGGATTATGCCCAGTACATAGGTCATCCATGTCCTCCAGAGTCCACGCTCAACACATCATAAAAGTTAGTCATGCATGTCAGAATTCTGCACAGTATATAACAAAGATCATCTCAGTATATTAGGGTTTTGTACCCAACCTCATAATAAAACATTAATC
This sequence comes from Larix kaempferi, assembly GCA_027924585.1. Classification (NCBI taxonomy): domain Eukaryota; kingdom Viridiplantae; phylum Streptophyta; class Pinopsida; order Pinales; family Pinaceae; genus Larix; species Larix kaempferi. The sequence goes on from BSBM01000510.1 coordinate 50,398,365, forward strand.
AAATACATTGGGGATTTCTACCCAGCATATAATAATAAACTGCATCTATCAAGTTCCATGCCCAAATGTGTATATCTATAACTAAAATACGTCATGTGCATCGGGGCTTACGCCCAACATATATAATAAAAGTAAAACATGTGCATTGAGGGTTATGTCCAGTATATCCAAATAAATCATATGCATCGGGGATTACGCCCAATATATAACATCAATATAATAAAAAAAATTTAGGATATTACATCCCTCCCCGCTTAGAACAACACCATCCCGGTGTTCTAGGGAGTAGAAATGAAGTCATGAAATAAGGCGGGGTAAGCCTCCTTCATGGTGGTTTCATTTTCCCAATTGGACTGATCAGGCCCGAAGTGCCTCCATTTCACTTTCAATTGGACGATAGTTCGTCTATTAAGCTACACCTCCCTCTTGTATAGTATGTGGAGGGGATATGGCATGAATTCCCCCTCGGGTTCTACTTGTAATAAGGACCAATCAATCACATGCTTAGTATCATAGACATATTTATTTAATAGAGATGCATGGAAAATATTATGAACTTTTACATGAGATGGTAAAGATAACTCATATGCTACTGGTCCTTTATTGGCCAGTATCTCAAAGGGTCCACAAAATCCAGGGGCTAACTTTCTGCATCGCCCCAAGCTCAAAGAGATTCTTTTTTCCTTCACTTTTAAGAAGACATGTTCGCCGACTTGGTAATCTTTGTCTTTTCTTTTCCTATCCACATAACTCTTTTGGCAATCTTGTGCCTCTTTTAATTTTTGTTGTACTTTGGTAACTAGCTGCTCCAAGTCCTTTAGTAAATCCAGACCTAACATGAGTCTATCTAACAAACTATGCCACGTCACTGGTGTCCTACACTTTCTTCCATAGAGTACCTCAAAGGGACTCATCTTGGCAGAAGTCTGGTAACCATTTTTGTATGAAAACTCTGCGAGGTGTAAATAATCCTCCCATTTCGTGGGGTTGTTCATAACATACATTCTAAGCATATACTCTAGGACCAGGCTTACTCGTTCCATCTGTTCCTTAGTCTACGGGTGGTAAGCGGTACTGAAGTTTAGCTATGTCTCCAAACCGGAGAACAAGGATCTCCAGAAGTTACTGGTGAACTTTGTGTCTGTGATGAACCTGTAATAATTAATTAATGCAAATACACGAGATATCCGAAATAATAGAACTCAAAATCACTTTAAAATTGATCACAGGCCACTTCGAGGGGGCAACCTCCTTTGAGCAAGCTCAATACAATTAACTTCACCGTGCCTTCATAAGCCTCAACACACACTTATATACTAAGTCTAGGCGCCAATACCATGGGTCAATACTATGTGTTAATACAAACCATGGGCTAAGCCTAGGCGCCCATACTATGAGTCAAAACCATGGGACATATAATACTATGGGACGACTTACAAAGCATATGCGTCCAATACTATGGGCTAATATAAACTATGGATCAACAAATACTATGGGACGACTTACAAAGCATATGCGTCCAACAACAATATACTAACAAAGTAAAGACATCGGTTCCTAACATCCCCTCTTCCTTAGAAAAAGCTTTATCCTCAAAACTTTAGATGTGGAAATTGATGCAGAATCTGAAGGAGTGAGTCCCTTGTATCATCCTCGAGTTGCATTCCGAGCCACTGGCGCCTTTGGAGTTTCAGGGAGGATTGCATGGAAGGCTGTAGATTAAGAAGAACCATATCAGCGATGTGAAAAGTGCGCTTAGAACAGTGCTGATTGGCTTGTTGTTTCAGTCGAATTCTTGCCATGTGAAAATTGTCCTGCATAATGAGAAGAAGTTGATCACGGTTTCGAAGAATTGAGTCAATTGCCTAAATTGGGGAGCTGCTGAAGGTGTATGGAAGAAGAACTGGTGGTGCCTGTCCAGAGATTGCTTCATATGGTGTCCTTTGAGATGTGGTACTATACCACTGGAGCACTTTTAGGAAATCCATAGAAATAGTTGTCCAAATCTGTGGAGGGATGGGCAAGGGTTCAAGCAGTCCCTAAAGGAGGGTCGTTTCACCCTTGTTGACCTGGAAAGTATCACAGTCAACCACCGTCCATTAAATTGTCCTTTTGAGTCCCTTCCAAAAGAAGTTACATTGTTACTGGTCATACGTTTTGAGGAACCCAGAGTGCCTTACTGATGAAGAAGCATGGATTTCATAGAAGAGATAGCCCTATTGAACAGATTGCAACCAATTTGGAACAAGCAGAGAAATAGCTGTAAGAGAAACTCGGACATCAAATGTGCGAGGAGGAGCATCTTCCACCATATTGTCCTTACCCTTCTGGTAAGTGGTCGCATAGTCATAACCCATGAGTTGGATAACCCATTTCAGGTGTGTTGGGGTGGAGACCCGTTGTTCCAGGAAAGTTTCCAGACTCTGGAGATCAGTCTTGATGCAGAAATAATTCCCCAATAGGGATGGCTGCCACTTCTGTACTGTATGCAAAATAGCCATCATGTCCCGCTGAGATGTAGATGTGGAGAAATGCTTACCGGAAAGGTCTCGTGAAGGCGGCAAGCCCACTGGTGCAACAAAGACACATGCATATCTATCCAAAGAAGTAGTGGAGACCATTGGTGGGTGCATCTAAAGGGAATGGAGATGCACAATGACACCATGTGAATTCTTCTTAAGGATCTTTTCCAGGCGATGTGAACTGATAATGTAGAGAGACCCTGGTTGTAAGCCCATAAATTTGTGTTGTGCCCCATTGACTGAAAACTACATCCAAAGTTCAGCAACATCCCATAAGATGGGGCCAAGTGTGCATAAACATTGAACGTCCAAAACCACATCACATTCGCCTAAGGACAAGGCAAACATGTGAGAGCGTAGGTTATAATCTTCCATAGAGATACGTACATTATGACAATTCCCCTTGCAAGGTAAGGTGCCCCCATTGGCAACCATGACTTTAAAGTTGGAGCAAGGATGGACAAAACAATCAGCCTGTTTGGCAAACCGAGGATCAATGAAGTTATGAGTACTACCAGAATCAATTAGTATGGTAAGAGGGAGCTTCTTGAAGTATCCCTGATTCGCATTGTTTGTGGGGTGGTGACACCGGTTACAACATGGAGAGAGATCTCGGGTGGGTCGTCCTAAGATGGGGTGTCAACAGGCGAGTGTTGAATGTCGACCTAATCATCTACTGTATATGGGGCTTTTTCATCAAGTTCTGAGGCAGGTGGAGAATCCACATCCAAGAGATAGAGCTTTTGTTGAACACATCTATGTACCCAAGTGAATTTATCATCACAATTATAACCAAGCCCTTTTTCTCGGCTTACCTACATCTCTGTTTCAGACAATTGCTTGATAGGAGTTGGTTGAGCAGCAGGCGTGATGGGAGGTCGTTGGGAACCCATATTTCTGAAGGGAACAAAGTTGGGTTTGGAGCATTGTTGAGTTGCGATCTTGTCCTTCGCTAGCTTAGCCAACCCTAGGACTTCCATCATTGTGTTGGGACAAAACATTTTGACCTCTGAGCAGATTTCATCCTTGAGACCACTGATAAAACAACTCCTGTAGAATTCATCAGACAATCCTTCTATGTGATTGGCTAGTTTCTCAAATCCCATCTGATACTCTCTCACTATGCCAGTTTGGTGAAGTTTAGTGAGTGCTCCTGTGAAGTCATCAAAAGCACTAGGACCAAATCGTGGCAAAAGGAGTTGGCAAAAATCTATCCAGTTTGGCTCGGGATGAGCTTTGATGTACCAACAGTACCATTGAAGGGCTTCCTGTTCCAAATGAAAGGATGCAAGTGGAACTTTCTGGACATCAAAAGTATTATGCAGACTGAAATGTTGTTCTTCTCGGTATATCCATCCAGTCGGATCAGTACCATTGAAGCGAGGAAAATCAAGCTTCAGCCCACGAAAATTGTTAGAAGAAGAGAACCCGGTGGATGCAAAAGATTCTGGCTATTGGTTATTATTCATGGCTGAATGCTGAAGATGGAGGCTGATAAATTTTTCATCCAGATCTTGGAGTTTGGTTTGGATGGCTGCAAGTGCTTTCTCCATGGTTTTTGCTCCTGCGCGGGTGACAACCATAACCAGGAGTTTTTTTGGGGGGGGGGAATTGGATAGAAAAACACAAACAAAAGCTTATTTAGTAAAGGAAGATTTGGATTTGGGAAAAACTCGGATGGGTAATTGGGGTTTGACTAAGTTTTGGACACTTTTTGATGGACAGGGAAGCTAAAAATGGGGATTTCAGAAGCAGGGTGAAAGAATGAGAAAATTTGGTAGAGAGGGACAAAGAAGCAGAATTAGGAAAGGAACACAGTGGCAAAAGTTGAAGTCATTTGGGTGAAAATTGAAGGAGTTATGGCAAACCCTAAAAATAGACAAATGTGGGATTTCAGGTGTTGAGAAGTGGAATGTGGGATAGGGTCCTCAGGAATGAAATATGCATAATGGGATTGTAGGGGTGTCAGAGAAGTTTGAAGGGAAACGAAGTTAAAACAAGGGAGATATGGAGCAAATCGTGTCGAATGGATCGAAAATGATTGGATCTGAAATAGATCTGAAATGGCTGGATCTGGAACGGCTTTCATAATGGATCTAAATAGCTGGATCTGAAATGTTGTAGTAGTGATCGACAACAATTGAACTGAAAATAGATATTGACCCCAGGTATGTGCGGCTTCCTAACAGTTCAAGGGTTTCACTCGACCACCAATGCTGTCTGATGGCTTGCGTATTGGGGCAGTACCCCTCACTCCACGGTTCAGGTAAAACTGATAACTGCTTTGCCACAAACGACAGCTCTTGGTTTACCTCACGGGTGGGAACTAGTCAATCAGGTAGGGGTCGTTGCCCTTTTCACTGGCATGTCCTCTCAATGGGCCAGCTACTTTGGGGTTCCTGTGGTACTCCTCACAATGAGTTTAGGGCTTATGCCCAAGTACTTCCCATAGTTAAGCGGATAGGAATTATTCCCAAATCCGAACTTGCAAAAGATGCGAAAAAAAATTTGGCAAAAATTTCACCCAGCGAGCCCAAGAAAGTGCTCTGATACCAAATGTGATGAACCTGCAATAATTAATTAATGCAAATACGCGAGATATCCGAAATAATAGAACTCAAAATCACTTTTATATTGATCACGGGCCACTTCGAGGGGGCAACCTCCTTTGAGCAAGCTCAATACAATTAACTTGACTGTGCCTTCATAAGCCTCAACACACACTTATATACTAAGTCTAGGCACCAATACCATGGGTCAATACTATGTGTTAATACAAACAATGGGCTAAGTCTAGGTGCCAATACTATGAGTCAAAACCATGGGACATATAATACTATGGGACGACTTACAAAGCATATGCGTCCAATCCTATGGGTCAATACTATGGGTTAATATAAACTATGGATCAACAAATACTATGGGACGACTTACAAAGCATATGCGTCCAACAACAATATACTAACAAAGTAAAGACATGGGTTCCTAACAATGTCTCTATCTGAGATGATTGCCTTGGGTATCCCGTGTAATCGGAATATCTATTTTAGGAAGATGTCTGCAATGTGGACAACTTTGTAAGTAGATCTCACTGGTATGAAGTGTGCTGCTTTAGATAACTTGTCTACCACTACAAAGATGGAATCATTATGTTTCTTGCTCTTTGGTAAACTGGTAATGAGTTCCATGTTAATGACCTCCCATTTCCACTCTGGAATGAGTAGCGGTTGTAGTAATAATGAAGGGTGTTGGTGTTCTACCTTGACTAGTTCGCACTCCTGGCACTTAGGGATGAATAGTGCTATGTCGAATTTCAACTTAGGCCAGAAAAAGTGTTTCTTTACCGTTGATATCATATTCCGATATCCCGGATGTCCTAAGTAGGGTTTCTGATGGAACTCTGTTGGAATGCTAGGTCGAATGTCTCCGATGTCTGAGACATAAAGTCCCTCCTTCAACCATAACAATCCTGACTCATCTATCTTATATTCCTTTAGTTATTGGAATAACCTATCCTCCTAAATATTTTTAAGGATCTCGACATAGAATCAGTCATTCTTACATGTTGTTCTAATCTTGTCGTGCAAGTCTGAGTCAGTTTGACTTACTGTCACCAAATATAACATATGCGCCCGTCGACTTAAAGCATCGACGATCTTGTTCTCCTTTCCTTTTATGTGTTTTAACTCGAAGTGGTACTCGCTAAGGAAAGCTAACCACCTGGCTTGCCTAGCAGCTACCTCAGGTTGGTCAAATAAGTACTCAAACTCATTTTGTCCGTCTTCAATAGGAACTTCTTTCCCATGAGGTAATGCCGCCACATATTTAAGGTGTGGATGATGGCGGATAGTTCAATATCGTGAGTGGGGTAGTTATGTTCATGTTCCTTCAACTTTCTTGACTCATATCAGATGGAGAAGTCATTTTGCATAAGGAATCCACCGAGTCCTTCTTTGCTCGCATCTTTGCAAACAACAAAGTCCCCATCAGGATCAACAATTCATAAAATAGGTGTGCTACTCAAAAGTTGTTTTTGTTTCTGGAAGCTTTCTTTGCACTTGGTCATCCAAAACTTGTTTTCCTTTTTTTGCAATGCAGTCATAGGACGAGCAATCTACGAGAAGTTCTCAATGAATTTCTGGTAGTATCCAGCTAAACCTAAGAATGAGCTTATGTTAGTCATGCAAGTAGGTGTAGGCCATTCCTTTATGGATTTAATCTTTTCAGGGTCGACCACTATCCCCTTCTTAGAAATGATGTGACCTAGGTAGTGTATCTGTGGTTTGTAGAAATCACACTTGCTAAACATAGCGTAAAGTTGGTGTTCCCATAACACTCGCAACACTATTCGAAGATGTTCTTCATGTTCTTCCTCACTTTTGGAGTAGATCAAAATGTCGTCGATGAAGACTAGTACGAACTTGTCTAAGTATTGACTAAAGATGTTGTTCATCATGCACACAAAATTTGTGGGTGCATTTGTCAATCTGAAAGGCATTACCACAAAATCGTAATGACCATATCGGGTTCCAAAGGTGGTCTTATTGATGTATTCGTCACAAATTCTTACTTGGTGATATTTGGATCGCAGGTCGATCTTCAAAAAGATCTCTGCTCCTCCGACTTGATCAAACAAGTCATCAATCCTAGGGAGTGGGTAACGGTTCTTGATGGTTAATTTGTTGAGTTGACGGTAATCGATGCACATCCGCATCGTCCTGTCCTTCTTCTTGACAAAGAGTATTGGTGCTCCCCAAGGCGACACACTCAGTCAAATGTATCCCTTTTCGATCAACTCTTGTAACTGCAGCTTGAGCTCCACCAACTGTAGTGCACTCATGCGGTAATGAGCTGTAGAAGCTGGTACTGACCCAAGTGTCAATTCTATAGAAAATCTAAGTCTCATTTGGGCGGTAACCCTGGCATTTCCTTAGGAAATGTATCCTTGAACTCTACAATAGCTAGGAAGTCCTCGATATTTTGTTCCCTATCGGCTTCTATGGTTTGAATGTTAACTGCAAAGAGTTTACAACCCTTCCTTACACATTTCTTTTCCTATAAGGCAGATATTTGTATGACAGAAACTTTCATAGGTATGCCTTGAATCTTTTTTTTGTTTCCTTGGCTATCCGTGCATAAAATGGATTTGTTCAAATAGTCGAGCATGGCATGGTGCTGTTCCAACTAGTTCATGCCAATAAGTATGTCGTACGATCCTATGGGTAAGATGTTTAAATCTACCCTAGTTGGAAATTCATTCAAATCTATCTCACATGTTTTAACTAGTTTGGAGACCTTCTGTTTGGTACCAGTGGCTAGTTATACCAACCATGGTTTCTTGTGTTTCTCTCGGTTTAGCTTACAAGTGTCAACTATTTTGGGAGAAACATAGCTTCAGTACGTACCAAGGTCGCTCAAAACTGAAATAGCTGTGTTTGATATTTTACCTTCAATCTTGACCATAATGGCTTGATGGTTTTCTTGTCGGCCATCAAGTGTGGCATAAATTCTTGGTGTTCTTTCCATGTCCCCTACCATTGGGTTTTCTTGTATGTTGTGCAAAACTCCATCCGTCTTGTTGGGACAATCTCTGAAATACTAGGGCCCTTGACATTTCCAGCAAGTAATTGTTGGTGGGGTAGCTTCTTCTCCCTTGTTAAAATCTGGTCTGTTGGTATGCGGTGCGGGCATATTTGGTCATGCATGAGGTCAGTTGAAACCTATGTTGAGTGGATAACTATTGTTTTGTTTCCGGTAAAGTGGTTTCCTAAAACCCGGTCTTCAGTTGTCTGAAAAAGTTTCGAATCTATCTTTGTTTTTGTTTATGTTTCCATTTCTTGGTTGTCCATGTTCATAACAGAGCCTATCTTTGTGCAAAGTCACGTCTAAATTTTTAGGCATGTCAAACTCAATTTTCTCTCGAAAATTGGGAGGTAGGTATCCTAAGAATTGTTGTATCTTGAATTTTTCATCTTTTATGTATGGTACATAATGTAGTATATCCAAAAATCTATTGATGAAGGCTTCCATAGTTACGGAGCCCATCTTCAGTTCATGAAATTCTTTGATTTTTTTGTCAAAGAACCATTCTGACATGTACTTGTCTTGGAACAAATTGCTGAAAGCACTCCATCTAATGTCTTTTACTTCATATTGTTTTGTATGCTTTAGGTCTCTGCACCATCTAGTTTCTTTTCCATTTAGGCTATAAATATCTAGCCATGCTTTTATCTCGCTGGAATAATTGTGGACTTTAAAATACTTGTTCATTCCTAACAACCACTCTTCAGCTTTCTCCCCAGTATTTATCTCTCCATCATAAGTCGGGGCTTTAATTTTTCAAGAAATCTCCCTGCAAACTGTCATCTTTTTTCTTCCTTATCTTGTAAGGGGAAGGTGAACCATCATCATTATAAGAGCTCTTACAGTCCTCTTCCATGAAATCAGGTATCTGTTCATACTCATCCTCTTTAGGACTGATGGATCTTTTTGTGTGACAATTGTTTTCTTTGGATATGTTTGTTGAATGAGTGGACTATCCATGTGATTTTTCCCTTGTTAAGGTCTGAAGTATAGCTTCATTTATTGCTTGATGTTCCCTTCTTTCCTGCATATTGTCATCTTTGCAACTATGTAATTCGGCTTGTAAACTCTGTATTGAATTCATTATATCTGAGTTCAGTTCCACCATGATATTTTATTCTCGTGGTGGGGAATTCAAGTTCCCATGTCTATTGTTGTCCTCTTCTGCATTCATGTCGTAGAATGTTTTAAACACCTGTAATGTTTCATCAATTAGTAAGAAATTTTTTTATGTTAGTTTGTATATATATGAAAAGAAATTTACAAGTACATTTTGTGAAATATATGTATCTACAACGGATGTCTGTTGTATTGAGTCCAAAAGGTCTCTTAGTGTTGTATTTGGGCTCTGATACCACTTGTAATGTCCCTAAAACTGTAAAAAATTAAAAACATTTCTATATGTCTAAATTCGACAAATGGGTCAAGTGTTTAATAAATTAACTTCAGCACTGGGAGATAAGATATAAGTCTTATCACTATAATGTATGTGTAAAGTTTAATAGTCTTATTTATGATACTCAAATGGATTTGTTTGATATGGATGAGTTCATTTAAATATGCGGAAGTGATGTAATTTGTGATGAGTTTAAATCCATAATGAGCCTTCCTTTAAATGTGTTTATGTAATTTCTTAAAATAACTTTGAAGGGTTTTGAGAATGGTGACTATGGTCAGGCTTACTTAGCTCTCTGTTAAAGCTTAAATCTTACCTTTGTTTACAGGTGCTTTAAGCTAATGTTTTCAAGTTTAAAAAGAGTTTGGTTAAGGGTTAAAATGTAAATGATGCTTATGCTAAAACGAAAAACTCTTCATGCTTGGCACTTCGCCACTATAGGGAGTGGATAAACATTTCGTTGATGGTGGGGTTTGGTGGCATTCAATACACTTTCCTAGGATTATGCTCTCCAGCTGGAGTATGGTATGGTTCTGTGACTAGGGTGACTTTCACTGTGGTTCATTTTCGTTGTTGTGTTCGATGGAGAGCTCTTTTAGGGTCTGCGATTTTGATGGTAGGAGAACAGGGTTCTGAGGGTTTGAAGTGTGGCCATGAGACTAGTGTTGGCCATGAGCGTTTTGCTCAAGCCTGTGCTTATCCAAATAGCGTGAGGGCTAGATTTCTTATGGGGTAATCTTCTGCAACTTTAATCTTCGGTTTCCATTTTTAAATCTCCATTTTCGATTTGCTGAGAAGAGTGACTGTTGTTTGAACTTTATCTTTTTGATAGGTTTTGTGATGTTTTGGTGTTCGAACTTGGCAGAGTGGAGTGTTTGTAGCAAGGGTGGTGGAAAACTACGATGGCCATGGTAAGCCTGGTCCTCCGTGGCCATGTCTCCCCTCATGCGAATGCTTGTCCAAAGTAATGGTTGTTTACCACAGTGCTTTTTTGCTTGAAAAGGGATTTTACTCGTTTGGGGTGTTGGGTTTTTAATGTAATGCTCGATCTTGGACTTTCGTGGGAAGTCTTAGTTTTGATCAGTCGCTTTGACTCCTGTATAAGGTATAGCTTTTGTTTTGAATCCTATAGAGGTATTTTCTGGAGGATGCCCAACTTGGCTCCTGGTCTGTGTATAATTCCGACCTTTGGCTACAACGTTTGTAATTTTTGTTTTAAATAAATGAAGCCATTTAAAATGGTCCCTATCTGATTCATAGATACATTTTATACAATTTCTTCAGCTCCTGTAGGGTGCATTTAACCTATGTGAAAAAACTCAGTATTAATATTGGAATGTTTTACAGGTTCTCTGGTTTTTTATTTAGTAATGATGTTTATAAAATTTCTAGTAAATGAATGTTTAGAACCCTGTAGCTATTGGGTCATGTTGACTTCGTTTTATGCATCTTTAAAATTACTAACTACTTTTTTTGAATCTTGGGCAACTCCATTTTGGTTTAGAAAACCGTAGGGTTTTAGTAAAAGAATGGGGTAGGGTCTATGTTGACTTCAGTGTTTTTGAAGAGATCATAAAGTTTTTCTGAAAAGAGCGTGTGAAGCTCCTACCTGTTTTCTAAGTTAGGCATTTCCTATTTTATGGAGAAATTACTTCTGATTTCTTGTTTTAGCGTGGATGCAAACAATCCCATGGATGAAAAAAAGGAAGGAATGTGGTGTAAATAAAATGAATGGGAAAATCCCTAACCTATTGTGTGTTAATGTATTTCTTTGCATAAAATTTATGACTCTGTGTTTTTAGTATGAAGGTGATACTCCTATACATGGATGCTAGATTTATTTTAATGTTTTGAAAAGGATTGCATGTAATAGTCTGGGCAGGTCCTAACTATGTTTAAAACATAATTGTTTTTAACGTTTGGTGGTTGTGGGGATGTGGGAAATGTTTCCATGCTGTAGTGTGTTCACTTGTTAGGTAATGGTTGCATTTTCTTAATCTAGAGGATTTGATTCTTGGGTTTAAGAGGTCTAGGTGTGCCCTATACGAGTTTGGGGATTCACTAAAGAAAGATTATATTGTGTTTTGATTTTTATTCAAGTTTGTGAGGTCCTACGAAACTTTGCTGGAAAATAATGCTTTACGTTCTGTTAAAAAATATGAGATGGTGCTGCAAGTTGGATGCTTAGTTAATTTAATAAATTATACAACTAAGATATTAAGTTGAGGTCATTTAAAGAAAATCGATTTGATTGAAGAATTAAAACGTTGATGTTTTAGCTGAGAATAAGCAGACTTTAAAATATCTCGTTTAGGATTCGTTTACGAACATGATACTGAAGTTTTAAACTACTGCATGTGAGTTTGATTATATGGAGATCTAGCACAAGCTAGCACTGCTAGCTTTGCTAGATCTTTAAACCTAGATCCAAGGAGGGTTTTAAAATTTATCTTTAAGCAGTAATTTAAGTTTAAAAAGGTTTAAGCTTAATTATATGAACTTGGGGAGCCCATGCCTTAGCCCTTGCTCCCAATGCAAGATTTTAACCAGATTTACATAGGAAAGAAAATGTACAGTAATGTGATATAACCAGATTTGCATGGAAAAGAAAATGTACAATAAGGTGAGAATTAAATCCTAATTATTCAGCCTATAATAAAAATACAATTCATAGCTCAACCTTGTAGCTTGCCCTTCCTAGGTAAAACCTACACAACTCAAAACACTAGTTAATGAAATCAATGTTCTTTTGGCTGAGCTGTAGGGTCTAATTGAATAGCTTTGGAAATACCTTGTTCCTCCCAACCATGAACCGAAACCATTCCTGGTTCTAATACAATTACCACGAGCTGGCTCCAACATGCAAAGAGGTCTAGAGAACCTAGGGCAGGTGACTGATTTACTAAATCCTGGAATAGTACTTCTCCAGAATTATGGAACAATTCTCTCTTACCATACATAATGATAATGAGAAAGATGGATCCTCCCTTTGGACTTTGTCCTTGCTTTTGATAGATAAATGTTTGGAATGACAGTTTAAGTTAATAATAATATATTTAATATTAACTTAAGTTTGATTTTCAATTTTTGAAAATATAATTAAAAGTTTATTTAATAACTTGAATTTTGTTTTAGAACTCTTTACTTAGTTCTTTTTGAACTATCTTCTAAACTTTATATTTTATTTAATTAATTTATATACATGAGATTAATTATAGATATAATCTTTTTAAGTGGATATATATAAGTATATTTCTATTACTTTATCTACCTATGTAACCTTTATTACTCTTATAAGTTTTATAACCCTATCTATATATATAATATCTTTTATATACATAGCTTTTCTATACCACTTTAATACATAAGTGAGATTCTTTATAACTAATCCACTTGATTTAACCAAGTAGTTATATAGTATTATAACATTTGATGTTTATTACAAGGATAGGGTCAACTCTTTTTGAGAAGGCTATTGGGAGGTTTAGAAGGTCTACTAGGTTGGGTGGCTCTAGGTCCCTTTTGCATGTTGGATTACCTCGTTTTCCATGGTAGTTCCTCCATCCTTGATGAGATGAGTAATAAATCTATTTAGTCAAAATAAAATAAGTATGATGACTGGTGCTATTCAAAGCCTTCCTCAACTCAACACCTTCTTTAGTAAATTAACCCCTAGTGCTATTCAGAGCTTAGGCTCAACACTTTTACATGGGTGTTACGCTAGTACAATTCCAGAGCTCTTCACTCAACACTAGTGCTAGGATATATTTGTAAGATACACCCAGGGGTACAATGGCCAAAGATCTGATGCTCCAGGGCTCATGCTCGACATCAAGTTTGGAGTGCTCCATGGTTTATGCCCAGCACATAATAAAAGTCCTATATGTACATCGGGGATTATTCCTAGTACACAGGTCATCCATGTGCTCCAGAGTCCATGCTCAACACATCATAAAAGTCAATCATGCATATCACAACTGTCACGTCCCCTCCCATCATACCAACTAGATGGAGAGGATCGTGAGGTTAAACCGAGCATCCAGCCCCATACATATTAAACAAACATTCAAATTTAATTGAAAATATACAAGTGAAAGTGCATAACAGACGTGATGCTGAACTGGGCGTCTAGCCCCATGAAACTTTCAACCATAAGCATTCACAGAATATAATAGAGACATATGGAAATGTATGATTTTAAGAAAATCACAGCGGAAGTAATTCGTTTAACCCATCCACATACATTCATAATATTCATCAAATGGTAATTGCAAGAATATACGGGAGAATACTTATCTTATGCGAAAGTAGTCCCACGTAACTGGCTATGCAACTGCAACGTTCCACCCAACTGTAGGCCAGTGTGCTCCTCAATCTCTCAGCACCACTGCCACCCCCGAGCTGGGCATGATCTCTACAAGGAACCAGGGAACAACAGACTCACACATAGCCAAGCATACACCAAGATGAGCCAAGCCAATCTACAATTGGGTTTATCAGGCTGCTAGGAGATGGGAAGGAAGAGTTGCTAAGCACGTGAGCTCCAGCATAGAGCCAGGGATAACCTTGCAAGATCTATCTAGCTTGGCACCGACAATACCTACACACCCAGCACAAGGAAGTATTCTTTTCACTGCTATACAGTCCCTCAAGCCATACCTTCCCTATCTAGTGCTCTCAGGGTATGCATAGAAGAGTAACCAAAGCCCTCTTGATCTTCTTGAGAGGTTGTCTCCCCCACTAGGTTTATCAAGCCACTTCTGTCAACTACCACTCCAAAACTTCAGTTCACAGGTTCAAACCAAAATTGAGGATGCACTTAACAGTAGAACGCAATTATGGGCATGAGGAAAACGTTTTCCACAGTGGGATGCATGAGATGGGGTTTCAACTATCTCAGAAAAACGTGGGAACCCATAAAAACGAAATGGGAATTTGGGGAACAACCCTGGGAAGCCAATCCGTTTTTAGAAAACGTCCTTGGACATTCGGGGGAAAAAACGACCTCCATACCTACTGTATATGCAAAAACGAACTCCCAGGCATGGAAGAATGCAGGATTTGGGTGAAAAACGTGTAGGGAAAGACCCAGCTAGCTCCAACTGTGTGAATCCGTGAAGACTGACTATTCAGAATGGCTTTGGGCACCATTTCGTGGGTGTTTTCTTGCCCAACAAGAAAAAACACGAATTTCCAGGTTGATGTCTTGCCCAAGCACGAAATTGGATGCCATACTTCTTCATTTCCAAGGTAATAACTGCCCCAACCAATCTTTGGAAGAAGTAAATGATTGGGTGCATGAGACAAAATGGGTAGTTGGTGGTTTATGGGTTTCCCCATTGACACCTGAATTAATTCCATTGGCTCAAGGGTTTGAATAATTTCCCTCCCTTTCCCTTGTAGAATTATGCCCCATCTCTTTTGTTGCATTGCATAGCTAGTTGTGGGTGTTTTTCATTAAAATTTGTATTTACATGATGTCTCATATACATCGTTCCCATCTAGCACAAGAACCATAGGCATCTATTTCTTTGATTGCCGATACATAAAACGCTAAATCAATGGTGGGGCCTTGGCCTTGAGCTCCTCACCACGATTAAGTAACAATATTTACATCATTTACGATTTAATGCGAAGGGGGTAAAAAATGGGGGCGTGACATACCCCTCCCCTTACATTAGCACTGTCCTTAGTGCTCATCAAAATTGAACAAAAATGGATATGCCACCCTCATGCCATCCTCCAGCTCCCATGTAGCCTCATCGGGACCGTAGTGCTTCCATTGCACCTTTACCTGTCCGATGGCTCGGTTCCGGAGCAATGTTGCTTTCTTGTCTAGGATGCGCAATGGATCTATTTGAAATTCTCCCTCGGGTTCCACCTGGATCACATCCCAATTAATCACATGGTTAGGATCATGTACATATTTCTTAAGCAAAGAGACATGAAAAACATTATGAGCTTTAGTGCTAGCAGGTAAGGCAAGTCTATATACAACTGGCCCTATTCTTTCGAGCACTTCAAATGGCCCACAATATCTAGGTGATAGCTTGGCACAACTCCCAAGCTTCAAGGAACTCTTCCTTGATCTCACTCTAAGATACACATGATCCCCAACATTGAATTCCCTATGCATTCTATGTTTATCTGCATAGCTTTTGTGTCTATCCTGGGCTGCTTTTAAATTTTGCCGGATCCTTGCAACCTCTTGTTCCATTTCCTTAAGCAATTCTGGCCCAAGTACAATTCGGTTCACTGGATTGTCCCAAGTCACTGGTATCATACACCTTCTGCCATACAAAGCCTCATACAGACTCATTCCCAATGATTCTTGATGCCCATTATTATATGCAAACTCTACCAGGTGTAGATAATCCTCCCACTTGGATGGCTTGTCCATTACATACATGCGAAGCATGTCTTTAAGCACCTGGTTTACTCTTTCTGTTTGCTCGTTTGTCTGAGGATGGTACGCGGTGCTAAAGTTCAACTGTGTACCCAAATCTGCAAAGAGACCTTTCCAAAAATTGGAAGTGAACTTGGTGTCCCTGTCAGAAATTATCGCCTTAGGCAACCCATGTAATCTGAAAATTTCCTTCATGAAAATATTTGCAATGGCATCGGCTTTATGTGTGGACTTAACCGGTATGAAATGTGCTGCCTTTGTTAACTTGTCCACCACAACCATGATGGAATCATTTTGTCTCTTAGTCATTGGCAATCCTGTAATAAAATCCATGGAAATTATTTCCCATTTCCATTCTGGAATTGGCACTGGGTGCAATAAACCTGCTGGGTGTTGGTGTTCAACCTTCACCTGCTGACATTCCATGCACTTAGAGATGTATTCAGCGATGCCCTTCTTCATCCCTGGCCAGAAATAATATTTTCTTTCTGTAGCAATTGTTTTCTGATATCCTGGGTGACCAGAGTATGGAGCTTTATGGATCTCATCCATAACCATTCTCCTTAAATCTGCCGCATTTGGAATATAGACTCTATTCTTATAAGTAAGAAGTCCGCCTTCTTCCAAGTGATAGCCTTCATTCTTCTTGCCAAGGTCTTGCTGCTGCAAATTGCCCTTTATCTGCTCATACACTTCATCCTCAACCAGATGGTTAACAATCTGCTGCTTCAAATCTGGTTGGCAAGTACTAAGCACTGCCACATACATTTCATGTACCTTCCTACTAAGTGCATCAGCCACCTTGTTTTCTTTCCCTTTTATGTGTTTGATTTCAAAATCAAATTCACACAAAAATTCCAACCATCTAGCTTGCCTAGCATTTAACATTGGCTGATCAAACAAGTATTTCAGTCCACAATGGTCTGTCCTTAACTCAAATTTTCTTCCCATTAAGTAATGCCTCCACATCTTTAAAGCATGTACTATGGCTGCCAGCTCTATATCATGAGTAGCATAGTTCTTCTCATGCTCCTTCAACTTTCTTGACTCATAGCATATCACGTGGTTGTCTTGCATAAGAACTCCTCCAAGTCCTTGATTGCATGCATCGGTACACACAACAAAGTCTTTTTCCAGGTCTACAATCTTCAAAATTGGTGCACTTGTAAGAAGATTCTTCAACCGTTGAAAACATTCCTCACATCTCGGTGACCATTCAAACTTTATCCCCTTCTTTTGCAAAGAAGTGATCGGGTTTGCAACCTTGGAGAATCCTTCGATAAACCTCCTGTAGTAACGAGCAAGTCCCATAAAAGCTCTCACGTCAGTCACATTCCTTGGAGTTGGCCAATTCATAATGGTTTCAATTTTCTCAGGGTCTACAGATATTCCTTCGTCGGAGATGATGTGACCCAAATAATGAATTCTATCCTTATAAAAGTCACATTTGCTCAACTTGGCATCTAGCTTATGCTCCCTTAGTAACTGCATTGTCATTCTCAAATGTTCTTCATGCTCTTCCTCATTCTTATAATAGAAGAGAATGTCGTCTAGGAATACAAGAACAAACTTGTCCAAATACTTGCTAAAAACATTATTCATGAGACACATGAATGTAGCTGGCGCATTTGTGAGACTGAATGGTACCACTACAAACTCATAGTGTCCATACCCCGTTCTAAAGGCTGTGTTATGAATATCTTCTTCTTTGATTCTTACCTGATGGTAACCAGAACTCAAGTCAATCTTTGAAAATACCTTTGCTCCTCTCATTTGGTTAAAAAGGTCATCAATTCGGGGCAATGGGTATTTGTTCTTCACAGTGACTTTGTTCAACTGCCTGTAGTCAATACATAACCTGAGTGTTCCATCTTTCTTTTTCACAAATAGAACAGGTGCTCCCCACGGGGACACACTTGGCCTAATATATTTCTTTTCCAGCAACTCTTGTAATTGCATTTTCAATTCTAGCAATTCCGGTGTACTCATCCTGTACGGTGTCTTAGACACTGGTGCCGCTCCTGGCACAAGTTCAATTATAAAGTCAATGTCTCTCTTTGGAGGGAGTCCTGGAATCTCATCAGGAAAAACATCCCTGAATTCTTGCAATACATGATAGTCCTCCAATTTAAGAGTTTCATCCTCTCCTGCCTCTAAAATGTGGGCTGCATACAGTTGACACCCCCTTCCTGTAGAACTTTTTCAGCTGCATGGCTGAAACCTGTCTAACAGAAGTCACCTTTGGAACGCCTCTTACAACCCTCGGGTTTCCTTCTTCATCCATGCATTCAAATGTCTTATTGTAGCAGTCAAGTTTAACCCTGTGTGCTTCTAACCAATCCATTCCAATGAGAATATCATAGGAACCAAGTGGCAAAATATTCAGATCTGCATAAGTGAATAGCCCATCCATTTCTAATGGACATTTCTCTACTATTTCGCTAACTTTTCTCTTGGTTCCAGTGGCTAGTTGAACTAACCATGATTTACTATGCTTTAATTTCTTGAAAGCACAAATCTCAACAATTCTAGGAGTGACATAACTGTGAGTAGATCCAAGATCAATCAAAATAGAAACAGATTGCTTAGCAATCTTACCTTCAACTTCAACCACAGTTGACTGATGATCTGCTTGGCGGTCGTCTAGTGCTGCATAGATTCTAGGGATTGTCCTCGCCACTTGACCCACAGTTCCAGCTCCCTGGATGTTGTGAACTTGATTTGCATTCTCATTCCTATGTGGACAGTTCCTAAGTATGTGGTCTCCTCCACAACCCCAACATTGAAGTGGTTCTCTTGGATCCTTTGGATCTCTTGGCTTGTCTCCCATCATCCTAGTTGGCTTAGTCACAACCTGTGATGGCTGCCTTTGCTGATTCTGGAATTGAGGAGGCTTGAACCCCTTCTTCCTTTGATCAAACTTCTCATTTTTCTTATCCTTCCATGCCTTATGGAATTCTGGTTTGCTTCTGTTTTGATCAAAGCAATACTTGGCCTTTCTTATGGCCTCCTCTAGAGTTCGAGGTTCATCAAACTCAATTCTATCTTTATACGAATGGGGCAGTCCACTTAGGAAACGCTGAATCTTCACCTTATCATCTCGAATATACCTGACATACCTCAGCAGCTCCAAGAACTTGTTTGCATATTCTTCCATGGTCGATTGTCCCAATCTCAGCTCATGGAACTCTTTAATCTTATCATCATAGTACCTGTCAGAGAGGTACTTCTGCTTGAAGTATTTCTTGAACTGCCTCCACACGATCTTCCTTTCATTGATCCTCTTCACCTGCCTAGTGTGTTCCCACCATATTGATGCTCTTCCATTCAAGTTGAAGATGGCTACCCTTGCCTTCATATTTCCCGAGTAATCTTGGACTTGGAAATACTTTCTCATACCAAGAAGCCAAGCTTCAGCTTCTTGACCAGACTTTACCTCTCCATCAAATGTAGGAGGTTTTGCCTTCTTAAATTCCCCATGTGAACTGTTCTTGTAGTGCTTCTTCCTCTTGCTCTTGTGGGATGAAGAACTTGAACCCTCAATGGATTCTTCCGAGTCAGATGATTCATTAGAAGATATTTCTGGAGTATATGTTCTGTCTGTAGAAACTCTTCTTGGGCTACTGGTCCTTTTGCAGGAATTCCTCCTAGAACTACTCCCACCCCTTTCTAGATTTGATATCTAATGCCCAGAGTTTATTTGCCTTTGGATGTCTGTCAAACTCTGTAGCATAGCTGCATTCAGCTGATTTCGTTCTTCTTGAGCTTTAATCATCCTTTCATTATCTTCCCTACTACTTTGCAATTCCACCCTTAGGCTTCTCATGGTGGCTGCAACATCTGGAGGGGTCTCTTGATTTCTTCTCCCATTAGATTCTGTTTCAGCATTCTCAACCTGTATGTTCTCCCCCATGGCATCTGTCTCAGGCTCATAGGGATCCTGTGCATCATTCATGATGTTCATTTTCTTGGCCCAACAAGGATCCAAAACTTTCCAACTGTATTATCTAGAGTGTTACCCTGCTATAACTGTGACTCTCTGAAATGTGTTCATCAACACAATTGTTAGCTGCATTATATTCTCAGAATTCATAACTTACTTCATGCACGTGGAAAAATATTACATTGACAATTTGTCAAATCACAAACAACGACATATGAGGGGGAAAAAGAAAAAAAGGGGAGTCAAGGGGGCTTGCCCCCTTGTGGTTCGTGGAATCCTGCCGCAACGGGCATTTCATTGAATGCACCCGCAACTGCGGGGTGGTTGGCTGTAGGCTTCCGCAGTTGCGGGCCGGTTGACTGAAGCCCTCCGCAGTTGCGGGGCAGCTGGCGAAATGCTTCTGCAACTGTGGGGTGGTTCGGCGACGGCTTCCGCAATTGCAGAGCAGTTCACCGAACGCTTCCGCAATGGCGGGGTGATTTGCCGAGCGGAGCCATTCGGCGAAGGCTTCCGCAATTGCGGAGCCATTCGGCGAATGCTCCCAAAATTGCGGAGCCATTCGGCAAAGGCTTCCGCAATTGCGGATCCATTCGGCGAAGGCTTCCACAGTTCCGGAGCCGTTCGCGGAATGCTTCCACCGAAATGCTTCCCTGATTTCGGGTGATTTTTTGGAACAATTCGACGAAGTCTTCCGCAGTTGCGGAACGGTTCGGTGAAGTCTTCCGCAACTTCGGAACGACTCGTCGAACTCTTCCGTGTTTCGGAACGATTCGCGGAATCCTTCCGAAATTTCGGAAGAGAATTCCTTCCGCAATTTCGGAAGAGAATTCCTTCCGAAAAATTCCCTTCGACGCCGACACTTCGCTGAATCCTTCCGCAATTTCGGGAAGGTTCGCGGAACTCTTCTGCAATGGGAAGGTTCACCGAACTCTTCCGCAATTGCGGGAAGGTTCGCGGAACTCTTCTGCAATTGCGGGAAGGTTCGCAACACCTTTCCGCAGTTTCGGGATGACTTCCCGAAACAATCTTAAAACCAAAAATTTTCAAAAACGGACTTAAACCAAAATTTTTCAAAAACAGACTTAGGAAAATTCAAAATCTTCCCTTGTAATTGCTATCAGATTTGGCCCATAGAGGCCCAATGCTGCAACACAGCTCTGATACCATTCTGTCACGTCCCCTCCCATCATACCAGCTAGATGGAGAGGATCGTGAGGTTAAACCGAGCATCCAGCACCATACATATTAAACAAACATTCAAATTTAATTGAAAATATACATGTGAAAGTGCATAACAGACGTGATGCTGAACTGGGCATCTAGCCCCATGAAACTTTCAACCATAAGCATTCACAGAATATAACAGAGACATATGGAAATGTATGATTTTAAGAAAATCACAGCGGAAGTAATTCGTTTAACCCATCCACATACATTCATAATATTCATCAAATGGTAATTGCAAGAATATACAGGAGAATACTTATCTTATGCGAAAGTAGTCCCACGTAACTGGCTATGCAACTGCAACGTTCCACCCAACCGTAGGCCAGTGTGCTCCTCAATCTCTCAGCACCACTGCCACCCCCCGAGCTGGGCATGATCTCTATAAGGAACCAGGGAACAATAGACTCAAACATAGCCAAGCATACACCAAGATGAGCCAAGCCAATCTACAATTGGGTTTATCAGGCTGCTAGGAGATGGGAAGGAAGAGTTGCTAAGCTAGTGAGCTCCAGCATAGAGCCAGGGATAACCTTGCAAGATCTATCTAGCTTGGCACCCACAATACCTACACACCCAGCACAAGGAAGTATTCTTTTCACTGCTATACAGTCCCTCAAGCCATACCTTCCCTATCTAGTGCTCTCAGGGTATGCATAGAAGAGTAACCAAAGCCCTCTTGATCTTCTTGAGAGGTTGTCTCCCCCACTAGGTTTATCAAGCCACTTCTATCCACTACCACTCCAAAACTTCAGTTCACATGTTCAAACCAAAATTGAGGATGCACTTAACAACAGAACACAATTATGGGCATGAGGAAAACGTTTTCCACAGTGGGATGCATGAGATGGGGTTTCAACTATCTCATAAAAACGTGGGAACCCATAAAAACGAAATGGGAAGTTGGGGAACAACCCTGGGAAGCCAATCCGTTTTTAGAAAAACGTCCTTGGACATTCGGGGCCAAAAACGACCTCCATACAGTCCCCAAAACGTGGCTCTTCTCTCCCAAGCTACTGTATATGCAAAAACGAACTCCCAGGCATGGAAGAATGCAGGATTTGGGTGAAAAACATGTAGGGAAAGACCCAGCTAGCTCCAACTGCGTGAATCCGTGAAGACTGACTGTTCAGAATGGCTTTGGGCACCATTTTGTGGGTGTTTTCTTGCCCAACAAGCAAAAACATGAATTTCCAGGTTGATGGCTTGCCCATGCACGAAATTGGCTGCCATACTTCTTCATTTCCAAGGCAATAACTGCCCCAACCAATCTTTGGAAGAAGTAAATGATTGGGTGCATGAGACAAAATGGGTAGTTGGTGGTTTATGGGTTTTCCCATTGACACCTGAATTAATTCCATTGGCTCAAGGGTTTGAATAATTTCCCTCCCTTTCCCTTGTAGAATCATGCCCCATCTCTTTTGTTGCATTGCATAGCTAGTTGTGGGTGTTTTTCATTACAATTCGTATTTACATGATGTCTCATATACATCGTGCCCATCTAGCACAAGAACCATAGGCATCTATTTCTTTGATTGCTGATACATAAAACGCTAAATCAATGGTGGGGCCTTGGCCTTGAGCTCCTCACCACGATTAAGTAACAATGTTTACATCATTTACGATTTAATGCAAAGGGGGTCAAAAATGGGGACGTGACAACAACTCTGTACAATATATAACAAAGATCATCTAAGTATATTAGGGTTTTGTACCCAACCTCATAATAAAATATCAATCAAATACATTGGGGCTTTCTGCCTAGTATATAACAATAAATTCCATCTATCAGGGTCCATTCCCAAATGTGTATATCTATAACTAAAATACGTTATGTGCCTCGGGGCTTATGCCCAACATATATAATAAAAGTAAAACATGTGCATTGGGATTTACGACCATTATATCAAAATAAATCATATACATCGTGGCTTACGCCCAATATATAACATCAATATAATCAGCAAAATTCGAGATATTACATTTTTAGAGTAGAGGCACTGTATGGATTTTATTTTTATTTTTTATTTGGAGACTGCACATATTTTTTCATGTAATATGTATGAATTTGAATGTTGGACATACATATTCGTGAGGTTGGAGAAATTTTGTTTGTTTGTAGATACATACAAATTTTAGATCAATTGTACTACATTAATTAAGCCATGGAATGTTTTTGGTCAAGTCGTGTAGTAATTAATTGATTCATATTGCATTGATTTTCCATACCAATGGCACTGTAGTGTAATTGCTGACAACCATCGTATAGATTCATAGATCTGCCATATAGATCTAGTATGAATTGAATTTATTTCATTTTTTTGAGTTGTCATATAACATCATATAGATTTTGCAACTATAATTTAATTTTCCATCTATTGGTAGTCACTTGGTTGTTTTTAGACGCTATTTTTAAATCATTTGTATAGGCATACGATCATGTAGTTGTATGACTATGGATAAAATAGATTTTCACCAACAATAATCTTGGTGTTTTAACTTGATGGATAACAAGTTAATCACATTTTTTTTTAAACTTGGAAACAATGAATGCTTGTTATTTTGTACGAGTGTTTGGACAAGGTGAATTTTAGAAAGGAATTTTAAGAATCATGAGGTCATCACGTTCATTAAATATTTTTTCATGGATGAGATGATTATTGTAGTTAAAAATAGGGATGATCCATTGACCATTTGGTAGACTCTTTAGGATTTACATGAGAACTCGAATAAAGGTACATCCTAGTGAATGTATTCCGAAGCTAATGCATGGTTATGTGTTCAAAATAAATCAATTGGCCTTTATGTGAGGCTTCTAACCTAGGATTGATGTTAAATGTATTTCCTTGGCTAATTTCAACTTGTGTACTATGATATTTTGATATGGAACATAAGGAAAAAGACATGCAAGTTTCTAAAGTGATAGAGTAGTTGGCGAGCAATTCCCTTGAGCAAAAATTAAAAATATGACTGAAGGATGATGAATTTGGACGTTGAAAGTAAAAATGGGATATGAATTTGCAAATTAGATAATATTTAGTATTATCCTTAAAACTCAGAGCTTGGTCGAGTACGAGTATTGGTTGAATAATTTATTTATCACTATCAACATGCAATTATAAATTAAAGGAGGGCTTGGATAGAGGATATAAAGTATTATTTTTGTTAGATCTTCCATGAGAGATGGTCATATCCATATATTTGTAGTCAATGTAAGAATCAACCATAGCAAACCATGGTCTGTCCAAATATATTGGGTATCCATTGAAGCTAGATTATGTCTTTAACACCATGAAATTTGTGGGATATTCCAAAGAATCAACATAAACTACTACATATTCTAGTACCCCTTTATGATTCACACTGGACTAGCTAGCCAACTAAAGGATTGCAATAATTTGACATAAATTTAGCAGTTGAAGTTTCTCCATGGTTTCTTTAGTCATGCTGTTGATGGTGGCTCCTAAGTCAATGAAGGTGTTGGAAATAGGAGTATTGTTTATATGAATATTGACTATAGGTATTTTTGGTTATACATATTTAGTCATACTTTTTTTTGCAAGAATCATGCCAACTAGTTTGCTAATAACATGGATAGTTTGTTGGTCTTTTTTCCTATTGAGATTAATCAGCCATAGCTCATAGATGAATTTGGAATAGATATACATGGCATAGACCAAAGGATTTTTGAGACATACATCTCATAGTCATGCTAGGAAATTCGAATTATATTTAATAAGTGATTTTCTAAAACTTAACATCTCTATATAAGGATGCAGCAACCGTATCCAGTTGGACTGTTAATAGTCGAATCCGACTCTCATATTGAATGATAAATAGGAATAATATATTAGATGATGAGTATAAAAATACAATAAGATGGCCTTTTATAAGGCTTGAGCAATCATAACGAAGGGTTACGACCTTTCACTAATAACCTAACAATCTATTAAGTTATAATTAATAATATTGATAAAATATTCACAACATTGCCTCCCCCTTAGGAAATCTTTGTCCTCAAAGCTTAGATTATTGTTGTCGTCTTTTATTCTGGCTCTGTGTCAAACTAATGACGTGAACCATGCAATTTTGATTATGTCAATTATTTCATTCTATTTCTTTTGCTTTGGAGTCTCTATTGAATCGATTTTTGATGAAGTTTCGTTTATGTTTTTTCTACTTGCTTGATGGTTGCTTTTAACTACTTTTGTTGTCAATTGAATAGACTCGATCAACTTTCCCATGATAACTATTTTCGTGTTGTTATTCTGATTAACCTTATAGTTGTTCTTATTGATGTTCTTTATAGCGGTCCTTATGATGACATCTTCTCTTCGTGTGTTTATGTTTGTGACATTCTTGTTGACGTATTGATCTTCATTACTGCCCTTTTCTTTAGTCTTTATCAAAAGTTCCTTTGTATTTTCTTTCTTTGAGCATACAGCTTCCATCAGATACTTAACTACATAATTGGCTTGCTTCTTGCTGCAATTTTGATCAAGATACATACTCTCTTCTTGGTTGACATAATAGTTTGTTGTATTTTCCTCTTTATCATTTTTATGTTCTTTAACTAGTTTTTCTTCTGGGCTTTGAAAATCATATTTAGATTTAGTTTCGGAGTCCTTGTATTCAGAGGCCTTCGGGTTGCTTTGTTGGTTTATTATATTGAAGGCATTGTCAATAGCTTTTTGAGAAGCTTTTACAACTGATTGTTCCATCCGATCAAACATTTCGTCCATTTTCCTATGAAATTGATTGGATATCTCATCCAATTCTTCCCACATTGACTTCATGGCTAATTGTAAATGTTTTCAAGAGAGAATCAATAATAGATCAATAATAGATAATAATTATTATTATTATTTTAAAAATAATAATATTATTATACACATATATAGTTTTCAATATTTTTTTTTATAATAATAATTATAATTATTAATAAAAATTATTATAATATTTTTTGAAATCCCATGGAGGGAATTAGGGTTACAAAGATGGAGTGGCCGACTGGAGCAGCTAAGGTGGAAGTATGGGTCATGGACCTAGGGCAGAATCGGATGGAGGGGAGAGGTGGAGCGATGGAGGGGGGGGGGTCTGCTGGACGTGGCCGATAGAGGGAGAGGAAGGCTGAGGTGGTGGTGGGAGGAGGCGCTGGAGGGGGTGGCTCGGTGGTGGGTGGACATGTGGATGGAGGGCGTAGCAGGATGGTTGAGGGCGTTATGGATGGTGGAGCTGCTACACAGGGGAGAATGCAGAGAGTGGGGCAGGTAGGAGAAGGGCACAGTAGGAGAGCGCGAGGAAGGGCGCAACAGGAGGGAAGAGCGCAGAGGGAAGAGCGTGGGGTGGCTGGTGAGGGAGGGGAGGATGAGGGGAGGCACGACAGTAGATGGGAAAAGGGGCAGGGATGGGGGTGGTTGTGGTGGAGCACAGTGGGAAGGGAAGTTGGGTGCTAAAAGATGAAGGGGTGGATGCGAGGAAGATGCAGGAGGTGGGTGAAGGGAATTGGAAAACTAGGAAGGAGAATGGGGTGAGGGCGTGCGGGAGAAGAGAGCGCTGGTGTGGGATTAGAATGGGGGGTGAAGGGAGTGCATAATAGCATAGGTGGATGAGCACAAGTGTGAGGGTTGGAGATGGAATGTGGAAAAGGCTTATGTGGGTAGGAGATTGGATGCAGAGAGGTGAGTGCACAGCAAGTGGAGAGGAGGCGGAATGATGGCGTGAGGATAGAGAAACGATGTGAGGAGTGCTAGGCAGTGAAATGGAGCAGTGGAAGAATGTGTGGTTGATATGAGCTGAAACCAAACTCAAAGGTGGAAGTAGCTGAATTCGAGCTTACTGGAGGAGTTGATGAGCCGAGTCTGAGCTCAGAGTGCAAGAGCGAATCCGCTCTAATACCAAATGCAGCAACCGTATCCGGTTGGACTGTTAATAGTTGAATCTGACTCTCATATTGAATGATAAACAAGAATATATTAGATGATGAGTATAAATTTACAATAAGATGGCCTTTTATAAGGCTTGAGCAATCATAACGAAGGGTTATGACCTTTCACTAATAACCTAATAATCTATTAAGTTATAATTAATAATATTAATTAAATATTCACAGCAAAGGAGGATTTTTGGTAGTTACATATGACCCTGGTTGAAATGCATTTTTTGGGAGGGTGATTTCCACTATATCGAGAGAGTTTGATTAGCATGATCTTCCATCTAGTTTCGAAATTCATCGTAATCTTTCTCAAGAATTATCAAGAATCAATATCTTGAAAATCAACATGAGAAACGAAATAGGTTGGGTAGCTAGATAACATAGCATTGCAAGTGGCCTTGATTACTTTATTGTTGGGGCTAGGGTTGAGCAGGAATTTTAGGTCTCTATGGTGGTTGGATGGATGTTAGTTGTAATTTTTATTGTTGGCATTGGAATTTTGGGTGGAGCTATGGTGGATATTGTTAAGGTTGTTGTGGCATGTTTTCCAAAGGAAGTCACATGGCAACCTTGTTTCCAACATTGGTTTTAATATTGAAGAGGCCATTGTTTCCATGGCATGGGTTGATACCAATTTTGGGGAGTATATTCAATATTAGAAAAAAAGTGAAACATAATACTATGATTGATATTGCACCATACCTGATGGGTCAGGCTACCATGGTTATTTCTAGGCTACAAATCATATTTGATATTTTCATTCATTGGATCTTTGGTACAAAAAATTTACTTATTACATCAAAGAATACTGGCCAATTGTATGGTTCTACTCATAGATGGCGCAAGTCTCCACATTTTTCAGAGGGAATTCTAGTAGAGGGTGATTCTTGATACATTTGTAACAAAATATGGCTAATTGCAATTATTCTCAATCATGCTTCTTTTTGGATTGCATTGTATCCATTTGGGTTCCAAGTGAACTAATACTATCAATATTTAATTTATCTAACAAATTCTGAATTTGAGCTCTAGTGACTCCTCATCCATATGATTTTTATTTATTTTTGTAATGGTATCTCTTGGATATTTACCATGTTTTGTGTTATCTCCAGAGTAGCATATGAATAACTCACAAATTTCCTCATAGGATAATTGAGAAAAATCTCCCACTTCCATTAAATTCAACACTTCTATACATTCATCCCATATTCCTCTAAGAATAATGGTTCAAAGAGTCTCTAAATCCAACTTATGTTGCTTTGATATAGTTGTGCGAAAAACTATCCTAGTAACTAGGGTTAGGGCCATTAAACTAATCAAGGGAAGACAACTTACCTCTAAATTTGTACTCAATCAATCAATTTTGAGTTCAATAAAGGATAAGTTGAACTTACCAAAATACCAATATTTATATACATTGTGAGTGCTTGTTACTCCAAGTATTGTCCTTCACTCGAGCCAATTCTCTCTCACACTTGCAAATAACACAACCAACAAACCTTTCTCAAATAAATTTGGTTAGTAAATGGAAATAACAAAGGTAAACATTGAACGCATGGTAAGCTAATCAAATTGATTTACTCATGATAGAATCAATTCTTTCCAAGATACCACATGTTAACAACCACACGATGAACAACAATATCTTGGGGGATGGAAATAACAGTGATCTTCTATGTAAAATAAAGAGACAAGACCAAATGAAAATATATAACCCAAGTCCTTAATGCAATGACTTTGTCACCAACAAAGATTCTCCTTTCCTAAGACATTGATAGGTCTTCATCCACACTCTTTATTTCTCTTGGAATAAAATGGGTTGACTATAGGCAATCAAAACTGCCACTCACTCAAGGAAAAAGAGAAACTCAGAACAAATGGAATTTTGAGGGGAGATGCACTATAAAATCCTAGGGAACTCAGTTTCCAATCCTCCAACATGTAAGTACAATGTTGTTTTTGTTTCCTTCCTTCAAGTGTAGGACTTTCTTTTATGCTTTGGAAAAGTGGTTTAGGGAGTTGCGTCGGGTGCAACCGAATCCATGTGGAATGCTAATGACCTTCAACCACCCAAAACACATGTGTAAGCACACGTTTTTTTTTTAGAACTTTTAATAGGTATACGCATGTTGATAAAGGGTAACATGATGATACATGTTATACTAAAAGACTGTTAGATCAAAATACCTTCTCCATAGGGCAATTCTTCTACCTAGTAACCTAGAGCTTCACTTCATGACTATAGTGGGACAAAACTCAATCATATTGACCACTTGAGTCACCCTAGAGCCTAATTCTAATCTATAAGGGTAACACACCACCTTATCTACCACTAAAATTGAACCCTAATGACCAATTTTTATTTCCTGATTTCATTCCTATATTTGGGGGCACCTACCTTGATTTGGGGAGATTCTCCCCGATTTTAGGAGTGCAGGAATTCAACCTCAGTTAGTGACTAAGATTTATCCCATAATTTAGATCCTAACTAACCATTCATGTCCAAAGTTATCCATTAGCAACACTATTTACCTAATTAGAGTTTTCCGTGCTCATAACAATCAATGCATGAGCAATTTTTAGTCAGAATTGGTGGTTTTGGAGATTTGTGTCAGTGTAACTCAGTTAAGGAGAGTAAGCATGGCTAACTAAATTTCCTTGGATATAGTTAATATTGAATAGACACTCTTACACTGTATGATCAATTCGATTTTCCACTTGACCTAATTCAAATTTCCTTCCTTTAAATATTGTTCACCTCCATTCATTCAAGTTAATGAAATACACAATTCTTTTATTCTTATCTGCTTCTATTTTTTGTTTAATGATATATGATCAATCATTTGTTATAGGATTAGTTATTTTCTGATTTGATTTTCACTATACATCTCTTTATTTTATGTTCTTATATCTACATGTTCAAATCTCATATGGTATTAGAGCAGTAGGGGTACTAAACTAGTTAGCGTACTAGTGATTTTTTGTCAGGGATCAAGATTTTACAACCATAAAAATGCTTTTGTAGTAACCAAAGAGTTCATTTGCAGCTCAATTGTAGCCACCAAAATCCTCATCTACATCCATCAAAGTGATCATTTTCAACCATCAAAGAAGTGAATTGGAAACCATAAATAAATGCTCGTTTACAACCATCAAAGAAGTGTATTTGTGACTCCCAAAGAGCTCATTTGCATCCATCAAAAGGTGATTTTGAAACCATCAAAGGGATCTAATTTTAAGTTGTGGATATCCTAGTATCTCCCCATTTTAGTTGCTACATACTTGGTATGCTTGATCTAGTCTTATTGAAGGAGGCCCTAGAGGCTTCACAACACATGTCCTATAAGTACATATTCACATACATTGACAGGATGAAAGAGGCCCTAGAAGATTCAAAAAATATGGACTAGAAGGACATATGCACATCCATGATCCACCACTCAGCTAAGGAATACCTATTTATAGGTCTAGAAGAGGAGGTGAAGTAGAAATTTATTCTCTCCAAATTGAGTTTTCATTACAATATATTTTTTGTTTTCCATTCTACTAAATTGACTTGTAGATCCTCCTATAAAATTCCTTCTTTAGATTCATTTATTTCCTCCCTCTTTCAATAGAGATATAATCTCTCACAAATGGGCCTCTAAAATACCTAAAAAGTTCAAGAACTTCCAACCAATAGGGGGAAGAAGGGTGCAAGTAAGCAAAATCCCCCATACAAAGGAAAAAGGGATTAAAATTAAGGATTTCTCATGAAAATTTCGACTCCAATGATGGAAAGAACAAAGATGAGTACCAATAGCGTCCTTACTACAATAAAGGACCACAGAAAGTAGAAGATTGCGTATACAAACAATTTTTTGAATGAAAGGAAGAAAATGAGTTGTTAGCACCCAAATCGTACCTCTAGGTTGCAGAGAGACCAAAATGGAGTAACCACAAAACCACTTTAGACTTATGCTACTGACTCGGCACAGGCGGAGAGCGATCTCTCTTAAACTCAAGAAAACTGAAAATAATCACAGATTTGACAATGACAAACAAACAAGATTCTTATAACCCAAGATAATCATTCAAAGCATACTCAGAAGGTTAGATTTCTGATGGGACAAATTGTTTAAAGGTTTGGTAAGACAATCAAGAGAGAAAACATTGGGCCATGGAGTCAAACATAACACATAAACCAAATAACAGTGTTGCTGCATGGAATATCATAACAGAGGTAAGGGAGCCATCCATTTACAATCAAAATGCTTTGTCTGTTGATAAAAGAAGAAGAAATGAACGGTCTATCAGCATGGGCATTTAACAAGGATGAATCCTATGCTAAGTCTAGTAGAAATAACTTGTGAATATCTGAAAACAATAGACAAAGCTTGTGATCAAGAATTCTGCACTATTATACACTAGTTCCAAATATGAAAAAGAAAACATAATGGAAGCAAACAACAGGAAGCACATGCACTTAAGGAGTAAATGAAAATTGTAAACTAAATGACACATAAATCTCTATCCAAACCAGCTTCAAAGACTGCAATTTTATTAAGGACAACGTTTCAAAACAGAGCCTAGCTCTCCTAGGCCTCAGCCCATTGATTTTCCAACCCTTTTCTCTTCTCTTACAATGCATTTATAGATTTAATTGGCTATCAGGCTCAAGCTACCTCAATGGAGAGTGGTTACAACTGAATTGACACCTACACAAAAGGTTTAACAACTCAAAGAGCCGGCTACAACAACTTTTGCTCATTTTCGGTCGTGGACTGCTAAAACTAACCTTCGGAGACTAGGCTGTATATCTCAAATGGAGACACCTATGTAAATTATGAAAGAGGGTTTAGTAGTTGGGATCGTGCTTGACAAAACCCATGTTCCCATTTCCTCAGATCCCCCTCTAGCTGGTTGGGATCTGATTCGGAAGTTGATGACACGTAGTAAACGGAAATTCTGGAAATTTACCATGTAAAGATCTCTTCGGTTCTCCCAAACCGTGACACCTGTGTGAAAACTGAGAGAGGTTATTTTAGATTGGCCCATGCAGAAGAAAAATCTTTCTCGGTTTTTCCAAATTCACCCTGGTTTGGCAGAAATAGTCGGTGGAAAAAGATGACTAAAACAGTGATTTTCATCAAAATCAACCATGTTCTTCACATAAAACTTCATCGAGTTTAAAATTTGTTATTCTTTGTTAACTTGACTTGAATGCTGATGTGGAGGGTGTGTACATTCGTCATGTAAAGCTCCTTGGTGGTGGTCTTGAGCTTAGCACAAACATGGTGCTAACAACAGGCTCCTATTGGGGATGCTATCCTCCCTGTGAGATAGCAAAGAACTCCCGATAGACCAGTGCTTGATCCATTGGGCTACTCCCAACTTTGAATTGAAATCTGCAACTAAACTGCCTCCCTGTGACCTGTAGCCTTTCTGATCCTTCCATTGAACCCAAAATGCAACTGAAACAGTCTCCTCCACTGAAAACCAACATGCTCTGCTGCAGCTGATCACTGACACTCTGTGAGGATGTGTTTGATGTTGAATTTGATTCCTCCGAAAACCAGAAGATGTTGCTAACTGCCTCCCACTGTCCCACTCCTTTAGTTGGTATCTGACATTTTACCGCCTGTATAGATCACTAATAAAAATGCGACCACATACAAGACTGTCTTCATAATAGCCATATCCCTCTCGGATGACTTTTAGTGAATTCCAAATGGGAAGATGACATATCAATATTGAAACAACCATGTCTGAAAAACTCTTTCTCTCTACAAGCAAACTCCTTCTCTCTGTCCACTTCATTAAGCGAGATGCAATGATTGAACCCACAATATTTGAAAACACCATCAAGATGCCTGCTCCAGTGATATAAATTGTCTTAAATTTCCTCTTGAATGAAGTTGTTCATAAACCAATTTGTGATGGTTTGCTCAGGATTACAGAAAAGACAATTTCTCCAATCCTTGCAATTGTGAGGACATAACTTTTATTAAATATTGGCTCTTCTTATCGACCTGCTGAGAAGGCGGAAATTGGAGAGGGTGTGGTGAATCATACAGGTCAAGGATATTCCTTCATTGAATTGCTTACATAAACTTTTCATATGTCGGCTTCTGTCGGTCTATATCTCTATAGAGGTGGGATTCATATGTCTTGGAACTGGTGGCATCATCCCAAGGTACAAGCTCCCAATATGGAAGGGTATGGGATCATAAATATCCTCGTCTACAAATATAAGCTCCAAGCACATGCTTTCAATCTTGATTTTTGATTCCCAACAATTTATGATCATTCCTTTGAAAACTGTCGGGCAGAGTATTGATGACCTCAATTTTCCGAACTTCACCCATCCACTGACACAACTTCTGAAATTTGATATCGCTGGGGGCTCTGATGAATTTGTTAAGGATAACAACAAGAATACTAGTGCAATAGGCCAAAAGCGCTCCATTCATTCCATATTTCACTCTGCCCTCGGTCCAATATATAGCATCATGCTTGTTGTGAGAAAAGGCGATTTCTCCTTAAGATCTTTCCAGGTGATACATGGACACAAAGCTCAGCCCCCTTCTCTGCCCAACGAGTACTCACATAACTACTGTGACTGAGGAAAATGTGGATTAAAACCTCCTTCGAAACCCTGGGAACAAACCAGCATTGACGATTTGCGGTTGTATAAATTAAAGAATGCTCAGAATTGGTCATTTGGGGATGACAACTGCTCGTTGAGATCTGGAATGTGCCCCGAGTTGCTTGAAAAAGCCAAGATATGAGAAACGAGGCCCTTAACGATTGTTGTTCATGCTGAAACCTATCCAAATTCTGCCCAGAATTGGATCCAAGATATTTTCTTCTATAAGCAGAACCTTGCCATAATGAAATCATGGCTTGTTTGATTGCTGCTTTACGGCGCAGGGTATGCCTAGAACTATCTCAGCTTTGTAATTATGATGCCACAGCTTTGTATTGATATACTGACGAGGGATTAACTATTATATTTCTGGGCATTTATTGATGTTCCCACATAAAGCAAGATGGCCCTCCTTCCCAACCAATAAGTGAACTCGATAATTATGAAATGCAGCATCACTTCTCCCTTGACGACATGGCTGCTCGAGCACTGGAAAACATGAAAAAATCTTCAAGGTTGACATTTTATTTTTTCCTGCTGCTAAGACCTGAAGAGGCTGAGATGCCAGAAGGAAAACAATGGATGAGGAGGAGAGACTTACACCTGTGCACTGGGCCTTCCTCGCGACCAATCAGGAGTGGGGTTCTGCCAGACTTCGCAAATTTTGGACCCGTCAATTTACTGCACAAGTAATATATGTAAACAAATTCTGAACCGCAGATCTGAGCTCCGCGAGATCCGGGCCATCGCAAGGTGCAATGCGTTAATAACAATTCACAAAATTTGATCGTGACCTTTTTCGCACAAGTAATATTTGCGAACAACATGTGGGCTGTAGATCTTCCTTTCTCCCCTAGCTCGACGGTTTGCTCTATGCGAAAGTTAATGCTGCAATACCACATTATGCACAATGTCTCCTGCAATACCTTCCACTCCAATTTCATGGCCAAAAGAAGAGTTTCGAACATCAGCAGCTGCAGTAACATATTCAACAACTAATTGATCCATCCTCTATCAAACTTTCTCTCCAACGCAGTAAACAACAAACTGGCAAGGGTCGCACTTGGTGTAATTTATGCTTTTATCTATATGTATGTATGCGGGAACTATTCACTTGTGTAGAGGCAATGAATAATAATGGCTGAGCACGGTGCATCTCTTATCGCCCTCCTGCATCTTTTCATCCCACTGGAAATTTGGAGTGATGGCTAGCTCCACTTTCAATATAATTTGCGCCATGGGATGGACACGAGTAGAAGGATCCAAGCCATCGGTGGTTGATTGTGGAGTTCACAGCTGCTAAATGCATCTCAAAGTTATCCAGATCAATGTCTTGTTCTTGCTTCAACTACTCGGTTTAATAATTCCTGGGTTTTGAAACCCTTTAAGTATGATGATGGCCCCATGTTACTTAATGTAATAACCACAGATAAAAATATAACAATTTCCTCTCAGTTGAACGGGCTCTTCTACTAGTAGCAGCTTCTGAGCCTACATAGTTAACTTGTGTCTTTTCTACATTGAATGGTGAGGAATTTGTAAGGGATGGGAGTGTTCCTTTACTAGCAACTTTTCTCTCTCGATGTATGTATGTGGTGGAGACAAGCATGCGTCCAGCTCAACCCCTTTTTTATGACCATGACCAATGTGATGCAAACATTTTCATGAACTAGTCAGTTTGCAAGCGTGCGATATGAGATGCTTCATTTTGCTGGGTTTGTGGAAGATGTTGTACATTGTATTGATTGGAATTTGCTACTGTTACTGTCGATGCTACCCTTCAGACTGTTGCACTTCCCACTGCTTCATCAAAATTATAGGATAATTTACCAAAGGCTGATTTTTTCTGGTATCTTCTACCACTGATTTACAATATGACTCTACTGCTGAAGAAAACGGCATTGTAGAAGCCTGGTGTGTTAGAAGTAATGTGCCGATTGCAAAAAATAAGCATTATGTCCTATTAGCTCGAATTCTAGCAAATTTTGTTGGTTTGTCATTGATGCTTCAAATGGAAAATTTCTCACTATGTTTAAATGGTTTGCATCAACTAAATAGAGGATGGCTGCTCATTCTTCTTGGCAAACATCTCAGATTAGAAGGAAAAATATTAAATTTCAGATTTGAAGGATTTATTTCATTTTCGAAAAGCAAGCAGCGAGATTTAGGGGCAGAGCAGCTGATAAGAATAAATCCAAACACAACGAAACACATTAGATCTCCAAATCTTGCAACCTCAAGCTAGAGAGAGGTGGTCCAAAATGAAAATTGACTGTACATTCTGAAAACTGAAAATTTCACCCTGCCAATCTGAAATGAACATGTTGAAAACTGAAAAAGCTTGAAATCAAACCCAAAACTGAACTGTACATTAAGAAATCTGCTGAAAAAGGTGCTCAACTGTGAGCTTATTCAAACTACATTCCTAATCTAAGATTCCAAACCCTCCGCTCAATTAGGTAACACAAAAATGCCAATAAAGCCACTCCAACAAATGGTTTCTTGGCTGAAGCATGCATTCAACTCTTCCGAATAGAAAAAAGAACCCAGAAAATGGCAACTCAATCCTCCTATTAAAATCTTCTTTCTGCTCCATTGATACAACTACCTCCCCTTGTTCTAATGACTGCAACAAGCCGACAAAAGGGTCTTGAAGGATAGGAAATATTTCATGCTAGTAAGTAGAAAGAGAAAAGAAAGTTCCACGCTCAATTGTCCTTGTTTCAGATGTAACCGCCAGCTCTTGAAAATGTTGAACATCCCTTTGAACATCAAACAATTCTGATCCTATGAATTTAACAGATATATTTTCATGATTTACTTTTCTCAATGAATCCAATAAACATGAAAAGGGGTCTTGAAAAACACTAACTATTGCAACTTGTTTTGTTTTGTCATGCTCAAGATCATTTTCAAATGGAAAAGAATCACTATGCTTATCCTTCCTACCATCCACATGCTATGAATATTAAATATTGTATTAAATTAATCAGTAAATTATTAATTAGTTTAATTGAAGGGACGTAACCCTTCTTAAGAATGCTCAAACCTTATAAAAGGCGAGCTCTTGTAAAGCATTAAGCATCTTATCAATTCAATAATATATCTTTTTATTCAATATGGATCTCGTGTCCTAGTTTTTATGTTGCATTTGGTATCAGAGCCGAATCGGCTCCTAAGCTCCTGCATGCACGCTCACTATCGGATCTGCTCCTAGGCCCCCTCTCAGCTCCCTCCACGCTCTGCCCTCCTCTCTCTATCTACACGCTCAACCTACAACAATTCCATCCAACGCCAACATCCACACACCCTGTGTGCACCAGTTCCCACGCCGTTCCACCTGCATGCACCCACCCTCACACAGACCTATCTCTCCACCGGTCTCGTGCTCCCCTAAACCCCCACTTGCACCACTCCTCATCTCTCTCGGCTCCACTTCCACCTGCGACCTCACTCCAACATGTCTTCCATTTCCACGCCCAAGCTCACTTCAGTTCTGTGCCCTCCATCTCCTTCATCGCCTCCTTTCACACCCTCCATCCCTCCCACCCAACGCCATCACCTTCCCACCTAGCCGTCACCATTTCCGCAACCGCTCCTCCCTTCCGCCACATCCCCACTGCTGCTCTCTCTCCCTGCCATCTTCCCTCCATGCTTCCATGCCCGCTAGCCTTATCGACGTATGCCCTACAAAAAAAACAAACCAAAATTAATAAAACAAATATTATTATAATAATATAATATTATTATATAATATTTTAATTTTATTATAAAATTTCACTCTATAATAAATATTTAAATATAATATTTATTATTTTATTATAGTAATTATTATTGCTATAATAATTATTATTAAGTCACCATTTTCCAAGACCTTTTAATTGTTCTCACTATCCCATAAGCCAAAATGGGGTCCAATTATTCACCACCACACTTAAGAAGCATGACGACAGAGTTAAAAGCTCAAATTGCGAAAATAGAGAAGGATTTCCAAACTTTCAAGGAAATGATCACCAAGAGCCAGGAAGCGCTTAAGAAAGAAATTAAGGATGAAGTCATTCAAGTAATGGAGTAGAAAATAGACAACAAGTTTGACATTATGAGCAAGGAAAAAAAAATGTTAGACCAAAAAGTGACTGAGAGCCAGAAAGGTATCTAGGCGATATTACAAAAAATGGATGATAAGGAAAAAAATCATAAACAACATGGCTTGGATATGTCGGTTACCCCATCTCCAATTATGAGTCACTAGAACGCAATAGGATGAAAGGTACTCAATACCAACCATTCGTAATGTACCCGCCGAGAGCAAAAATAGAAATGATGAAATATAACAGAGGAGAAGACCAATGCATCGCTTGGTTGAATAAAGCAGAAGAGTATTTCGACATATATAACATTACAATGGACGAAGAAAAGGTCAAGTATGCTTCAATGCACCTTGAAGGATATGCCTACAACTGGTATATGTGGTGGAAGGGAGACAACTTCGCATACACTTGGAACTTATTCAAGAATGATTTCTTAAAAAGGTTTCAAGGAATCACAGAAGATGAATTCTTCTCAAAACTTACCAGATTACAACAAAGGGGAAGCGTTGAAGAATTCACGCATCAATGGGAATCCCTCGCTACCAGAGTATTTGGGCTATCCAACAAACAACGGTTGGAAACCTACATGGGAGGACTAAAACCATACATACAAAAAGAGTTAAAAATGAATGACATAACGAATGTCGAGGCAGCAAGACGAAAAGCAAAAGCAGCCGAGGCCAAATTTGACAATTTCCAATCAAATAAAGGGAAGTCATACTCACAAAGAAACATCCAGTCGACTCTAGAGGATGATACAAACAAATACATCCCTCCTCCTAGAAGGGACGATAGGAAGATTCTCGAGAATCAATGTATGAGGGAAGGAAAATGTCGACGATATGGAGACAAATGGAATCCTAAACATAGGTGTCGCCCCGAGGACAGCTCAAAGAAATTATATACTTGTGAATCAGAGGAGAATAGTGAATCAGAAGAAGAAGAAGAAGAAGAAGAGCCAGAAGATGAAGAGGAGGAAACCACAAATATGGCAGCCGGAAACGATGAGACCCCCAAAATCTCCCTAGCAACCATGACAAGCATTAGTCAACCACAGACTCTCAAGTTAAAAGGGCATATAAAAAATGAGAATGTTACAGTTCTAGTAGACACTGGAAGCACTCACAACTTTCTTGATATAAGAGTGGCACAAAAACTCAAGTTGTTCGTACATCCAGTTCCAGACATGAAGGTGATGGTTGCAGATGGCAAGAAGATTGAAAAAGTTGTAAAGTGCCACAAGGTGAGACTTCAAATACAAGACTTCGAACTGCAATCAAAACTCTACACCTTACTGTTGGGAGGAGTAGATATCGTTTTGGGAGTCCAATGGTTACAAACATTGGGAACATATTCTGCCAATCATAAAAAAAAATTCATCAAATTTAAGTGGCAAGGGAAAAACTTTAAGCTATATGGTTTTCATCCACCAAACACACAAGTAGTTTCATCTCAGCATATGGAAAAACTCATTCGAAAAGGGGCATTATCATACGTAATACATTGTCATCAACTGGAAGGAAAAGAGGAGGAACCAAATGAGTTCAAAAAGGAAATCCAAAAATTACTCTAGAAACATGAACACATATTTCAAGACTTACCCATGTAGCTACCACCAAAAAGGAGTATAGAACACATAATCGAGATTAAACCGGGGTCAAATCCTGTCAAAGTTAAACCATATAGGTATCTCCACCACCACAAAACATAAATAGAAGGGTTGGTTCAAGATCTACTAAATTGTGGTGTCATCACCAAGAGTAGAAGTCCTTATGCAGCTCCAGTCGTACTAGTACGGAAGAAGGATGGATCATTTAGATTATGTATATATTATAGAGGATTAAAAAAAATAACAATTAAGAACAAGTTTCCAATCGCCTTCATCGATGACATGCTGGATGAACTTCATGACGCAAAATATTTTTCGAAACTCGATTTAAGATCAGGGTACTATCAAATCAGGGTCAGATTAGAGGATATCGCAAAGACTGCTTTCCAAACTCATGAAGGACATTATGAATTCAAAGTAATGCCTTTTGGGTTAACTAATGCCCCTGCCACATTCCAGGCAACTATGAATGAACTATTTCAGCCATACCTAATGAAATTTGTGTTAGTATTCTTTGATGACCTCCTTATAT
Organism: Larix kaempferi; assembly: GCA_027924585.1. Taxonomy (NCBI): domain Eukaryota; kingdom Viridiplantae; phylum Streptophyta; class Pinopsida; order Pinales; family Pinaceae; genus Larix; species Larix kaempferi. The sequence goes on from BSBM01000510.1 coordinate 50,438,234, forward strand.
ATAGCAAGACATGGAAAGAACATTTGACGCATCTAGAAGAGGTTCTATCTCTTCTGAAGGAAAACTAGTTCTATGCAAAAAAGTCAAAATGCACATTTGGGAAGCAAGAAGTGGAGTATCTCGGTCATATAATCTCAAAGGAAGGAGTTAAGGTGGACCCAAAGAAGATCCAGGCGATGAAGGAGTGGCCCGAACCAAAGAATGTTTCAAAATTGCGAGGATTTTTGGGATTAACAGGTTACTATCGAAGGTTCATCAGGAACTATGCACACGTCACTGCCCCAGTAACAAATCTCCTAAAAATAAATTCTTTTCAATGGGATGATGAAGCAAGAAGATGCTTTGAAACATTGAAACAAATTACGTCTTCAACTTCCATTTTGGCAACACCTGATTTTGCAAAACCATTCGTAATCGAATGTGATGCTTCAGGGTTGTGGATAGGAGCTGTGCTAATGCAAGAAGGTCATCCAATCGCTTTTGAAAGCAGGAAGTTGAACAAAAGAGAATACCTACAGTCTACATACAACAAGGAAATGCTTGCCATCATGCATGCATTAACTAAATGGCGACAATACCTTTTGGGAAGTAAATTTCTAATCCAAACAGATCATAATAGTCTACAACACTTATTACAGCAGAAGACATTAACAAACAAACAAGAAAAGTGGATAGAGAAAATCTCTACCTTCGATATGGAGATCCTACACAAAAAGGGGAAGGACAATGTAGTAGCTGATGCTTTATCAAGTAAAGATGAAGAGATACAAGTCTACGCCGTATCCATGGTGATCCCATAATTTTTGGACGAAATTCATAAGGAATATGCCAAGAACTCAAAGGTTTGCTCCATAATTAACAACATAAATCAGTATCCGAAGTTTGAATGGAAGAATGATCTCTTATGGTACAAAGGACGTATTTACTTAAGTTCCAATTCCAGTTTTAAGACCAAGGTGCTTAAAGAGTCACATGACTTCCCAGCCGCTGGTCATGTAGGATTTTTTAAAACCTACTATAATGCAAGGCAATCATTCTTTTGGAAGGGTATGTATGCCAACATTCACAAGTATGTTGCAGATTGTGACATTTGTCAGCGGAATAAAACTGAGAATATCTCAAGTCCGGGGTTACTCCATCGGTTACATATTCCAAATAAAAAACGGGAGGAAATTCAATGGATTTCATTGAAGGTCGACCCATATCATATGGAAAAGACAAAATACTAGTTGTGGTAGACAGGCTAACCAAATATGCACATTTTGTTGGAGTGAAGAAAACTGATTCGGAAAAAGAAACAGCCGAAGATTTTTGTAAAAATGTCTACAAATGGGTGAAAACGTGAAGGTGGGTAACACTTTCGTGAGAAATCAGTGCAAAATCGTCTTAGCGGAAGTTATTCGGCCGAATAAAAATATTATTCGGCCGAATAAAAATAATTGTTCGGCCGAATAATTTACATTATTCGGCCGAATAATTTTAAGGTTATTCGGCCGAATAACCACAAACAGTTCTCCGTCCCGTTTAACGGAGACTCTTGAAATTTGTGTAAACGGTTGCCGGACGGAAAAAAATTTCGGGCAATAGTTTATTCGGCCGAATAATTATTCGGCCGAGTAATTGTTCGGCCGAACAAGTTTTCGGCCGAACAATTATTCGGCCGAATAATTATTCGGCCGAATAAACTATTCGGGCCGAACAAGTTTTCTGCATAAAAAGACAGCATCGGCTGCCATTTGGCATTCCCTGTTGGATTTCTTTGGACCCCGCATGGGCCCGCAGTAGACATTTGCCACCCTGCCGACGCCCCACCCCGCTGCTCGCCACCCCGCTGCTCGCCACCTCGCTGCTCTCCGCGCTGCTTGCGTTCCACTGCTCGCTCTTTCTCGGCGACTCGCGTCTGCTCTATTTCCGCTGTCGCTCCTCGGCTCTTACGATTCGTCCGGGTGTGATTTGCGCTTGCTCTGTTTGTTCTAAGCAGCGTATTCGTTGGGTTGTTGTTAGTTCTGCTGTTGATCGTGGGCTTTAACGTTTCGTCGGGGTGTGATTTGCGTCAGCTGCTGCTCGTTGGAGGTACCGTGTCGGTTGGTCTGTTGTCGTTGGCAGGTGTGTACTGGTGGGTTGCTGCTTTGACGGTGCTGCTGTTTTAGCTGAACGGTTGAAGGTGCGTTTTCGTTTTGCTTATGACGTAATGATTTTTCGTTTTGCTTATGACGTAATGATTCAGTTTGTGTATGTTATATGGCTTATCTGATTACGTTAGTTGTTGTTTGTGAAGGAAATAGGTGTTGTTTTGAGCGTTGCTGGGGTGAATAGAGGCGGCATTGGGATCGACGATTCTTCACTGCATTTTTATATACAGGTATGCATCGTTACGTTAACTTTGTTTTTATGTTGTTGGCAGTCTTAAAATTAAAAAAATCTGTAATGGGTCTTAAATGGAAGGTTAAATGTTTTAAATGCAATTTTTATTTTAGAGAATCAGTTTTATGTTCATGAACTCTGTTCATGAACAGTTCATGAACAGAGTTCTGTTCGTGAACTCTGTTCATGAACAGAGTTCTGTTCGTGAACTCTGTTCATGAACAGAGTTCTGTTCGTGAACTCTGTTCATGAACAGAGTTCTGTTCGTGAACTCTGTTCATGAACAGAGTTCTGTTCGTGAACTCTGTTCATGAACAGAACTCTGTTCATGAACAGAATACCATTATTTATAGGTTAGATGTGAACTGTTATAGTGATTGCAGTCTAATCATAAGATGCAGAGAAAATATAAGGATAGCTTTACAATTATTAAAGCTTGGTTAGCTTTACTAAGAATACTATAATGCTTTGATTAGGCTTTATATGTGATTTCAGATAAGGGTATTAGAACTACATGATTATTCATGCTTATGAGTGCTTGCACTTCACCTTTAGGATTACATTATGTCTTCAACCCTCATCTTTTGGTTTTTTTTATGGGGCAGTTCTAAGAATATGATTAATATAATAGTACTAGCTATGATTAGGTAATGATCTTTAGCTGTAATAATGTTGTTATCATTGTGAAAGGGTATTGGGTCTCTGATTGACGTAAGCTTTTAGATAATTGAGATGAACTAACCCCATTAAAGTAGGCAGTCCTTTCGATTCAATCTAATGACATGCATTCAACAATGAATCTCAACCTCCTACTTGGAATTGGGTATCTGTATAATATCATGAAAACTATGAACTTACTACTACTCCATCAACCATGAATGTTCATTTGCTATCATAGAAGTTCTGTTCATGAACAGAGTTCTGTTCATGAACAGAGTTCTGTTCATGAACAGAGTTCTGTTCATGATATGCTATGATATGCATGAAATTAAACAACTTTATAAATGATCAACATGTGGTGTGACGATGTTAAGTCAGGTACAAGAATGTCAATTGAGTTCATGAACTCTGTTCATGAACTTTGTTCATGAGCAGAGTTAACTTAGAAAGTCACTTAAAAATTCAATATTGTAAGTTATTAAGTATTTTTTTTATAAAAATTAAGGAATGTTTGTTTATTGAGATATAGAATGAAAACATAAGTGATAGTTTAAAAATTAGGAAGGTGATTGAACTATTACAATATGGGATGATTATTGATGTCATGTTTATGCTGCAATATTGTTCTTAGAGTTAGGAGAGTAACTTACAAAAGAAAGTAAGTTATAATATTTTAGGTGGCTCTACATTTTTTACGCAGATCTTAAGAGATATGTTTTTAATTTTGTAGAATGAACATGTACAACATCAATGTTTGTAAATTGTTTTATCAAAGATCTTAACTAGAAGTTTCTTAATAAGGGTATATTTATGTTCTACTATTTGAGGAAGCTCTGCATTTTGTATGCAGATTTTTAATAGATATGTTTTGAGTTTGTAGAGTTAACATGTACAACTTCAATGTGTGTAAATTGTATTATCATAAATATAAGTTAGAATTCTTTTAATAAGAATACATATATATGTTTAGTGAGATGTTTGTTTGTTGACATATATAATTCAAACATATTTGTTGGATTAAAAGTTTTTAAGGTTATTATACTATTTCAATTAATTGTGTTTTATAATGAAATGATTATTAGATATGTTCTTTATGTTGCAATATTAGGTAGGGTAAGGAATTTTAGTTAATTAATTAGAGTTAGGAGGGGGACTTAAATTTTGTTGGAGTTTTTAATCAAATATTGGCTTGATGCTTGTAGTGGTAGTTATGTACATTTTCAATATGTTAATGTTTGTGTAAATTTAGAAGTTATATCAAATGGAAAGAGAGTCTGCGAAGGGAAAGCGTAGGAGGTCATCACAATCTTCAGGAATTGGTGTTCCAATTGGTAGTCGAAGGTTGTCGAATTCACCGCAGGGTTCAGGTTTATTGCATGGGTCCCAGTCGTTTGATCACCAACAAGTTCGAGGGGGTACAAATGATTCTCCTTTGTCTTCTGTGGGAGAGCGTCGATCCCAACGTTCTGTTGGTATGAACATTAATGTTTAATAATGTATAATTTGTATTTTTTGTGTGTTGAATTTATGGAAAAAGTTAATTTTTGACTACGGCTATATTTGAAGCAGAGCGATGTTCAGAAGATGTGCGTAATTCGATGGAGCGAGGGGAAGATCAAGATAGGAATATAGATGATGGAATAGGTGTGGGTGGAGAGCAGGGTCCTGAAGTTCCTCCTAGAGCTAGGACAACATATGTTCCACTAGCTGAGGGGTGTACACCCATATCAACGTATCCGTCTGATTTACCTGATGAGCTTCCATGGCGAGGTGTTGTGCAACAAACTATTCTTGAAAGTTGTAAATCCCACTATGACAGGTTGAACAATGATCTTTGTTCTTTGGATCTCCCTCCAGAGAGTCGACAAAGTCTAGAGGTTGTTTTGGCATCTTTGCAAAAATTCATTGATGCATACGATGAACTTGGACCAACTACAAATAGTTTTGTTCATTTGATGCGGATGCGAAAGGAGCAAGTTATGGGTCCAGATAAGTGGGAGGTTGTGAAGGAGAGAGTCAGTAGAGAACAAGCCAATTCAATGTTCAATTTCAAAGAAGGCCTTAAGCGAAAAATGTTGAAAGTGCAATATTTCAAGCATCCTCAAATTGCACATTTCATATATGATCGATTTCTTGCAGCTTATGGTCGATTGCCTTGGAACGATGAGGTTCCTAATTATTTTGCTAGATTTTTTTATGCGGAGTTTTTTCTAGGTATGAAGCCTAACTATACTGATGTTCCCTCTGACTTTTATGGAGCTGGAAAGGGTAGAATATATAATCGAAAAGGTGCTCTTAGAGACCCTGCCACTATACAACCTCCACCTGAGATACCTCGTCCACCAAGGGTTGTGGCTTTAAGATCAGAGATGGAGACAACATCTCAACTAGGGACAATTGGAAGGGAATCAGTAGGTGATGGTTTAGCTTCAGCTCTTGCAGGAGTAGAAGTTGGTTTGGGGCGAGAGAAGGCTCGCGCTATTCTTCGTCAGAGTTTTGTCTACAAGACGAATGACGAGGTAGATGCATTGAGCATTGATGATCTCAGGGCTTATGCTAAGTCTTGTCGAGATATAGCTTCAGATGTGTTATCTAATGACACATCGAGCATGGGAGAGGTTTGTTGATTATGCTATGATAATCTATTTGATTTTTTATTAATCATTTTGAATTGAATATTTTGCTACATGGGAATAAGTATATTAAGCAAATGTATTTTGTTTGTAGTTTACGAGAATGTTAAATGCAAATAATTTTCGAGTCTCCAGTAGTCAAAATCAAGAGCATCCTAGTCAAAATGAAGAGCGCTCAGGAGAGGTATTTTAATTATAATATTTATGATTGAACATGATATTTTTTTTGATTACTTGAATTTTAATAAATATCAATGTATCTTATTGTTAATTTGACTTATCTATGCAGGTTTCATTAGATTCCAACTTTTTAGATGGTTTACCATCTCTTGTGAGCTAATGATTTTAATTTTTTTGTTTTGGTTTTAAGTTAATTTGCTTAATTTATTATTTGTATCTACTATGTTTTATTTACTAACAAAATTTAAATTTTAGGAAAGAGACCACTTGGAAATTGGGGGCGAAGATGTGGGGTCTTTAATGAATGCCGATATTGGCACTGAGGTAATTTTGTCGAACTAGAAATGAATTTTGACATAAGTTTAATGTTTAAATATATTTTTTTGATTTATTTGAAAATTGTTTTTGTACATGTTGCAGCTTGGCTCTTTTAGATCTTTTGGAGCCAAAGGAAAGTCTCTAGGGGAAAAAAGTGGTGGATATGCATCCAAAGAATTTGATGTACGATTTTTTTAATAATTGAATTGTTTTGTAGATGAGTTTAATATCTTAATATTTTGAATTTAGTTTAAAATTGTTTAAATAATTTATGATCTAAATTTATAATTTGTTTTTTTGTGTGTTGTAGGTGGAGTTGAGTCCCAGGGAAGGTCCTAGTGGAAAATAGTGGAAAGATATTGGTCGAGATGGATAGTGGTTCAGACTTTATAGTTTTTGTTGATATCTATATATTGGTGTTGTTTTGAACATGGAGGGTATTTATTTTTTGATTATATATATATGGACATTGAATTCACAAGTTCATCAACTCTTTTTTGGATTATATACATGAGTACATGTCCATTATTTCTCATTTGGTAAATGTTTAGAATATGTTTTGCATGAGTTTTGATAATATTTATAATATGTTTTGCATGAATGTTTGAAATGTTATGAAGTTAGAAAATGGGAAGTGTTTGAAATGATGACAATGAATGTTATGAAGTTAGAAAATGGGAAGTGTTAGGAATGTTTGAAATGTTATTTCAAGTTGGGAAATGTTGAATGTTGAGAATGAATGTGATGGTAAGAATCAATGTTGGAAAAAAATGAATGGGAGGTGTTAGAGAAAAAGAAATGTTGGGAAAGAATGAATGGGAGGTGTTATGGAAGAATGAATGTTTTCAATTTGTTATGTTGAGAATAAGTGTTATTATAATATGTTTTGCATGAATGTTTAAAATGTCTTGATAGGTGCAACCCAAGGGTAGGAATGAATTGGAGGTGTTGGAAATGTTTTTAAAATGATAATCTAAGTTAGGAAATATTCAATGTTGAAAATGAATGTTATGGTAAGAATTAATGTTGGGAAAAATTAATGGATTTTTAATTAATTTAATTTTTATTTTCAATGTTCAGGTACATTTGATGAAGGCTGAAATCATGGCAAATGGGGGTAACGGTTTTTTGTTTTTTAATCATAAGCGAAGATTCCAGGATTGTGAAGTTTGTGCTAAATTAGAGCAATGATTTTAAACAACAATTTGATGAATTTTCATTGATTTGTTGTAAATAATCATTTCTCTAATTTAGCATAAGCTTCACAATCCTGGAATCCTTGCTTGTGATTAAAAATCAAATGATCGTTATCTCCATTTGCCATGATTTCAGTTATGTGAATTTGCACAAGCGATATTTTAAATTAAAGATTTGGGACGGAGAACTTGGTTACAATTTTAAGACATCTATTTAAGATCATATTTATGGTGAAGTATGTATTAAAGAAACATGTTCGATGGATTAATATACTACAAAATTTAATAGGTCTTTTTGTATTTTTTCGTTAGTATTAATCAACCAAAAGTAAAAATTCGGGGCGGAGTGGGCATAGCCACATCCGTTATCTCATCCCTTAGTGGTCTAATAGACATATGGGGACCCGAATAAAGTACTTTTGAATTTTTAAATTATATTTGAATTCATTTTTAAGCATGTTAAAGTACAACCATTTAAGCTTAGTTGTCATTCAAGAAAATATTCATAAAATCTCAATGAAAAAATATATTGGGCACAACAATTTTGATAATTGGACAAAAAATATATTGCACACAACAATTGACATGGACAAAAATATAGATCAATTTATTTTTGATATATAGTTAAAAACATCGTAATGGAATACCATCTTCAACTATCCGTTCATGGTCACATATGGATAGTTTCCATTTTTTGGTTTTCAATTGTTTTTTTGATGGAACTTGTATCAATTTTATTCGAGATGCACATACTAAATGACTATATTGACAACATATAACATCAGGCTCATAATCCTGAAAGTATACATAATTTTTAGTCATATGCGTCTGCTGAAAAAAGTAGCCTTTTAAAATGATGGATCCTCTTTCGTATGTAAATCCGTTGTCGTTGTAGTCCTCCAATAATTTCATTTTTCCTTCGGTGCATCGCATCAAATAATATTTGACATTTTCGTTGTTGTCTATAGGTGCAATCACAGCGAAAACATCTCCTGTGCAAGTTATGATTGGTGTTAGCGTATTTAAATGAATTGAATTGACCACTTATGGCGAAGGATTAGAATGAACAATTGATTAAAAAGTCAAAAACAAGTTTATTACCTTCTCTTACGAGATCTGAAATTCTATCGCCATCAGACGATATTGCTATTTCTTCTGATTCTAATTCTTCAACACTTGCCAGTGGCATTTTTCCTTTTGGATTAATCTCTGTGTGTCTCCAAGCTTTTACGTAGTTGTTTGTTATGTTTTCACAAACTTCTGTAGATTCGACATTTTCAATGCAAATATGACAAAAGCATGATTGCTTTCTACTGTCAAATGCAAACACGTTGTGAAATGATTTTGTTTGAATAGAGTGAAGATCTCTAGTTCCATGTATGGTGCTAGCGTCATATGGTATTGATCTATTTATATCTTGGACCCCAACAAGCCAAAAAAACCTACACAATAAATAGTGTACATGTGTACTTAAATGTTAGTATATACATTTTTTTTAATTTTAAGAAATAATATAAATTAAAAAAATAGTGGACATACCTGCGCACGTCTTTTGATTGTTGATTATAATCATGGCTTAGATTTAATTGACACCATTGGACAACCTCTGCAGCTGAATGAAACCGTGCTGAAGAATAGTTCATTTTCCATCTTCGAAGTGCTCTTTTCACGCATGCTCCTGCACCATCATGCTCACCTTTTCCATGCCCAGTTTCAAAGAAATTCCAGCGATGTTTGATGTTCAGCGCTTTATGAAGTCGACATAACCAAAAAAATGATCGTGAAGATTTAAATTGACCTGCACATCCATCAGACCATATCCAATGCTCTTTGAATTTGACTTCGCGTTTTTTCAGTGAGTCATAGAAAATATTTTCTATACAATGTTGGACAAAATGTGTGTCGTGTGTACGATCATCGCTGATATAGAAGTGATATTCTTTAATCACATCTCGATTGTCACATGTGCTTTCAATGCCATCGATATCCTGTTGAGAATGTCTATATACAACATGGACAAATATCGAAACTTGGTCAGAGTGATAGTATTCACTCTGTATTTCGTTTTGTGCAGCAAATGTATAGTTTTCAGCAAAATCAACCACCGACAAAATTGTTCCGGGTGGAAAAATTTCACGAGACTGTTTGAATTGAAGATCTTGCCATCGTGCTCTATGTGAATGTTGGGTGTATTTATAAATTTCGTTTTCAAATTTTTTGAGAAAATCTGTGACGCATATCTTGTCTTCTAGCAAATCAATTCTTTTGGAACGTGAATCACTAGAACTTGTAGTATAGTTGATGTATTCGTATCTCTTCCAATCAACATTTACATTTGACAACGATTGATCATTATCGATAGGGTATTTATTGTGGAATAACACCAAATTTCCACAATGATGACAATGTTTTCCATTGACACATTTCTTTGAATAAAATACTTCATCGTGATTTCTCTCACATAAAATTTGAGATATGAATTCACGTATCGTCGGCGGAGGTGGTGAATTTTTCCAAAACATTTTACCAAATTCAAGAAACGTGTCATAATATAACTGAAATTGCACATGATAACGGCAACAACATGTATCACGTATAGTTATAGGTCGAACATACCATGGTTTTTGTTGCACAAATGTAGTGATTGATATATTAATTCCACGATGATCTTCCTTGAATTTATTGAACAATTGTACTTGTGTCATGTCCATTATATGTTTTGGTTGGCTTTCATATACATTTCGTGATATTCTTTTGCGTATCACATCTCTTGCATTTGGTGAAACTCGAGCATGTTCCAACCAATATTCTCGTACAATATCTTTAACCCCTGCTCCTAATCTATCTTTGTAAGGTTGTCTACAAATAATTGCCCAACAAGCAAGTTCATTATTTTCATCTATTTGCATTCTGAATTTGCTATGTTTGTATAATGTTTTTCTTGATGTTCCAACTGCTTTTGCTAGTTCTGTTGTCAAACGCTTTTGTTTAGTACTAGCTGAAAGAATTGCTGTATGAATTGCTTTACGTGCAGCACTGATATCTTTCTTCCTGGATTTTCCAAATTTTTTTATTGCATCGCCTATATTTTCTATCACATTTTGTTTCAATTTCGACTCTTTTGTTACTTTGTGAATACCCAATAACGATGTAGCACCTTCTAATTTCTTGGACACTAATAAACATCTCAAAATTTGTGCTTGTCCTGCTATTGAGTAATCTTTGAGAACTTCATCATAAAATTTTGTAGCACGATATCGTGCAACATGTACTGGTAGTTTTTCTCCATATTTGTCGCAATCAATGTCTTCTAACATTTCATCATCAATAGTAAAAGTACCTATACATCAAATTAAATTAAATTTAACATATATCAAAAAATAAAATTCATTATAAAAAAATGAATTTGGAAAATATATGATATATACATACCAGGTTCAATTTCTGGATTTTGAACTTGATCTTCAATATTGATTTCATCGACATTAGCATGTAAATCACTATTTACATCTTCTACAATGTTCTTTTCAACTTCAATTTGTTCTTCTTGTACTCTATTTTCAATTTCCATTTCTTCAACATTGTCATGTAAATCTGTATTTATATCTTCAATAGTTCTCTCTTCCGTTTCAGCAACCCTTTGTTTTTTGGCAATATATCTGAGTTTTTGTTTCTCTCTATTATCATCATCATCACGTTTACGATCAGCTTTTCTTTTACGATTTCTCTTATTGCCCATGGTTGTTTAATCTATAGACGATAAATTAAAGAATCATGTTACTTTATAGTAAAAACAAATAAATTAAGATTTAAAAACATTTACGGAATTTATAAAAACATGAACTGAAAACAACTATTTGAAAAAAACCTCTTTCAATTAAATAAAAAGTGCAAAGCTACTTTGAAAAAAAAACATCCTTGCAAACATGTCTAAGAAAAGAAATATTTTGAAAAAACTCCTTGCAAATATCCCTTAAAAAAAACACTTTCAATGTGTTTTGGAAAAAAGAAGAAGAAACATACTTTGTAAAAATCTTTTTTTCAAAAAAATGTTTTCTTTGCAAATATACAACAAGAAAATAAATATTTGGAAAAAACTTCTTGCATTTATATGCCTTAGAAAAAAAATTTCTTCAATGTGCCTTTGGAAAAAAGAAGAAACATACCTTGTAAAAACCTCCTTTTGCAAAAAATGTCTTCTTTGTAAAAATGCAATAAAAAAGAGATATGTTGGAAAAACTCCTTCAATGTGCCTTTTGTAAAAAAGAAGAAGACATAGTTTGTAAAAACCTTCTTTTGCAAAAAATGTCTTCTTTGTAAAAATGCAATAAGAAAAAAGATAGTTTGGAAAAACTCCTTGCAAATATGCCTTGGAAAAAAAAACTCCTTCAATGTGCCTTTTGTAAAGAAGAAGAAGAAACATAGCTTGTAAAAACCTCATTTTGCAAAAAATGTCTTCTTTGTAAAAATGCAACAAGAAAAGAGATAGTTTGGAAAAACTTCTTGTAAATATGCCTTAGAAAAAAAAACTCCTTCAATGTGCCTTTTGTAGAGAAGAAGAAGAAACATACCTTGTAAAAACCTCCTTTTGCAAAAATTATATCCTCCTTCCGAAATTAGTTTGACAAAAAAATGCGAAGTTCAAACATGCGAAAATAATGAATTAACTTTATGTTTATTTATATGAGTATAAATTTTTATTTTTATTTTTTTTCCGGCCGACGAAAATTTTTTTCCGTTTAGTTATTCGGCCGAATAACCTTCGCTATAAGTTACGGCGCCGTTACGGAAAACAGTTATTCGGCCGAATAATTATTCGGCCGAATAATTATTCGGCCGAATAATTAATTCGGCCGAATAATCTCTGAAACATGACCGATTCAGATCTCTGCAAAATTTTCAGGTTTCTCCATTTTCGGAAGGAGAAAACCACCTCTTACACAACAAAACGAATGTCGGACTTCATACCAGTAGATTCATTATTGAATCTACTTTACGAGGGTATAAATTTTGTTGTATATAGATAAGAACTGATATTTTTTAAGTTTTATATTTGTAACATGTGTCGAGTTATGATTCAGCTCTTTAAAAAAACAGCGAAAAGAAAAATACATAACTTTGTAAATACAACACCAAAAAAATCGAAGAAAATGTGGGTCGATTCATTGACGTGTCTACTTCAAAAGGGTGGTCTTAGATTTTTTGATTTTATAGCGGGTTGAGAGAAAAGTGGTGCAACAAAAAGGTTGTTGAAAATCGACTGAGTTTCCCCATGGATCGACTTTAAAAAAATATAATAATTAGTATAGAGGTCCATTGGATGCAAACTTATAGTCACGCGTTAGTACATTGTGTGTAGATTGTCGTAGCATTTTCAGTTTTTGCAAAACACAAGTCTAACAACGATTTTAGTGCTGCAACAAATCATAACTCTTTTGTAGTCTTTTCATTTTATAAGAACACACTGTCAAACATTTGCGAGATCGACATATCAAATCTTAATAAAAAAAATTGAAAAAATTATGAGTAGAAAGCTAACATAATTCTACAAAAGTTTTCTTTTTACGGCAAAGTGAAATTTTAAATAAAAATATCACTTTTGTTCGCCCGAAGTTGGAAGACATGAAAAAAACAGAATTATTTTCTCACGAGACCCCCCAAAATAGACACCCATCTTCATTTTTTCACCCAAATTACATCGTTTTCCGAACATTATAGTAAGTGATAGGGATGCCAAGTTTAAAGGGAACTTTTGGAGAGAGTTTTGCAAGCAAATTGGAACGTCTCTTACCATGAGCTCAGCTTATCATCCCCAAACAGATGGATAGACAGAAGTTGTCAATAAATGCTTAGAAACCTACCTCCGTTGTTTTGTAATTGATAAGCAAAATAAATGGTTCCAATGGCTACATCTTGCGGAATGGTGGTATAATTCTACTTATCATACATCTACAAGAATGACACCATTTCAAGCCCTATATGGATATGAACCCCCAAAATGGAAGGATTTCATTACCAAGCAAGCAAGGGTCGCATCAGTAAATGACCATTTAGAAGAAAACCAAAAGGTTGTCCAAGTACTTAAAGAGAATTTGAATACTGCCAGGAATAGAATGAGACAACAAGAAGATCGACACTGAACATAATGAGAATTTGAAGTTGGAGATTGGGTATTTGTAAGATTACAACCCTATAAACAATTATCATTTAAAAAAGGTGGAAAAAATAAATTGGCTCCACGTTTTTATGGCCCATATCAAATCAATAAGAAGATTAGTCAGGTGGCATATGCGTTGGAATTGCCAACTACAAGTCGCATCCACAATGTTTTTCATGTTTCATGTTTGAAAAAGATGATCGGTCAACACCAGAAGGCACAAACAATACTTCCCTTGTTAGATGAAGAAGGAAGAATCATATTCAAGCCATAATCTATCATTGCTACTAGAGAGAAGAGATTAAGAACGCGAGTCATTAAAGAATACCTCATTAAATGGAAAAATCTTCCCGAAGAAGATGCAACATGGGAATCAGAACAATTTCGACAGTTACATCCCTCATTACCATTGCTTTGAGGACAAAGCTCTTTAAAAGGGAGTGGCAATGCTATGAATATTAAATATTGTATTAAATTAATCAGTAAATTATTAATTAGTTTAATTGAAGGGACGTAACCCTTCTTAAGAATGCTCAAACCTTATAAAAGGAGAGCTCTTGTAAAGTGTTAAGCATCTTATCAATTCAATAATATATCTTTTTATTCAATATGGATCTCATGTCCTAGTTTTTCTGTTGCACCACATCAACTATATTTAATCTTTTGTGTAGCCCAATAGGACCAAGATTTCTTAGTGCAGGCACATCACTTCCATGGCTCTTTGGAATTTCTAAATATGAACTCTGGCAATCTACTTGTGTTTCAAGAGAAGTATGACACATATTTTTAAGAGAAACAGGGGAAACAAATTCTTCTTGACACAATAATTCTAAAAAAGCAAGGTATGAAGAGAGACTTGACTGAGAAGGTTGCTCTTCTTCCTCATTAAATGAAACCTGAAAAGACTGCTGCACATGCCTCACATCAAGGACACTTCCATATTCACTTTCAGTCAAAGCATAAACTACATCCTGAGCGTTTTCCTGAGTGTTGTGACAACTATCTTCTACTGCGGTTTCCTCCCCTTCACTTACCTCAATAGAAATTTCAACTTGATTCTCAAAAGAATTTGAGATAACATTTCTTTCTTCAATGCCTAAATCAGAAAATGTATAAAGAGGAGAGAAAGTTGATTGGCTACCTTCATCACTAACTTGGTCACACAAAAAATGGCAAGAGTTCTACAAACTATCATCATATTTAGGCAAGGCAACATGACTTCCCACAGTATGTTGTCTTTTTCATTCACAACCAAAGGAGAAACTAGTGTTTGTTGGAGATTGTCTTGAGTGTCATGGCATTTATTTTGCATTTCTTTTGTATGTGAGTTTTCATGTAACATTTCTAAAATCTCTTCATCCATAAACTCATCACTACCATACATGTTTTCCAATTCTTCAATGAAACCTTTAACATGAATGCAACAATCTTGAACTAGCAACAAGGAAGGGTACTGATTTTTAAAATGCTCATGAAATACTATGTGAAAATCCTCAAGGGAATATAAACTTGCTAATGGTAATCCCTCATACCATGACCTCGCATTCTCTTCTAATGTTACCATAATCATTTTCATCAAACAGTCCCCAGGAAATCCAATTCCAAGCTTATGTATATGCATATGAAATCTAACCAAATGAATAGAAGCATCATCTCCTTTCTGATCTTTAAACTTAGGTAAACAGGTCTACCAATCTATTTTAGGAATAGGATTTGCAAAACTAGGGATGTGAGACCTGTTCATGGGAGCATACCTTGTTGACAATGAAGTCATCTTGAAACAATGGTGTTGCAAATTCTGACTGAAGTCTGAGTGCACCAGCCTGTGAAGCAGTGGGATGCTGGATTTCTTCAATGTGGAGTCTCCATGAGACCTTCAACATCTCAATTCCTATATGGAGTAACCAATCCTCCCAATGGAGTCACCTTCATACTTAAATCTTGGTGAGTGGAGTCGCCAAGTGAATGGTCTACAACCTTCTCAATGTCTGACTGTTGTTCACCATCAACAATCAGATCTGAAACTTTGTTGTTCTCCCAGGGATGATATGACTCTCGTTCCCCAGCAAAGGCGCCACTATGTTACCACCCAAATCGTACCTCTAGGTTGCAAAGAGGTCAAAATTGGGTAACCACAAAACCACTTTAGACTTATGATACTGACCTAGTACAGTTAGAGAGGGATCTCTCTTCAAATCGAGAAACTGAAAATAATCACAGATTTGACAATGACAAACAAACAAGATTCTTATAACTCAAGATAATAATTCAAATCATACTTCGAAGGTTAGATTTTTGATGGGACAAATTGTTTAAAGGTTTGGTAAGACAATCAAGAGAGAAAACATTGGGCCATGGAGTCAAACATAGCACATAAACCAAATAACAATGCTGCTATATGGAATATCAGAACAGAGGCAAAATGCCATCCATTTACAGTCAAAATGCTTTGTCTGGTGATAAAAGAAGAAGAAATGAATAGTCTATCATTATGGGCATCTAACAGGGATGAATCCTATGCTAACTTTAGTAGAAATAGTTGGTGAATATTTGAAACATAGACAGAGCTTGTGATCAAGAATTTTGCACTATTATACACTAGCTCCATATATGAAAAAGAAAACATAATGGAAACAAACAACATGAAGAACATGCACTTGAGAAGGAAGAAATACAGACTGTAAACAAAATGACACATGAACCTCTATCCAAATCAGCTTCAAACAATGCAATTTTAGTAAGGACAATGTTTCAAAACATAGCCTAGCTCCCCTAGGCCTCATCCCATTGATTTTCCAACCCTTCTCTCTTCTATTACAATGATTTTATAGATCTACTTGGCTCTCAGGCTTGAACTAGCTCAATG
Organism: Larix kaempferi; assembly: GCA_027924585.1. Taxonomy (NCBI): domain Eukaryota; kingdom Viridiplantae; phylum Streptophyta; class Pinopsida; order Pinales; family Pinaceae; genus Larix; species Larix kaempferi. The sequence goes on from BSBM01000510.1 coordinate 50,454,608, forward strand.
GAGAGTGTTTACAACTGAATTGACACCTACACAGAAGGTTTACCAAGTCAGAGAGCCGGTTACAACAACTTTTGCTCATTTATGGCCGCGGACTGCTAAAACTGAGCTTCAGAGCCCCGGTTGTATATCTCAAATCGAGACACCTGTGTGAATTCTAAAATATAATTTGTAGTCGGGCTCGTGCTTGACAAAACCCATGTTCCCATTTCCTTAGATTCCCCTCCAGCTGGTCGAGATCTGCTTCGGAAGTTGATGACTCATGCAGTAAATGGAAATTCTGGAAATTTACCCTATAAAGATCTCTTCGGTTATCCGAAACCATGGCACCTATGTGAAAACTGAGAGAGGTTATTTTATACCGGCCCGTGTTGAAGAAAAAACTCTCTTGATTTCTCCAAATTCACCCTGGTTTGGTGGAAACAATCAGTGGAAAAAGATGACTAAAACAATCATTTTCATCAAAATCAGTAATGTTCTTCACATAAAACTTCATTGATTTTAAAATTTGTTATTCCTTGTTAACTTGACTTGAATGATGATGTGGCAGGTGTGTAAATTCGTCATGTAAATCTCATTGGTGGTGGTCTTGAGCTTAGCACAAGCATGGTGCTAACATGAGTGAAACATGAAAGTGAGTTACATGTATGCACTTTCAGTAGTTTCTACTCCATACATTCTTGATTCAAAAGGTTTTGTAGAACTTGTCCCAAATCAAGTTCTATGTGAAGAAGCCATTGGAAAACTTGTTCCAAATCAATCTCTCATTAAAGAAGACCTCCAACATGTATCTTCAGAATTCAGATATACAACTTTTCCTCTTACTGCTCACCAATTTCTATACAAAATTTTTGAGTAGATTAATTTTTTTACATTCTCTTTTACTATGAGTGTTTTTTTCCCTTCTAGTTTTTTCCCTCTTACCCAGTTTACGTAAAATCTATTGTGCATGGGTATCTAATATTTATACAAATTGTTTGGACCCATTTTTCATGTTTTATTTTATTTCACGTAGTTAGGCTTATGAGGGGATATTGGAGAAAAATACCTTCTCCATAGCATAGTCCTCCTACCTAGTAACCTAGACGTTGAATTCATGACTCTAGTGAGCCAAACCTCACCCATATTGACCAACTGAGTCACCCTAGATCCTAATTCTAATATATTGTGATATTTTATAGGATAGATCACACAGCTAAAGTAAACCACACAAATTTCACTCAAGAATTGCAGAGAAGAAAAAGAAGAAGAATCGAATCAATATTCACTCATAAACTCAGAAATGGTAAAATTTGCAGTATAATCATACATCAGCTATAAGATGGAACTGCGAAACTGAATACTAACTCAATGCAATCAAATGAATTCAAATACACCTAAGTTCATTCAAATTCTCCTCAATGTGTGGCTTGGACAGTGTTGGAGACATCACCCAATCAGTTATAGTAGTCACAAAAAGTCAAATGTCAATCAAATCAGTCTAACTGAGTCTAACTGATGCATGTGGCACTAATCAAGGGAAGGAGACTCCAAGGTGGGAACGAGAGAGACTGTCAGTAGTCAAGTGGCACTCCAATATAGACAATTGGAAACCATAGGAAGTTAAACTGAGCAATCAATGCAAGAACTGACTCTTGGAATCCAAGAGTGTGTAGTAGTGTGCATTTGTCATCCATGCGAGGAAAACAAGGTGCACTAGGTAGGTATGAGGGCTACTGAGGGATAAAAACAGGCTCCAAAGGGATAAAAATAAGCTCTAGGTGCTAGGGATACTACCATACTAATGACTGGATGTATGCAGTATGCATGCATGCATGCAAATAATACAAATATAAAAAATGATGGTGAGAATATTCCAAGATATATAAGGGTCCCAACCCACCTTATCTACCACTGAAAGCAAACCCTAATGACCAACTTTGGTTGACGTAGGTGCATTCCTAGATTTGGGGGAACCTCCCTTGGTTTGAGGAGCTTTTCCTTGATTTTAGGAATGCAAGAGTTAAACCTCAATTAGTGACTAAGATCAATCCTCTAATTTAGCTCCTAATTGACCATTCATGTCCAAATTTAGCTATTAGCACCAATATTGACCTAATCATGGTTTTGCATCCTCATAATAATCAGTGGATGAGCAGTCTTCAATTAGAACTAGTGATTGTGAAATCATGTGTCAGTGTAACTTAGTTAAGGATAGTACGAATGGATAATTAAGGGTCCTTGGCTCTAGTCAAGATCGAATAGACTCTCTTACGTTGGATGAGCAATTTGAGTTTCCTCTTTACCTAATTTGAATTTTCTTCCTTTAAATAGTATTCACCTCCATTCCTTCAAGTTAATGAAATACATCATTCATTTCTTCCTATCTGCTTCTAGTTTTTGTCTAATGATCTATGATAAATCATGGGTGAATCCATGAAAGTGGTCCACCATTTTTGGTGTGTGCGAGGGAAAAATATTGTTTTTCGAACCCTTGATCGAGGTGTTTTCAAGCCCTCGATCGAGGTTTTAAATGCTCGATCGAGGGTTTGAAAATACCTCGATCGAGGGATTCCACATACCTCGATCGAGGTTATTTAAAGAGCTCGATCGAGGGCTATGATAAACCCTCAATCGAGCATTTGCTCGATCGAGGGTTTGAGACAGAAAAAAACAAAAACAAACAAACAAACAAACAAAAACAGGGCCCGGCTTGTCGGCCGGCCCTGTTCGATGTTGATAGCACAGAGCGGCCGATTACAATGGCAACCAGTCTCTCGAGCAAGTGTCCACAGCCAACACAGACCGCCGCGTATTCCCACGTCCACCCATGTCGCCATGGCTTCAAATTCTCGAGGTAAGTGGGATTTCAACCATTTCTTTAATTTGTTTTTCAAAAAACCTTAAATTTGTTTTTTGTTTTGAAAAAAATTCTCAAATTTTTGTTTTTTTTGTTTTGTTATTTGTTTTGGAAACAATATTTAAATTTGATTTGGTTTGTATGAAAAAATTGGTGTTTAAATCGTAGATTTAATTTAGTTTTTATAAATTTGTGAAATCACCATTGAAACCAAACCAAAAACCATTGAAACCAAACCACAATTGAAAGTAAAGCCACCATTGCAACCAAACCAAAAACCATTGAAACCAAAACAGAAACCGTTCCAAAACATTTTTTTGTTTTAAATTTATGTTCTATTTATTTTTTTAAATTATTAGTATTTTTGTTTATTTCAACTGGTAGCATTTCACCGCATAAATGTTACCGATTTTATTTTAAAATGTGTTTTGACAAGTAGGAATGCTGCCTGTTTTTTTTCAATCCTCTGAGAACGCCAAGAGGATTGAAAAAAAATAATCAAATTAGGTTTCTGGTTTAATATTTTTAATATTAAACCATTAACATTGAATATTTTTAATATAATTTTATTAATATCTATTAATATTTTTTAAATTGAGCTAGACTTTTTAGATTTGATATATATATAATATTTATACACATATTTAGATTATATATGTTTGTACTTGATTTTATACATAATATTGTTTAGTGTAAGTTTATATGTATGATCTAATCTCCTTCTTGTTTAGTGTGAGTTTATATGTATAATCTAATCTTCTTCTGATTCATATAACTCACATCTATAACATTTTTATTGATTGTTTTAAGTATATAATTTTATATATTTCTTTTGGATATTGTATCAAGATCAATATTGGACAGTATTGGACATTGACATTATACAAAGTCATAACATTTACAAAATTATTCATGGTATATGATATTGAAAAATAATAATAATATTATTATAAGTTGATACCATTAATGAAACATTAAACTAATAAATATATTACAAATTGATGATAAACATAATTGACACTTTGTTTATATTAAAATATAATTTCTCAATTAATATAACTACGATAAAAAATAAAATCATCATACAATTAAAAAAATCATCATACAATAGAAAATAAGATCATCATAGCATCACATTTGAAAAATGGTACTCTTAAATATCCCACTATTTACTATAAACATAAAGTTTAGTTTCTTTTATTATTATTATTTACTAGAAACCATAAACATTTTATTATTTTATTATTTTCTTTTAAATTAAGTTTAGTTCATCTTTGAGTTGTAATTGAAATTAGAAATAATATTATACATAATTTGTTTATAATTATTCACAAATTTTTAAATTCAAAACTATTTTAAATAAGAAAATTTAAAGTAATTTTATTGTTCCATAAATAATTTAAACCACTGCTTTGATTTCAAAACACCTCCATTTACTCTAGTTCATGGCTAACTCTTTTAGTTGAGCCTTTAATGTTACCAGACTCAAACCATAGGTATAATGTTACAACACTCAAACCATAGGTATGGATAATTTCTATTAATATCCCCATATTACACATTCTTAAAATAAGAGTCTTCAATGCTACACGACTCAAATCAACACAATTCAAACCATAAGATATGATCATTTCTCTTAACATCCCCACACCACACATTCTTAAGGTAATAGTAACACCTAAGATAGACGATGACTTGTCTCATCATACATGCATTGAAGAGGTTGTTGCTCAATCTCGAGTGGACCTGGAAAATCTGTCTAGAATAAATGAGTTAAACCCAACCCAAGCATAATATGAGCCTTTTGATGGGGTGGATTTGAGGTGAAGAAACTAGTATTTAGTTCTCTATAGGAGCACCCAAGTGGGGATAGCATATAGATGGTCTCACAAACCCCCTTTGGAAATGATAGTTATAATTGTATCACACACAAAGGGAGGATAACATTGAAGGTATAAGGGAGCATACCATGGAAGTGACAATGCTATTAAGAGCCTTCCTAAGCTTGGGAAAATTAATCCTAAGTGGCATATATTTCAGTATCCCTCATAAAAATGGTTATTTGGATAGCACACTCAACATTAATTATGTACAAGGTAATTCTTTTCAAGCTAAAGGTAAAACGTTGGAATATATTCCTTTGGTTCTCTATCCTCCAATATCCCAAATTTGAGGTGGAAAAGGGACTTACTTAGTAAAACATGTTCAAAACATATGGGATTATGGAACTATGTTAACCATACTTATATAATTTCGTATCTTTCTCTATTTTCTATAATCCCCCAATGTCATATCAATTTATAATTATTAAATAACTTTTTACAAATTTCACCATTTTATAATGGAATCTTTTTATTAATAAATAAAAAAATATGCTCTGGTTTAATTTTAACTCCCCTATCCCCAATTATTTATCCATACTCGTAGTGCAATTATGCTACTATGGTAAAAACTATTTGAAAGTGTCCTTGGTAGTACATAGGAATTATAATGAGTATAATCATCACCATCATGTTGGATTTCCATAAACTGTGTTGCTTATAAAACAAGATTAACAATTTGCTCAGCCTCAATAGCCAATATTGGAGTTGTTGGTTAACTTACTATAATTAGAAAACAAATTATACTTTCAAGGTTGGAATTTGATGGACAAAATGCTTGTCATGGACCATTTTGCCCCCATCAAATTAGTATGACTAGTGGAAATTTTTTGCAAGTTCCAAGGTTGGAATTTGATGGACAAAATGCTTTTCATGGGCCATTTGCCCCATCAAATTAGTATAACTAGTGGAATTTTTTCCAAGTTCCTACAGTGGATGCAGAACTTCGGTGGTAGATATTTAATTGACATTTGTTTGGTTTGACATTTTATATTTGATGGTGGAGGGAAGTACTCTAATGGTACCATGTTAAGAATTCTATATATACTTTGAATTTACATTATCACAATCACTTAATTTAATTTAATTTGTAGTTGGTTAACATCTTAAAAATTAAGTGCCACTAATTGCATTAGCTACCAGTTATTACCAGTTATATATATATATATATATATATATATAGATATATATAGATATTCCCATAAAATAATTCTTGCATTGTGTTTGTCTCATTATCCTCCAATCTAAGAAGACCAGAGTTCTCGTCCACCTCAAATTGTAAAATATTAACACCTATCAATGTATAAAGTATGTTTTATATCAAATTAATGTCAAAATTGCATCATTGTATCATCAGCTAATTGAACTATGAATCATGTTAGTTATGCATCATTATGTTTTTTGTTACATTAGCATCATAGTTATGCTCTCATTATGAAGCTCCATCATGTTAGGAGAATGGGAGCTCAAAATTCAAATTGGAAATTTAAACTGGAATTTGAAATGTAAATTTGAAATCGAAAATGAAAATGATATTGGTATTGGAAATTGATATTGAAATTGAATTTGAATTTTGAAATGAAATTCGAATTGAAAATCGAAAATTGAAATTGAAATGAGAAATGAAAACTGAGAATTGGAAATGTAATTAGAATTCAAATTGAAATTGAAACATGGAATTTGAAACTGAGACTTGGAATTGGAAATTGAAATTTGAATTTGAATTGTGAAATTTAAAATAGAGTTTGAAATTTGAATTGTGAAATTTGAAATAGAGTTTGAAATTTGAATTGAATTTGAAATTTGAAATTTGAAATAGAATTTGAAATTTGAATTTGAATTTTAAATGTGAAGTTTGAAAGAGAATTAGAATTAGAAATTGAAATGCGATGCAGAGAGTTCTGAGGAGAGATCTTCATTACTTCGTGCTCCATGACGCACGAGAGGATTTGACGTCACCCAAGAGGGAGGCCATCGGTAGCGCTCCCGTTCACTGAGTGCGGCCACGCAGGGGTCGACTGCCATTGGTGGAAGTAGTAGGAGAGCTAGTGTGTCCGTTCATCTTGACGACATACATGGTGATCCTTGGGTGGGGGATGGGAGGAAAGAATCGAGTGCATCAGAGGCATCAGATGCATATTTTGGTTTCGATACATTTTCAGTAAATTTTTAGTATATAATGCATTGAATTTTAATTGCAAGTTATAATATATATTTTTAGTAACATTTATGTTTTGGTTTGGATCGTAGGTGCCCCATCAGGGGGATCATACGATGATGAGGTTGCACAGATCACTCTCGTTGATATCATTTCCCAGCGAGAGTGGGTGAACTCGTGTGTGTGTACATTGAGGGAGGATTCTCCCACATGACATTCTTTATCCATGATGTTATCAACAATTGATGATATGTTGGCCCTCTACAAGAGGGTGGGACCTCTCAGTGACATTTGGCATCATTCATGCCATAGGAGGAGATAGGGTGTCATTGGGATTCACAAATGGGAGGATGTAAAAGTCACCATAAGAGGGCATGACGTCAAGGGTACTTTGTTCGACATCCTACCTGACCGCCCTTCCAGTCAACTGCTTAGACTCAGGGAGTTTAAGTTGGAGGCCGTTGCACCACATCTATATGATAGATTCGTGGGAGCATGGAGCATGTTCCCCCACCATGACCAGGTCCCGTTGTACTTTGAAAAACATGTTTATGCAGAGTTTGTTTTAGACATGCACCCAGATTACACTAGTACAGGGTCCATGTTCTATGGGGTGGGTAGGGGATAGTCATATCAACGTCCTGGAGCTCGGAGAGACCCTGCGTTCGTGCCACCCACTACGAGGTTGGTACCGCTTCCAGATAGGGGGGTTATAAGGTTGGAGGATGTGGCACAATCATCCCAGCTTGCTGCAGAGGCTAGAGCTGACCTTGCAGACTCGTTGTTCACTGCCATGGGAAATGTAGTTGTTGCTGCGCATGGAGAGGCATCTAGACCACTGCCTCCACCTACAGAGCCAGAGATAGAGTATATCCCTAGTGACATGCTCAGGAGTTTCGATTACGAGGCCCTACTGAGGTATGCTGAGTCATCCCGAGATACACACTTTCAGTCATATCGTAGATCCGTCGCTACAGGAAAGGTATACTTTTGTATAATTATGTATATATGTTCTTCATGTTACATCATATTATATGTTGTAAATTGAATGGTTAATAATACTTAAGGGAGTTGTATTATATTTCTCCATGTATTGAAGCACATTCATGGATCGGCTCTTTGCTAGTGAGCCATCGTTTGGTCCATCCGGTCGTCCCAACCCGCGGGCGGCAGTAGTCGAGGTAAGTTATAATTTATGTTCTAATTTAATTTGAGTTTATTATTTCCCAGTTTAAATCATTTATGTTTTAGATCTTAACTTCAAATGAATTTCAAATTGTACAGGGCAAAGGAAAGGGGGTAGATCCTGATTATGGACATGAGTACCATGAAGGTCCTCACAAGCCAGGTCGAGACACAAATGTGAGTTTTAATTTATGTTCCAATTCATGTTATTTAGTCACATTTAGTAAAATTGATTTTTGTACTTTATGTTTCAATTTTTGAATTATAACTTAAATAATGTTAAGTAGTTTTAATTTTTAATAAATCTAACAACTATTGCATGTAATGGCATATTACATAGGAATCGCTATAGGCGGGTGTCAATGCTGCAATGTATTTCACATATGACTGGGATGCAATTTGAGGACATGTTCCTATTGAAGGGCCATCTACCCATATTCCTACCCAGATCCCGGATATCACCATTGGCTCGACAGATATGGATGCATTCATTCATGGTTTACCGTTTTAGAGCCAGCATCGGTCTACTACACATGAGGGTGGTCAGAGGGACGACCAAGGGCCTCGTGGGGGTAGTGGCCAATGAGTTGATGATCTATACATTTCCATGTTTTGGATGTTTTCATATTTTATATATTTTCATGTTTTGGATGATCTATGTATACGTTATCATGTTTTGGATATGGATTTCTATCATTTATACATGGACTTAGGATATGGACTTTTAGATATTTTGTATATTTTATCATATTGATGTTTTCATATGTATTTTGTATATGATTAGAAATCGATTGTTTTTTATATTAGATCTGGATATAGTTATTACAGTTACAAATTTATGTTTTGTCGTTTCAAATTCAAATTTAATGTGTAGTTACAATTTAGTTCAATTTAAAATGTAAATTTCGACTCATTAGAGAACATCTTCCAAAATTTAGATTTGAATACATACATTACATTTTAAAATTGAAATTACAATTCCAATTCAATTACAATGTAAAATTTCAAATTTAATGTGTAATTTCAATTCCAATTCAATTACAATTTAAAAGCTTGTTTTCAATTACATTACAATTGCATAAATGAAATCAACATGTAAAATTAGAGTATATTTGAAATTTATAATTGAAATTTTGATTACATTATGTTGTCTACACATTACAATTCAATTACAATTTACACATTCCAATTCAATTACAATTTAAAATTAAAATCTCAAATTTAATGTGTAATTTCAATTGAAAATACAATGTGTTGTTCCAATTTACAATTTCAATTTCAATTACATTACAATTGCATTTGAAATAAAAATTTTAAATTAGAATACATTGTACAATCTAAAATTTAAATTTTACAATTTTACATTGTATATAGATATATTTTAAATTCTCAATTGTATTTGAAATCAAAATTTAAAATTAGAATACATTTGAAATTGAAAATTGAAATTGACATTTTTCATTATGTTGTCTACACATTACAATTCACTTACAGTTTCCACATTCCAATTCAATTACATGGAAAATTTAATGTGTAATTTCAATTGAAAATTCAATGTGTTGTTGTATATAAGAATGTTTTTGTCCATTGAGAGTGTGAAATATCCCTTCAGACAAAATTATCTAATTACAAGTTATATAGTATGTAGGTAATCTTTGTGTTATTTTCTTTTAAGTGTGTGCTCTTATCTAAAGTCATAAAAGTATGGTTTGTTTTCTTGGCAATGGGCATAACCACCTAGTTAATATAAGAAATGAAAATATGTTGATAGGAGATGCTTATACAACTATTTCATATGGTTTATGTTTTGAGGAAAAATGGAGATAATGGCACCATTTGATCCAACTAGGTAAGTTGCATATATGAAAGCATGTACAAGTTATTACGTTTCCATGTTATTATTATGTTTACGTTTCAACTTTCATTATTACGTAATCCATGTCTATAAAAAACAAAGGCATGTACAAGTTGTGTTTTGGTTTGATAATTGAGGTTTTTTTACGCAAGGAAGGCCATATAATACTAACTAATTTCTCTCAAAGGGATTCCATGCCTATGCGTGGAAAACTGCATGATAAAGATGGTTTTTGATGCATGTAATCCAAAAATTGAGAAGGCTTGATGGTTAGAAATTATAGTGAATGTTTGTGAGTTGTGCCAAAAATGGGTATTGTTTGCATGAAAATATATTCAAAGATTATGTGTAAGTGCCCTTTAGTTGAATTGTACCCTCTATCTCCTATGTTATATTCCATGTAGCACCAAGTGCCAATATTTTTATTAAATGGAATGAGGAAAGGCAAAAAAAAAATGGTCGTAAGTTCGATATGTTCTTGATAACAAAACTAACTGATTATTGTTGAATGAAACATTTTTTCAATACATTGGTATTTGATAATATTTTTATATAATTGATAATGAAATACAATGTAATTGATGACGAAATACAATGAATGGATTATAATGTATAAAATTTTCAAATTTGAAATCAAAATTTAAAATTAGAATACATTGTACAATTCAAAATTTAAATTTTACAATTCCACATTGTATATAGATGTGTTTTAAATTCTCGATTATATTACAATTGTATTTGAAATCAAAATTTAAAATTAGAATGTACACTACAATTTAAAATTGAAATTTTACAATTACATTATATTGTCTACACATTACAATTCAATTACATTACAATTCAACTCTCTATTAGATCTTTAATATTGTTTTTAAAGTATCTAAACAAATATCTATAAAACTATTATGGATGAAGTTCATAGAGAATTGACCATACATTCAAGTGTATTCACATTGGAGCACCATGACCCAAATTTCACAAAAGCCTCCCATCTAGTATTTGTATTCTTGGCATTAAAGCATCTACAAATATAAATTTAAAAAACAACCTCCACAAAAATCTTCAAAAAAATATTACACAAGACAACATGAAAACTATGCCAATGATGCAAGTGGCATACATGTAACTCACTCATCTGGCCAATGGGTTATAGGAATGCAAGTCTCCATAATACGATCATGGTCAGCTTCTGTCATCTTCCATCTATTTGGATCACCTCTCTTCACCTTGATTTTTGTTAGATGTATCCGAGCTTCCACCACCAAATGACTTTATTGACATGATATATATCTAGGCATAAAATCTCTGTAAATGATATGATCACCCTGTTTTTTCATTTTTTCAAAAAAAGTCCCATTAGAACCATGTCTCCTATTTGGTATGTGAACTCTCCATCTTGGTAGGGTCGCACCAACCTACTTTTTATTTGCGTGCACCCCATCAAATAGTATGCCACATTCTCTTGGTTGTGGGGGGGTGCAATGACAACAAACACATCACCTGCAAGATACATTACAAATACTATTCAAATGTCCTATGTGCATTTCTACAGCATTTGTATATGTGTAATATATAAAGAACTAATTAACTTAATGAAGACTCTTGTACCTTCCCTAACCATATCAGAAACTCAATCATGATCTAATGAGACCATTGCCTCTTCATTGTGCATCTCTTGCCATGTTGGAATTGGAAGTGGGCCCTTTGGATTAAGAGAGACATATTTCCATGGTTTCACATACACATCATTTTCACAGTGATCAAGCCCGCATCCATTTGCATCAATGCAAAAATCGCAAAAAAGGCATACTTCCTCGTTTCAATGGAATATATGTCACCCATGTCTTTACTTCAAACAAAATGTAATTCCCTCATACCAGGGATGGTCTCACAATAGCATGTAATGGATCTATTAACATCTCCAAGGGCCGCAACATCCCAAAAGAACCTGCATGTAATTCAGTTTGTCATATGTAAATTCCTATCGAGTATGTGTTCTTTTGGAAATGATGATATTGAATGTTATTATCTTATTAATTGAGTTTGGAGTTTATTACCTACACAACGGCCTTGCTTGTTTGCGACCTTGATTTCCCAAATGACGTGTGCACCAATCAACTACTTCAGTGGAGCATTTGAGTTGGGTTTCACCATGACTCATCTGGTACCTCCGAAGTGCTCGTTTCACACATGCACCTGCGCCATCATGTTCACCCTTTCCATGCCCTATTTCAAAAAAGCTCTAGGTGTGTCGGATTACTGTCTCTTTGTGAAGGTGACTCAACCAATAAAATGAGCGTGCCGATTTGAATTGCCTTGCACACTCATCTGACCAAATCCAGTGTTCCGTAAATGATACGCCTCTCTACCTAAATGAATCATAAATCAACCCAAAGCAGTGTTGAACAAATAATGTGTCATGCTCACGATCATCACTAACATAAAAATGGTACTCCTTGATCACTTCATGTGACTGAGGAGTGCTATCCCTACCATCAATGTTTTTGTGAGCATGTTTGTACAATACATGTACGAAGATATATGCCTGGTCGAAGTGATAGTACTCACTCAGTATCTTTCTCTAAGGAGAAAAGGTGTAGTTCTCCACAAATTCTACCACTGATAAGATTATGCCCCGCTCAAATACCTCACGGGAATGTTTGAATTCTGAAGCTTGCCACCTAGACCTATGGGAGTGCTTTATGTATTTATAAATCTGAATTTGAAACTTCTCCATGAAATCTGAAACAAGAATCTCATTGTTGAGCAAGTCGATCCTCTTGGATGGCACAGATGAAGAAGATGTTGGATTCATGGTGACGTACTCGTACCTCTTCCACCTAACGGTGATATCTAACAATCCATGGCATGTTGGATCGATAGGAAAGTTCCTATGGAACAATGTCAAATAACCGCATTCATGGCATTTTCTCCCACCTACACACCTCTTATTGAAAAACATGTGTTCAGGATTCCTGTTGCATAGTATGATACAAATAAAATCTCGCACTGTGTGAGGAGCTACTACACCGTTCCAGTGCCTTCGCAAAAATCCAGAAATGTGTCATAGTATAGTTGAAATTCAACGTGGTACCGACAGCAACAAGTGTCGGGAATCGTATTCGGCCTAATATACCATGGTTTCAATTTGTTGAACATGCTAAATGATATTTGAACACCAGGATTGGTTTCTTGGAATTCCTCGTAAAGTGCAACTCCTGTCATGTCCATCACATGCTTACAGTGCTCCTGATAAATGCCTTTAGATAAACGTTGTCACAGGACAGGCTTTCGATCTGAAAGAGCACGAGAATGGCTATCCCAAAAATCTATCACCTTCTCTCTAATGCCTATTGCCATCCTGCCTCGATAGGGTTCCCTACAAATAAGAGCCCAACAAGCAGCTTCATCATTTTCATCTATCCGGACCCTGAATTTAGTATATTTGAGCAATGTTCTTTTTGAAACATTGAGCAGTGATGCCATTGTTGATACCATTCGATTACTTGAGGTGCTTTATGCCACAACAACCGTTGTAATTTCCCTACGAGCAGCTTGGGTATCATTGTTTCTTGATTTTCCAAACGAAGATAATGTAGTTCTTACATTTTCTATTGCATTCTCGCATGTCTTTTTTGTTTTAACATCTTGAAAACCCAACAACTTTGTGGCATGTTTCAATTTTTTGTGTTTTATCAACCCATGTAGGATTTGAGCTTGTGCCATCGTTGAATGTTGTTCAAAATATGACTTGATTATGTTATTGACATGTTCTCAAACTCTCTGACCAGGGATCGAGTTCCCAATCTCTTCTTGTGCAGAAACAACTATACAATCCTCTAGAAAATTTCCACCCCTTCCAACCCCACTGCAACTCCCAATTATACTTTCATTGTGAGAGGGAAAGGTGTCATGTGATGGCTGATCAGGATCATGAGAGGGCATAGGGTAATGTGATTCTTGATCACCATGATGTGATGTCTGACCATAATCTGTCCCTACATAACATCTAAATTAACAAATTGAAAATTGGTTACTTGATAGTTGTGCATTGAAGTTTAAAATTGCTAGTAACTTGGAATTTGATGTGGAAATTGAAAAATTGAAAATTGCATGTGAATTGAATTTTCCAACTAATACATTTAGCTTGAGAATTGTTCTTAGTAAAAATTGAAATTGCTAGTAACTTGAAATTTGAAGTTGCTCAAGTATCTTGAAATTGCTAACTTAATTAAAATTGAGAATTGTTCTAGAAGTAAAGTTTGAAATTGCTAGTAAAATTTGAAATTGCTTGTAACTTGAAATTGGTAGTAACTTGTACATTTAACTTTAAAATTGCTACTAACTTGAAATTTGTTGTACATGTAAATTAACAAATTCAGAATTGCTAGTGACTTGAGAAAAATGTACAAGTATTGAAAATACATTAAAACAAGAAAATTGTTTGTAACTTCATTTCAAAATAACTAAATATGTACGTGCAACTTGAAATTGTACATTTAGTTTAATAATTGCTAGTAAAGTCTGAAAATCAAGTATATATATTTAACTCAAGATAATTATTAATAACTTGATAAAAGTTATTGTGGGCATAAAAATTAATATCATTTATAATCTTCACATTATATAATTGTGGGCAAATTTTCTTTATGCAATTTATGTCCATTTTACTTTTACATTACAAGAATTTAATATTATTTTAACTTCATGGTATAAAATAAACAAATAAATATTTAAAATTCAAATTGCAATTTCAACTTAAATTTCAATTTTGACATTCCAACAATTACATTACAATTAAAAATTTGGCAATTCCAACAAATATATGATTAAGGAGAAATTCATAATTTTTAATGCAAAATAACATTTTCAATAGTTGATGATTTTGCAATTTCAACAATAAACAATTATGGAAATTCTAATTTTTATCATAAGTTGCAATTTAAGGATTTTTTTATCAATAATGATTCACATATCAATACAAAGTTGCAAACATTGCAAATAATTATTTCCAATTTGTCCTAACAAAATATATGATTCTAATCATTAATCTTATCATGGTGATATGTCATGTTATGTAAATAAAAGTACATGTGATAGATGGAATTTTTTAAAAGTAAACATTATAATTAAATAGCTCTTTGAACATTCATTTGTATTTAAATATTCATTACTATGAAAATATTGCCAACCACCATAACTATGAAAATATTTATTCATTTGTTTTTAAATTGAATAAATTCTCACTAATACATAACTATATCACAACATGTTCATTTCAAAATATTCATTCATTTGTTTTGAAATTGAATTTTCTAACAAAACAAGAATTAAAATTACATTTAACTTGAAATTGTTAGTAACTTAAAAAATTGCAATTAGTTAAATATGTAGAATTTAACTTGAAAATAGTGTCCAAGTGTACATTTAATTTGAAAATTATTCTACTAACATTGAGAATTGTTAGTAAAGTTTATAAATTTGAAAATAGTTAATATGTACATACATTTTAACTTGAAAATAGAATCTAAGTGTATATTTCATTTGAAAATAGTTGGACAATAAACATTGAAAATTGTTAGCAACTTTGAAACAATTTGAAAATTGTTAAAGCAACGTTGAAACATAATTTAAAAATTGTTAGTAACTTTGAAATAATTTCAAAATAGTTAAAAATATGTAAATGTATTAAAATGAAAATATAATCTAAATTTACATGTTTCATTTTAAAATTGTTCCAATTTAACATTTGTTAGCCACTTGAAAATTGTTCATTTAACATAAAAATTGTTGAAAACTTTGAAATTTAAATAACAAATGGATGAAATAAACAAGAATATCATTACAAATAAATATGAAACAAATTAAATTATGAAATTTAGTTAAATTTATTGGAAAATTGTTACTAATTTTGTAAATTATGTAGCATGATATTTAAATTATGATAGCATATAATTCAATAATTTACCTTGGTTGTCCTCCATTGGAATTTGTTGCACCAAATGTGCATCTTCTTCTTATCTCAACCTTGCTCTTTGTTGTCTCATTCGTTCTCTATTCTTCTCACGCTCTTCATTGTCATTTTGTTGTCTAGCATGTTTTCTTTGTTTTTTTTTTATTCCCCATTAATCTACAATGAAAACAAACAAAACAAAATTCAAATTGTTATAGCAAACAACAATATGTTAGTATGAAATCTTGAAATATTCCTACAAAGAAATCTTACATGTCTAATGAGCTATAATTCAACAACAAGAAAATACCAAAGCTTTAATTCAACAAGATCAAAATGACAAAGCTCTAATGAGAAAAGAAATTTGCAATGAGTAAAATTATTGTTTTTTATTAATTGTTTGCTGCTTATATAATAGGTTGGTCAATATTTTTAGGAGGGAAGGGTAGTTGGCAACATTCATTGTTGACAACTCCTTTCCCGGGTTTGCCCAGGTTAATTGTTATATTTTTTTTACACAGACAAACCCTCGATCGAGCTTATTTTAACAACCCTCCATCGAGAAAATACCTCGATTGAGGGCTTGAACATACCTCGATCAAGGTCTTGTTAAACCCTCAATTGAGGTGTTGTTAAACCCTCGATTGAGGTATTTTAAATAGCTCGATCAAGGGCTTAAAAAACAGGCCGAGAGCCCTTTCCACTACATAATGAAAGTTTTGTCTGCCTTCCACAGAGTTGAACCATGTCATTAAATGCTCATTAATGAGCGGACTTGATACCATTGGATTCGTCAACGAATCCTCTATCTAGATATATAAAATTTACAAATTTTTATCTTCAGATGTCTTTTGTTTTTAAATTTCTACTAACACTTGCCCTAAAAAACTCTACCGACAACTTCGATTGAGCTCAAAGATAAATCCACAACATTCAAAATATACCTCAAAAAAAATTGAAAAAATACACAAGCCCCAGATAAACGCGTCATCTTTAAAAGGGTATTTTTAGTTTGGCAAATTATGTAAAAAATCAAAAGATTTCGTGCACACACACATGTGTGTGCAAAATGTGACTTAAATATTCATTGGTAAGTTTCAAAAAATAATAATAAATATAATTTTTCGAGAAAAATTAAAAGAAAAATATGTAATCCGTAGTGCATTCTATCTAGATAATGTGTGGATCATGTTCACATATTTCATTTTTTAAAATTATTACTTTAACATTAAATTATTGTGCACACACACAAACTACTTGTTAATTGCTCTTCAAATTTTTAAGTACACATGTTTCATTAAATGAAAATTCAACACGATATATGGCATTGGTATATTTCGAAAAAAATATCATTGGAAAGACAATATAATTCTCTACATTTCGTTTTTCAATGACATGTCAAAATTCATGTGGCAAGTATGAGTTTCAAGGGCTTCAATTTAATACATGGGTAAAATTTCTGTTTTTCATTGACATATTTGTCTAAAAAGAGTTACCCATCTTCATGGAATCAACCTCATTTGTTACATGATTAGTTTTTTGCTGATTGTATTTTCATTATATGTCTCTTTTGTTTATGTGCCTGGATCTATATGTTCATATCTTATAAAGGAAACCTACATATGCAAGTTAAAATTAATTTTTTTAAAGGATTTCTCTTAGTTTTATGTGCAATAGGGGTGTAACATCAGTGAGTTTCAAAATGAGATAATAGAATCCCCCTAATGTATGAAGTCAGAGGAAAATTTGATGGCCTAAATGCATTATTAATGTAGTGGGAACTTAATGAGTGGAACTATCTTAGGTTCACCAAAACTAGATAAGGAAAGGAAATTGTAACCAAAAGACAAGGATTAGGACACTCTATTCTCATGGTGGGAATACACATGCTCAAGTGAAAATAACCATGGCCACCAAATAAAGTACATTGTAGATCCATGAAATATATGAAAATGTTGAGTCATGGCCACGAAAAATATACATATTTAATTCATGTCAAAACTAGATCATAGACACGAACAAATACATAGTGGATCTATGCTTATGTATAATATAGTAGGAGAACAAATGGAACTAGAGTTGCATGTAGTAGAAATGTTATATATTGTACGGTATTGTGTTACACTGTGAAATTAAAGCACAACATATCTAATTGAACAAGTAAATCAATTACAAGATGAAACTTAGAAAATAAGTGTAAACTGTGCAAAAGGATTGCAACAATGCTCTATTGAGCTCAGAATAGTCGAATACAATACAATACAGTAACAATGAATAAGCGGTTCGAATTAACCAAGGAGTTCATACGAATATACTACATGGAATAGCTTGGCTCCAACTGCGAGTCCTCATCATCAGATCAGTGGAGTCATCAATGCACAAGTAACGGTCAACTAGGTGTCAAACTGAGTCTTACTGAGTGTGGTAGGTGTAATTGGCACATGTAGGCACTAACTGAATGAAGGAGGCTCAGTGGAGGGCGCATGAGGAGCTAACTAGAGTCAAAATAGGCAATCTAGTCTCATTAGGGGTTTAACGGAGTGATACAAGCAGTTAGGAGTCAGTCTAGCCTTAAATCAAGGAAAGACAACTAGCAAACTTAAGTGAACTAAGTGGTACGTGAAGAATGGCGCCTTTCTGAAGTGGTAGGTGAGAAGTAGGCACCTTACTGACTAGGAGGGATAAAAATGTATGGAAAGATGCTCCCGGGTGCTGGCAGACTAGGGACTAGATGCTGGAGGCATCAAACTAGTGACTGGGATACATGTGGATGCATGCAAAGTACATAACTGAATGATGAGATATCCTAACACCCCTCCTCAATCTATACTATGATGTAAAAAATAATAATTGAATAGGGCCCTAGTAACTGACACCAAAGGTCACCCCGATACAATAATAATCCAAATAAAGAATAGTTCATGAATCGAGAAAATGGAGAAAACCTCATGGGAAAAAACCCCCCTCAAAATGGATTGTAACACACCAAAAGATTTAACTGCTCCAAAATCAAGTAGATATGTCTGGAGGTATCTTACTCTTGGGAGTAAATGGATCATGCTCCAAAAACATGTGCTTGAATTCATCATCAGTGGATGCAAGCAAATGTGGATAGTTTATGAACTTGCTCGTCATACCGAAAATGCTGAGAGCAAATCTGAAAATATGAGGATGAGCCTAGAACCTGTGATTCGAACCAAGTGAGGTAGGAATAGCTCCAATCAGATCAAACAGATCTTGAAACTTGAACTTCTTATCAGTGGAGGTTAAATCGGCTCCAAGATTTGACAAATGGTTTCATGAGATCTCCTTTGAACCAACAGGGGTGAGATCAAAACCAAAATCAACAAAAATTACAATGGAATTGAACTCAAGCGAATGGTAGTGGTCTTTATCTTCAGTAAAACTCTAAGAAACTGTGCAAATGATAGAACATAAGTATATAGGGGGCATGAAATCAAGGAGGGCGAATGCTTCACCTCCAAAATCATATTTTACCTCCAAAACATCAAGTATATCATTATTTTGCATACTGAAAAACTCATGTGAAAGAGAGGATTCAAGAAACTCTTTGGAATCTAGAGTATGAGCTGGTTTTTCTTGCTCAGAATTTGAAATAGAAGACAATGAGAAAATGAGTGTTGAATCTACAGTGTCTTCTTCATCTTGAACAATTGTTGAGGCCGAGGCATAATCGGAGAGAACACATAAGGAGATCTCACTGGGCTTGTTATCCAAAAGGATAACATGATCCTCTTCTTCCTACTTTCCAAAATCTCGATTGAGTTGGGCCCATAGATATATTGTATTTTCAACAGTAGTACTGATGTAGCGCATACAAGGAGACATAGCAAGACATGTTGTCCCAAAAGCTCTGTCACAATCATTAAGCCAATCATTCTCCTCTTCATCAAAATCAAAATCTCTTGTAATACCAATGCACACATCAAAAAGACATTGTCTCTTCAAACATGCAATCATCTTTGGTTTCCATTCATCATAGTTGAATGGAGTAAGAAGATTTTGTGAAGAAGAATATTCCATCTCTGCAATAGCGAATGCAAATGAATGAAGTAAGAAAACTGCAAATCACAAGCAAACAAGAAACATTATGGAGCAATAGCTACAACTACAGAAAGTGTTGCAACTGTAGAAAACTGCTGCAAACTGAGAAAAAATTGCTCAATCTTCATGAATAATCCCTGCAGAAAAGAAGTCTTTTCCCTGCCATGGCTTTGATACCATGTGAAATTAAATCACAATAGATCTAATTGAACAAGTAAATCAATTACAAGATAAAACTTAGAAAATAAGTGTAAACTATGCAAAAGGCTTGCAGCAATGCTCTATTGAACTCAGAATAGTAGAATACAATACAATACAGTAACAATGACTGAGCAATTCGAATTAACCAAGGAGGTCATTCGAATATGCTGCATGGAATATCTTGGATCCAACTAGGAGTCCTCATCATCATATCAGTGGAGTCATCAATGCACAAGTAATGGTCAACCAGGTTTCAAATTGAGTCTAACTGAGTGTGGTAGGTGTAACTGGCACATGTAGGCACTAAATGAATGAAAGAGGCTCAGTGGAGGGCACATGAGGAGCTAACTAGAGTCAGAATAGGCATTCTAGTCTCACTAGGGGTCCAATGGAGTGATACAAGCAGCTAGGAGTCAATCTAGCCTTAAATCAAGGAAAGACAACTAGCTAACTGAAGTGAACTAAGTGGTAAGTGAAGAAGGGCGCTTTTCTCAAGTGTTAGGTGAGAAGTGGGATCCTTACTGACTAGGAGGGATAAAACTATATGGAAAGAAGCTCTCGGGTGCTGGCAGACTGGGGACTAGGTGTTGGAGGCATCAAACTAGTGACTGGGATGCATGCAGATGCATGCATGCAAAGTACATAACTGAATGATGAGATATACTAACATACACAACTCAGGAAATAGAAAATATGATAATGCTACTAAATCCGAAGGTATTCCATCCCAAACCATCGATATGTACATGTTATTACCATGTGAATACATGCGCTGAAGTTGAACATGGGAAACACTATTCAATTACTAGTCATTGTTGTATTCATTTAACAAATGTGAGACAACCCATTGATGATGATAATGGGAGTCAAGGTACTTATTAGCCCTAAAGTCTGTTCTAGACTATAATAGAACAAAGTCTGGGCACCTTAGTTATTGCATAGGTTTGGTTGGTTGGTGGATCGAGAAGGTAAAAAAAGGATATTGAATAGAAAGGGAATTAACACCCATAGATCAGTAATCAAGACCATTGGAAAATGGAGTCATTTGTTCAAAGAAAATCAAGTTGAATATCATATAAGATAGTTGGCATTATCACAGGTAAAATAAAAGGAAGAAAAAATTCATAAAGTGACCTATGCTAGATCAGCCCAATGTATTCATAAGATGGAACATCCAATAAACATAAATTCTTTACGAGCATTGAATGGAGAATGCTTGAACAAAAAAACACGAATCACAAGAAAATGCAATGAAGCTTCACTACATGAGAATCTATAAATCATAGACAATCACTAATGCTTAATAATTCTAATTTATGGAAGTAAGAGGATAAAATAAGATAACGAAAAAAGAACATTACAGACTAATAATAAAAATCTCAAGCATCTATGATAATAAGAAAATAAAAATAACAATTGATCCACTCAGTAGTTGGAATTATTGTCGGATGCCAACATCAACTTTGACAAGTTCAACGACTTCGACAAGTTTAGTGACTTCGACAAGTTCAACGACTTTGACAAGTTCATCAACTTCGACATGCATCATCGACATTTGTGAATGACAAACTATGACAAATTGTCTCTTTGTCTTCCAGTCGACCATAACGGTTGAACTTCTCAAACCGTTCTAACTTCTCTTGTAACTGAATGAAATGAGAAGACAACCCAAGCATTCTCAACACTCTATTTAAGCATGTAAAATAATGTAATATATAGGCAGAGAAGAATCAATAAGTAAGAGAGTTTGTATTCCTGCATATTGTCTATGTGTGTATGTTTATGTGTGTAGTGTATTTCCTGCTTTGCTTATTATTATTCTTCCGCCATAATAGTACCGATTCATTCAATCGAACTGCTTTCCTCATCGTGCACCTGGGCGAGTACAGATAATTTGTATCAGAGCTTCATTCATTTAGATCTTTGTTCGTTCTTAAGTTGTTTATAGACACTTCCATCAAAGTTACCTGACTTATGCATGTTCAAACACGCTCACAAAATCAACAATCCAAGCAAACACTACCTTCAAATATGGAAGGAGAAATAGATAGTAGACATGGAACTGAAGAGAAAGAGAAACTCATAGAACAAGAGCTGGCTCGACAACGAACTGAAATGTTCTCCCAGTTCAATGAGATTCTCATGCGATTTTCTTTGACATCAGGAGAATTTTCGACAATATCTAACTCGGACAAAACCATTCCATTCAAGGTGCAAATGAATTTGGACATATTGAATCTAGAAGGAAAGACTGATGCGGAATCCATCGATAATTGGGTACAACAATTGGAATCCTATTACTTTGTGAATCAACTCTTAGAAACTGAAAATATCACCATTGCATCCTTAAAGATGTCAACATCTGTGCACTCCTAGTGGGAGAACCTATCGACAAAGATGGAGAATAGTGGAGACCCCAGAGAGAGATGGGAGAAATTTGTCGAATATGTCTGAAAGGAGTTCTACCTGCCCAAGTACATTGAACAATAGTATAACAAGTGGCAGCGGTTAAGGCAATGGAAAGACCATTCTGTACAGAGTTACACCGACAAGTTCTACCGACTAATGGCTAGACTTGGCATTCAAGAAGAAGATAAATTGCTTGTTCTGAAGTACGCCAGCGAACTGTCCCATACATTCAATAGGAGATGGATTTTATGTCTGTCAATACGCTTGTAGATGCATTCCACTATGCCAGTAAATTTGAATTCAAACAAAAAGGAAAAGCAGGCTTCACAACCAAACCAACATGGCGACTACTCAACAAGAAGGTACCAGCAGACTTTGACAAGTTAAGATATTCTCATCCAACTCCGCCAAAGTAATATCATGGCAAACCGAATTCTCAGAAAGACAAAAAGGAATGTAGAAAACAACCCCCTACCGAAAAATGGTGTGATTACCACAGTTCATCATGGCATGATACGTATGAAGGCAAATCTCAGAAGACATTTTTGGAAAAAGTGTCGACATCTAACTTGTTCGACAAAACTCTGGTAGAATCTTACTGAGAAGCAATGACCCTTTTGGCATTGACATCGACAACTCCATCATCCTTGACTATCGTTGACAAGGAGGAATGAGAGTGCCTATTCCATACACATATATGGGTTCACAACAATCCATTCCATCTGATTGTGGATAATGGTAGCCAAAAGAACTTTGTTTATGAAGATATCGTGAAGAAACTAGGTCTTGTTAGCACTCCACATCCTCAGCCTTATAACATCGGTTGGATGAAGGATGGACATGAACTAAGGATTACTCGATAATGAAAACACACCTACTTCATTAAGCCTTTTGAAGATGAAGTAGTCTGTAACGTGGCACTGCTCTCCGTATCCGACTCGTTGTTTGGGAAACCTTACTTATGGGATTGACATGGAAGTTACCATTCATGACCTTAGAAGGTGATTGTTAGAATTCAAAACCAATGATATGGCATACCAAAGTGATGACCTAAACCAACGGTTTCAATGATATCTACCAAAACAGACGAAGAATCTCATCAACCATGCTCAGAAGTTCGCATTGATCATGATTAAGCTGCAACATTCCAGGAAGACTGCAACAACCAATCGAATCACTGGCTAGTGTATCTCTCAACAGAAACAACAGATCGACAATATTCTTGGTGAGTACTGGAACCTATTCCAAGAGCCAGACGGAGTACCTCTACATTGCTAGGTAAAACACTCTA
This sequence comes from Larix kaempferi, assembly GCA_027924585.1. Classification (NCBI taxonomy): domain Eukaryota; kingdom Viridiplantae; phylum Streptophyta; class Pinopsida; order Pinales; family Pinaceae; genus Larix; species Larix kaempferi. The sequence continues at coordinate 50,478,441 of BSBM01000510.1, forward strand.
TTGCAATTGCTCATGGTTCTTCATTACCTAACACATCTGTTTATAGAAGATCCATTATCGAAAATGAATACATTCATAGACAAATTCAAGATTTGATCAACGAAGTTCATATCTGACCCAGCTCCTCTCCTTGTGAAAGTCCAGTCATCCTCATTCAAAAGAAAGATGGGACTTGGTGCATGTACATCGACTACCGGGCCCTCAACAAAATATCGGTAAAGAATAGATACTATTTGCGATGGATAGACGAGCTCATTGATTGTATTAAAGGTGCTAAATTCTTTACTAAGCTTGACCTCAATTCAGGATATCATCAGATTCCACTCGAGCCCATAGATGTATGGAAAACTGCTTTCAATACCAAGGAAGGATTGTTTGAATGGTTAGTCATGCCTTTCGTCTTAACCAACGCACCTGCGACCTTCATGTGGTATATGGATAACATTCTTCGACCTTTCATCAGCAAGTGTGTTATTTTCTACCTCGACGATATATTGATTTTCAGTCAATCATGGGAAGAACATGTCAGACAATTTTGACAAGTCCTCTACACTCTCAGATAACATCGACTCTACTTGAACATGGACAAATGTTTCTTTGCGATGAACAACGTCAAATATTTGGGGTATGTAATTGACTTTGCAGGCATTCATGTCGATCCATACAAAGTGAAAAACCTTAAATATTGGCTCATTCCTCAAAGAATTCATGAACTAAGAAGTTTTCTTAGTTTGGAGAATTTTTATCGACGATTCATACTCGACGTCAGTCACATAGCCTAGCCTTTGAATCAGTTGACCAAGGGAAATGGGAAAAATGTCTTCAAATGGACATCGACACAACAAGAATATTTTGAGCAGCTCAAACACAAGCTTTGTACTACACCAGTACTTGTGTTACCTAATTTCCATCAGCCCTTTGAGATTGAGATGAACGCATCGGACTATGTCTTGGGTGTAGTGATCACTCATTTAGGTCACCCAGTCACTTTTCATTCCGAAACTTTTAATGACACTCTTAGAATATATTCGATGTATGAAAATGACCTGTATGCCATTATTCAAGCTCTTAACCAATGGAGAATTCTATTCTTGGCAAGGAGACAGTCATTCTCATTGACCACAAGCCTTTACAGTTCGCTCTTTCCCAGTCAAAGTTAGAAAACAACTCGACAACTCAAGTGGATTAATTTCCTTCAACAATTTCAGTTGGTAATTAAGTATCGAAAAGATAAATCCAATGTCGTCGTCTATTGTTTGAGTCAACCACCCATTACTCTCCTTCTTACAGTGATGAGTATGCAGGGTTATGACACCACCACTTGGCCTCAGTTGTATCAAGAAGACAATGAATTTTCATCATTCTATCGACAAATTCAGACCGACAAGTCGTCGATCTCCAACTATTTCTTGAAAGACACCTTTCTATAGAATCATGGACATCTTTGTGTACCAATAGGTGAGCATCGACAGTAGCTCATTTGGGACGCGCACTACAGCAAGACTGCAGGAAACTTGGGAGTAGCAAAGATCCTTTCTATTCTCCAAAAGTAGTTATTTTGGCCTTAACTTAAAACTGACATCAACAAGTACATTCGATCATGCATGGTTTGTGCCATCACTAAACTACCTAATCAACAACAAGGATAGTACACACCTTTTCCAGTTCCTAATTGACCACAGGAATCTATTTCTATGGAATACTTGACGGGATATCCTACTAACAAACATCAACATCATGCAATCTTACTAGTAGTCGATGGATTTTCCATGATGGCCATTCTCATTCCATGCAAGAAGACTACAACAACACAACAGAGCACTCAGTTCATCTTTGAACATGTCTAAAAACATTATGGTTTACCGACAACCATTATTTTCGACAAGGATTCCATATTTGTCACCATCTTTTGGAAGACTCTCTGGAAACAACTCGATACAAAACTCTCCTTATCGACAACTTTCCATCCTCAGACTGATGGACAGACGAAAGTTGCGAATCGCTTGGTAGTACAACTACTTCGTATGTACAACCACAAGCATCGACGAACATTGGATGAAAGTCTTCCATATATACAACACAGCTACAATGGTGCTCAGTAGAGCTCTACGAGCAAGATTCCATTTGAGATTTGTTATGGATTTCAAACCTCAGCGCCTATTGACTTGATTAGTTCCTCGACACAATCGAATGATACCAACTTTCACCAGGATGAAGTTGACAAAGCATTGAAGTTTCGAGATCAAATCTATGACATTGAGAAATAAGCACAGGAAATGTTTCAACAAGCTAATGCGAAAGATAAGGCCCGACACGATAAGCATCATATCCCTCATTCATTTCAAATTGGGGATCAGGTCTAGTTGCATCTCAAGAAAGAATGCTTCATTGGTCCATATAAGAAGCTGAAGCCTTTGTGATATCATCCATACAGTATTCTTGAATAGATTGGAGAAAACGCTTTCCAACTTGACATTCCTTCATTACTGGGTCTGCATCCAGTATTTAATGTGGATCTATTTCGACCATACTATGCACAAATATTGGAACGGAACCACTTGCAGACAATAGAACCTAAAGACATCCATCCAGATGGTCACGATCCTCTTCCTTCCGACACCATTATGGGATGGCGAGTACTCCATACAAGGACGAACACAATTCCCTTATTTCAGGTGGATAAAGCTGGACAAATCCCAGCACAAGGAAAATGGTACTCTGCTACTGAACTGACCAACACGTTTCCTCATCTGTACAATAAAACAATGGGGAACTTTGTTTCTTAAGGAAGGAGGTATGATCCACTCAGTAGTTGGCTTTATTTTCAGATGCCAACATCAAGTTTGACAAGTTCAATGATTTTGACAAGTTTAGCTAGTTTGACAAGTTCATCAAATTCGTCAAGTTCAATGACTTAAACAAGTTCATCGACTTCAACATGCATCGTCGACATTTACGACTAATGAACTACGACAAATTGTGTCTCTTTCTTCCATTTGACCATAATGGTTGAACCTCTGAAACCGTTGTAACTTCTGTTGTAACTGAACATAATGGACATACAACAAAAGCGTTCTCAACACTCTATTTAAGAATGTAAAATATTGTAATATACAGGTAGAGAAGAATCAAGAAGTAACAAAGTAACAAAGTTTGCATTCCTACATATTGTCTGTGTGTGTATGTTTATGTGCGTAGTGTATTTCCTGCTTTCCTTATTATTATGCTTCCACCATAACAATACTGATTCATTCAATTGAACTGTTGTCCCCTTCGTGCACCTGGGCACGTACGGATCACCAATTTCCCATAGGATTACAATGATGCACAAAACCCTCTCAGATTTCTCATCTTTCCCTTGTTTTCCTTCCAAAAGGAAGTCTGTCATTGTCGTTGATCTTTGAGTGAACAAACAAGACCTATGGCATGTCTTCTAAATAGACACGTGGGAAATCGTAGGCATTCTTGTGATGTTTGCTGGCATTCACTTGATACTTGCATGCTCCGGGATGACACCCGGGAACATTTTGTTTTGCATCTATGGGATATATACCATATGTAAGAGGAGATGCAATCCAATGTGTCTATATACCTTGAACTATTGGATCTTTATCGATAGGAAGTGCAACATACAAATACTTGTGGACTTTCCCCATGTCACACTGATGCTTGATCGGGTAGATGAGAAAATATTTACTATGAAGTAAACATCCAAGGTGACTTCATCAAAACAAGCAAAGAAAAGGAAATCAATACTCAACGCACCTACGAAGGATTAGCTAGAATAAATTCATGTCGAAGAACAATAATTCATCTTGGTAGCTTCCCAAAACAATGTTACAATTAAGTGGTAAATCAAAAATAATCTAATGATGAAAAGTATTGGAACAAAGGTAAAATATACTCCTTCTAGTCCGAAAAAGATAAATATTAGTATGCATTCCCAAGTTGCTGACCCTATTTCGGTCTTTGTCATTTCCCCACCCCTTTCACCCACCTTTATTGAATAAGAAATTGCCACTAAGGTAGCATCATCATCGCCTTAGATAACACTGTAAATGAGCGCATTCTTCACTAAGTTACGTCAACTTCTTCCTAATTGGAAACAACTAGTTACAAAAAACCTTGTCGTCAAAGATTTTGTACCACCATACCAACTGCACTTACCCCCTCAGTGGACCCAAGTACTTAGCCATTGGGCTTCACTATAAAAATTATCAAAAAATTATGTCCCATTGCCACCTGTGAAAACATTTCTACAAAATCAATCCTCTCTGTCACCTAGTACAATAATTTTTAATCAGTATACCATTACATCGACTATAACATGATAACTAACCCCGCTACATACCTCGGCATTGACCTCCATAGAAACTAATCTGGCGAGTACCTTGGCCCCATCGAGTACTCTGCCCCCTTCGAGTACTTTGGTCCCATCAAGTACCTTGGCCATGTCTCCCATCAAGTACCTTGGCCATGTCAAGTACCCTACCCCCATCGAGTACCCTTCCCCCATTGAGTACTTTGGCCCCGTTGGGTACTTTGACCTCATCCAGTACCCTAATCTCGTTGAATACCCTCCCCATGCTAGCTACAACACCTCTGATAGTGATCCTACCTGCTTCAATCACCCTAGCTACATCAACCGAACCCACTATGCCTTTTGTGACAAGTTATTTTTCAAACCTTTTTATGTCCATACTTATCTCGACCTTGTCAATACCTACCTCCACTAACCTAACGCAGCCTCAGTAGTCACCATTACAAGAAGGATCATCCAAGAAAGAATAGAAAAATGAGAAGAAGAAAGGCCCTGAATTCACAATAGCAGTTAAGAAAATGACCACAAATTCAGGTACCAAGGGAGCCTTTGACCCAACGCGAGCCTCATATCAAGATCTGAATGATTTCATTAGAATTTCAAGCAATAAAAATAGAAGCACTAGTTAGATGATAGGAAGAAACTTAAAGTTCTCGAGGAGGAGCAAAAGGAAACATTAAAGCAATGAGTTGACTTAGCTACCAAGGTCATTCCGAAAATTCATCTACCAAAAGGGCAAAAACCCCTTGAGAATATTTTAATTTTATTCAGATCCATCATTTACTTTTGCAAGATGTCACCAATTAACAAAACCAGGCCACTAAATAGGAGAATGTGCTCTTTTACTAAGCAACACAAATTATATGTACAAAGAACAAATCAAATACAAGATTATGAAGTACATGCTAGTAGGTCAGCATGAGTACTAAACAATTGGTACTCCTGCTATGGGAAATGTTTTGTGAAGATGGGAAATGTACAGAACACCATTTCTCAAATCTACCAACAAAAGACCACTATAGATTCAACAAAGGTAGCACTATTAGACAACCAATTAACCATGGAGAAGCAACATCTCGTCAACCTCTACGAGAAATAAGATCAATGGACAAAGTAAGCCAAATTAACAAAGAGGGAGGTCAACCTACCAATAGATCAAATGTAGTGATTATTGCAAGATGCTAAAGAACAACATACCACATTGGGCCCAGACCTACAAAGTATTCAGCATGATTCAATCTAAGAAAATATTGCAAAATTATCAGAACTTGTAACTATCAGCCTCGACATACAGTCTATCTTGCATTCCTAGGAAGAATTTCAGAGACACCTGACTTTATCGGCTGCAACAAATGTGGAATCCTGCGTAGAAGAAACCCCGTCTAAAACCACATCTAGCCTTAAGCATCAATAATAAAAAAAGTGTACTAGTTTCACAATTTTGTAATTTTTTTATACAATTTTTTAATCTTATACATCTCTAATTTCTCTTCCCATTGAAGAAGTGACTTGTTGGTGTGGGAGATGTTGGAGGAGCCTACTCTTCTCGTGCACTAGGTCCTCTCGATCGACCATAGTCAGGTCGGTCCAGTCTTTCGAGTAGTTAGTTGACGGGTCAAGAAGTTATAATTTTCTAACTACCTTGTGACCGGTATAAATAGGATAGTGAGCTGGAGGTAAAGTAGTACTTCTATACATTATGTTCATATAATAAAACACAACCTGTTACTTCTACCACCATTACTTACATCTCACTTATATCTCTCTATGTGTTGTATGATCCTGTTTACTATACACTTTGCTCTGCTACTCGTATCCTAATGTAATCCCATCAATTACAACAGGGCTTAAGGGACTCTTGAGCCTAATAAAAAGATTCAACATGGGCACAAGATGAATAACGAGGGTTCTATCTAGGGTATCCATGTTAGGTAGGATCTATCAAACAAATTAGAATGTTTAAAAATAAAGGGGTACTGTTACAATTTTGTGAGGGTGGATCCTAAAGAAAATTGAGTGATGTTGGATCATAATTCATGTGCAATGGTTTAATGAACCTATGTTATATCCAAGTTGAAATATGCATGTTAGAGCAACTTTAATGGATGAAGGAAAAACTTTCCAAATAAAAGGAAAAACTTCCGTAAACCAATTTATGGAAAGGAAGTGTTTTCCATACTATGGGAAATTAAGAAATAATTCCCTTACCTCATAGGAAGACACTTCAAGGTTAAAAAGAATCTTGATAGTCTTAATTACTTCTTGGAACAAATATTATCTTCAAAAGAGCAACAAAAATCGGCTGTACGATATGAAATTGAAATTATCTACAAGAAAGGAAAATAACATGTTGGTAGATGCACTTTCAAGGAAAGAAGAAGGCATAGAGGGCTTAATTTGTTCTATTTCAATTCTATAATTTGATTGGGTGAAAGAGGCAAGGATAGAATGGAACCCAAATCAGAAGGGATGCACCATAATTCAACAACTATAAGAGGACTGTAGTGCATTAGAAAAAATTGTGTGGAAGAATGATTCACTATGGTACCAATATCACCTATATATATGTAAGAAAACCCAACTCAAATATAACATCATTTTCAAATTACATCCTTATCCTATGAGAGGACATTCAAGGTTCCTTAAAACTTACCATAGGTTAAAGGAGGATATTTTTGGGGAAATTCCTAAAAATGATGTCCAAAAGTTTGTGCCTAAATGTTTGGATTTCCAATAGAATAAGGAAGAAACACTTAAGACACCAATTCTTCTATGACCATTAGCTATATTGAGTCAATGTTGGGAAGAAGTCCCAATGGATTTTTTCATAGGTCTACCAAATTCTAAAGGAAAGAATGTCCTCATGATAATGGTGGTTTAAATCATAAAGTATGCTCATTTTTTCTCTATCTCTCATCCTTGAAAGAAAGTACAACAGCTACAACATTCATGAAAGAAATTCAGAAGGAATGTTGAATCCCCAAGATTATTGTAAATAATATAGATCGAATTTTCATTGGTAATTTTTTGAAGGAAATATTTTCGTTTTAGGTACTCAATTGGCTCACAAATCGTCTTGAAAACCTAAATCCAATGTGAAGAATGAGTCTGTGAATAAATTCCTAGAACAATATCTTTATTCATTTACATCTAATAAACAACCACATTGGATCATGTGGTTTTGCTTGGTAGAGTGGTGGTACAACACATCTTTCCATCATAAAAAATAACACCATTTATGGCACATTATGGGTATCATCCTGAAAAATTGAAGGCTTTTTTCTTAACCCTCATATTCATAAGCTTACCAAATATGGAAATGAAACATGGTTTCTCTAAACCATGGAATCAAAGCCTCATAGTTCCTATTTTAGAGTTGGTGAAAAAAAACCCCTCAAATGATATGACCATTATGATTAGAGATTGACGTTGAAATAGCAAGATCAATAGGAACTAGAGCTATAGCATTGAGAAAAGGATTAGTGGAGGATGAAAAAAATATTTTAATCTTGAGAACAAATGTAAATCAATAGAATTTTTGTCTTAGGAAAATATAATTTTTTGTTTGAGACACCTCTCAATCTATTATATGGATGTGAAGTTTCAATAAGGCTAGAAAATCTCTAGAGAAACTTGAAAAAAAATCCAACAAATTCAAAACTACTTTCTAATTTATAATATTAATATTAAAAGAAATACACCATATCCCTCTTAGAAGTTGACCTTCTACCCAGTGAGAGTATGGCTATGTTTACGTACCTAATGTACATGCACACAATAACTAACATGAAAGGAAAGTGGCATCCTTTCATTGCTTCAATTTCTAGTGAAAATCACTTAAGGCATAAGGGAGGTTAGAATAAAGATGTTAATTCTTGGCTAAAACAAATACCACTAAAAATTTATATGCATCTAAATTTAAAGAGATATTGTTGTGCAATAAAAAAACAGAGAATACAATAAAGTTAATGTACTACAAAGAGATCATTAGCCCCAATCTAGAAGACAGAAGTACATTTTTACAATAGCTATGCTATAGAATAAAATCAGCATTGATAAAATAAGAACAAACTCTCTTGAGCTTCAAATTAGGCATTAGAGAAATCCTAAAAACACTCCCTTAGAATTTCTTGGATATATTCACATTATATTTCAATCTCAAAATAGTTCTAACACTCTTAAAAATCAATAAATATTTTGAATCATAAAAACATAATGTCAAAGCAAACTAAATATTTATTTATCATCATCAACATGATAATAATAATAATATCTTAAATCTCAATTAATCCACAAACATAAACCTCCCATTAAAACATTTTAATTTACACTAAACATAACTCACATCACTTTACTTAAACGGTGAGAGGTATCAATTCTCTAAATACAATCAATAAGTTATCAAAGTTAAAAGTTTAACATTGAGAAGGCTATACAAACTTTCAATCAATTAATCATTTTTATATAATAAAAAATGTAAATTTAAAATATACTTTTTTATAATTTAACTTTGAGTATCACAAGATAAACTTTATACCTGTTAGTTATTTTTATATATTAAAATTCATTAATTTTATTTAATAATTTTTACGTTACCATTTATATTAATTAATTACTTTATATTAATTATTTAATTATTATATATAATGAAAAATCCTTGATCATTGTTTATGCATTAGTTTTATGTTAATTGGTGAAAGAAGTCACATTCTATTTTCAGTTATTTTTGAATAGTTTTGTGTTGATTGGTGAAAGAAGTCACATTCTATTTTCAATTATTTTTGTACGTACTTGACTTGAGAATCCTAGAGCTACATGACTTGGTTCTATCTTAGAATCTTCGAACCCTGCCTTGGTGTTATCATAGAATCTTCAAAGCCCTATGTCACATTATTTAGATTCCAAAATTAAGTGGTTTCTATCGATTTGCATCGACAAACGCCTCTATTTATATGCCTGGGGAGATGTACAATGTTCTTTTCATTATAAAAGATTGAGCCCATCTGATGGAATGGAATAAAATATTAGATGAGATGTTATTTAAATGATATTATATGGGGGCTTGAAATATTTCACTTATTCGGTGCACTTTTCTCAAGCGTTATTGAATTAAACGTCCTCGAAAGCAGTTACCACACCCTGATATTCTATCCACGTCCATGGTTTCGGAGATTCAACGTGCACTTTACTACTTTGAAATTTCATTGACAAAAATACCCATTGTAGCGATTGGATACCCTGATAATTACAAGCCCAATTAATCCGACCACTCAGCCAAAGGATTCCATTTAAACAGAGTCAGAACCATAAAGTTGATACTGGAAGTTGTCTCTCTGTATCAAAAAGAGATCGGGTGGTTTGCACGTCTCAGTCTGATTCTGGCAGAGCAACATGACCTTATTATTCTTACAGATCTTCCAATGTTATTTCTAAGAGATTCCCGGACAAACTGCGTCAGTGTCAGCATATCCTTTTCTTTTCACTCTCTCTGTGTATATTGCAGCGTTGTTGATTTGTTGCCCGATTCTGCTCAGGAAGTAGCGGCCACATTCTTCTGATTCGGATTCCTCTTGTGTGGATCTAGACGCCATCATGCTGTGTGGTATGTATTGAGACGAATCACTCATTATTCTCTGGAGTACTGTACCAAAGTTTCCACCACTGATTACATAACTGAGTTCCATCTATTTATAGAAGGACTTACGAAGGTATGAAGTTCAATGCAATCTGCTCCCCTCAACACTTACCGGGAACACGAATTGCAATGCCTCTCTGAGTCCCTGCTGTATCCAATCCTCTCACAACTCGACAATTCTGTGATTGACAGCTTTCAAGGAACTTCTACAATATCCTTGGTGGTGATCGGTCGACGTCTGATGTAGCATCAAAGATAGGCATATCACAAACAACAGCCTTACCGCGATCTTTCTCCAGAGTACAACGTACCTCCATGAACGTCTCCCGCTCTGCATCAATGTCAAAGTTTACTGTCTTTGGACCAGCCAAGCGAATGATCGGTCGCGAACCATCTTCCCCAGTTGTTTTACCTCCACGAGTGACAACAGCCACCAAAGCATCTTGTGGTCATGGTTCTACCGAAATAGTCGCAATATTAGCACTCTGTGCTTGGCTCTGCTGCAGATTCCCTGGTTGATTCAGATTAGCATTCGGCAGTGGTCGCAGAGGCTGGTTCTACACTAGTTGCTGCACCGGGTTCTGCATTGGTTGCTGCACTGGGTTCTGTAGCTGCGGAGTGTTTCCAGCCTGCCATCTGGAAATCAACTGTGGACAGTTCTAGACCGTATGATCATTACTGGAACAAAATGTACACTGATTCTGTAGTAGTGGGCAGTTGCGCTGATAGTGCCCCCATACCGCATAGTGGTAACATTGAACTGGTCCACGACCACCTCGGCCTCCTCCTCCACGACCAAATCCACCACCGCGTCCACCCCTATAGCCTCCCCGATAGTCACCCTTCTACTGATACTAAGGTTGGTTAAACTGCTGCTGCATGGGTGCTGGCAGCATCCCTTGTCCTTGTGATGCATACTGTGGTTGTTGCACGTACTGAGGCTGCAGGGGGTTTACCAGTGTATATTGCGGTATGAACTGCTGCGATTGTTGCTGCTGTGGTACAAACTGCATTTGTGGTTGAGGCATCGGCTGAGCCACCTGCGGCTGTAGCGGTGCAGCACACTGATCATCTTTGACATAGAATGCATCACACATTCTTTTCTGTAGCAACCCATATGCACGACAATCCTTGTCATCATGGCCTACCGACTTACAGAAGGTGCAATATAGATTCCATGGAGTTGTGACCATTTTCTACATATACGGGCAACTATCATGACTATGCCCAAACACATGACAGACGCGACACCATGGCATACTGCTGCCATTTAGCGAATTGGGCACACCTGAGACCAAGTAGTTACGAAAATCTGGGCAATCATCTTTCGCATGTCCCTCCCGTCGACATCGCGTACACCATACTTCATGTGCTTTGTTCTTCTTTAAATCTTGCAATTGTATAGTCAGGTTAGCAAGCTCTGTCTATATCTGCGACATCCCAGCTGCATTATCTCCAATCGGTGACACCTCCAATCGCATTGCAATCTCTAGGGCTTCGCTAGGCGTCAATATGTTTCGCTGCATCAGCGGCAGGCGAATGTGGGGTAGCAGTGACGCGATGAACCATTCTTTGTGTTGGACAACACTCATATCAAAACTAACCTTTACCATCAGTGTCTTAAATTGCTGGTCGAAATCCCATACCATCTCGTTGGGATACTGCTTAATTTCCTTCAATTTAGTATTGTAATGGGCTTCTGACTTAGGCCGTCTAAATTCAGCGATCAGCCCATCCTAAATCTCATTCAATGACTTATCTGGGGCCCCCGTAGGGACTAAGACAAATTTCATGAACCAATCTAATGCATGACCTCGCAGTGTCGTGGCCAACTGTCCTTTCTTAACATTGTCATCAGTGATCTGTTTCACAGTCCAGACTGCTTCACACAAAAACCAATATTGTTCTGGGTTGTCTGTCGCACTGCCATGGAACAACGGTAGCTTAGCATCATCACTCGCCATCTTGGGCTTCCTTCCTCCTGTTGCGGTATTACTACCAGTCAATTTTTGTGGTGTCGACGTACTCGACGGTGTCGAAGTAGTTTTTCTTGCTGGTTGAGAGCTAGTGAGCGGAGGTGTGGGTATGTTGGTGCTGGGGTTCGGTCCTGCCTCTATCCTGGGCGTAGCCTAGTCGTTCCTATTAGGACTTTGAGGTCGCTTCGTTCCATGTGGCCTTCCTTCACGGTCTTGCAGTCCGATCGCAGTAGGACCTTCTCCTATCCTCTACCTCTTTTCCTATCAGAACCTTGCTACTCCCCTCGTAAGGCCACTTTCTTCCTCAACTTTGCTCACAGTCTCCTCATGGTCTGCACCCATCTACCCCTTTACCATTTCATGCACCGTTCCCCAACAATCGCGGTACCCATGGCCTCCACCCACCAGGCCGTCTACTGATCAAGGTGCATCTTTAATATACCTTTCTCGCAAATTAGCATCTTAATCGACAGTTGGAGCGATAGCATAAACCTTCCCCTCGATCCGTCAAAGAAGTATCTTTCAGCTTCACTATAGGATTTCTTCATATCGACTGCAAACTCCATAATATATCCTTACAAGATACTATCAAGCCAAACTTCGATAGCCCGTGATGCCTTATTATCAACTCCCTGCAATTCCTGAATCAACTCCAGGGTCCAAGTGGTCGGCTCACCACCCTGAAAGTTCCTATTATGGAATGTTAGTTTTGACAACCATTCATACAAAAAGACTAGGAATTCACAGAAAAAACCATTCAGGCGGATCGTTGTGAATATATCTTCCTACCCAGTGATCTACCGTCAGTAGCGTGTTCCGACTTTCTTCCTCAACGAACTACTGTAACCTCTGATCGAACCATTTATGTATCTCCAGCTTCGTCGAGTGCCACAACATGTCCTCTTCCTACTCTGCACACGGTCCCGGCAACGAAACCATTTGTTGATTGGATTGCAACCTCATAGTAGACAGGGGTCCACCAACTGTCGACCCATACCACAGTCTCCCTGGGCACCAGCCTGGGCAGGTTTGAGCCCACCCAGCAACACCCGCAAAGCAGATGAGGTCTCACTGGAGGCGTCTAGGAAGAGCAGACGAAACCATGTTTTAACTGAGGGAGGAGGCAAGTCGTGGCAATATGATACTAATAGCAATTCCAAACATTCATCATGAAGTTGTGGCACATCACAGCATTTAACATTACTAGAAACAGAGATTGCATATTACTTCAATCACAACATGTTCATAAGGACAGATAACATATTATCGCAGCATTCACATTATAACAATAGAAATCAGATAACGGCATTAAGAATAAGCAACAACATGAACATCTAGCAACGTTACACATAGATTGCACCAAATCATCATCCTTATATCACTCGGTAAACCAAAAGTAGTACATAAGTCTTTCTGCAACATCCACATTATCTCTGTTCATCTCCGCATATAGCTTTGCCACACCTACCCCTATCGACTCTTCTAACACTTACAATTCTGTTTTATTTATAGGCTTCCGCCAATTACAATACTTGTCCACTTTACTAACTAACACTATGGACAATCTACTAACCGACTTGGTCTAATGACCCAAAAACCTGCATACCGCAGTACAATGACTCGATATTACAAAATATGTGAGCAAAAACCCGCCAACTGTGGTATCCTTGACTCAATATTACAAAATATGTGGTCCAAGTGACCCAAAAGCCACCAAGTGCGGTATCCTTTGGCCCAAGATACTCCTCTCGTGCCATCATCCAACGTGTCGTGGCGTCAGCAGTACCGCGATCTTTCCTCATCAAACCGCCTGCCAACAATACCAAGTTCATGCTGAAAATTAAACTACCAGAAGGGAAGAAACCCCTTGAGAATATTTTAAGTTTATTCAGATCCATCATTTTACTTTTGGAAGATGTCACCAATTAACAAAACCAGGCCACTGAACAAGAGAATGTGCTTATTTTTACTGAGCAACACAAATGATGTGTACAAAGGAGAAATAAACTAAAGGGTTATGAAGTACACGCTTGTAGGTTGGCACAAGTACTAAACAATTGATTCTCCTGCTATGGGAAATATTTTTTGGAGATGGGAAATGTATAAAACACCATTGCTCAAATATACAAACAAAATACCACTATAGTTTCAACAAAGATAGCACTATTCTAAGACAACCAATTAACAATGGAGAAACAACATCTCGTCAACCTCTAGGAGAAAGTATATCAATGGAAAAATTAAACCAAATTAACACAAGGGGAGGTCAACCTCTTAATAGATCAAATGTACCAATTATTGCAAGATGCTAAAGAACAACATACCATGTTGGGCCCTAACCTGCAAAATATTCAACATGATTCAATCTATGAAAAGCTTGCAAAATTATCAGAACTTGTAACTATTAGCCTCGACATACAATTTGTCTTGCATGCCTGGGAAGAATTACAAAGACACCTGACTTTGTCAGTTGCAACAATTATGGAAGCTTATGTAGAAGAAATCCCATCTGATACCACATCTAGCCTCAAGCATAAATTGTACTAGTTCCACAATTTTGTAATTTTGTTATACAATTTTGTAATCGTACATATCTAATTTTTCTTCGAGACGATGAAGTAACTTGTTGGTGGGGGAGATGTCGGAGGATCCTACTCTGGTCGCTGACTAGGTCCTCCCGACCGACCATAGTTGGGTCGGTCTAGTCTGTCGAGTATTTAGTTGACTAGTCAAGAAGTTATAATTGTCTAACTACCTTGTAACCGGTATAAATAGGATGGTTAGCCAAGGTAAAGTAGTACTTCTATACGGGTGAAAACGTGAAGCTGGGAAACAATTCCATGACAACGGAGTGAAAAAAAAAAGAAGGTGGGCAAATGAACAGGGGAAAAAAAGTCAACCTCAAACTCTCGGCCTAGAGTTTTTTAAACTCTAGGCCGAGAGTTTTGAGAGTTCAAACTCTTGGCTGAGAGATTAGAAAAAATCTAGGCCGAGTGTTTGAACCAACCGACGCCCTGTATTTTAAAAAAAACTCTCGGATGAGAGTTTGAACTAAACTCTCGACCTAGAGTTTGGAAGACATTTTATTGCCCGAGAGTTTTTGGTCAATAATTCCAGCACCATTTCTGCAGAATTCAGAAATGTGTCACTTTAACAAGGTCGGACCACTGCAAAACATGAGAATTACATGTCGTATTTTATACCAGTAGATACATCATTCAATCTACTTTCTCATAATATAATTTTTTTTTTAATTTCATTTAGGATTACTAGTTTTTACTATTTTTTTACTAAACTTTATCATTAAAAAATTTAGTGACTAAAAAATCAGTCACAATGAAAATTCAATATCATCACAATGACTAAGCCAAAAAAAAAATAAAAAATACAAGGATGTTCCTTGAAGTGTCCTCTTCAATGGGTTGTTTTTCGTTTTTCCAATAAGAGTCACATTTGAAAGAAAATGTGAAGACAAAAACATGTGTTGATAATGCACCTTTTTATGAACATACGTTGTTTCGCTAAATAATACTTGAAATAGTTCTTAAGTCTTAAAAAACTCAAAATATAGTCCAGGATCCAGTGTAGTGTGTGTAGATTATGACATTGCAATTTTTTCCCCTAAAATGAATAAACATCTATCAAAAAACTGTCGTCAACTCAGGTCACTCATTAACCATACCTAAAATTTTCAAGTATATGCTGTATGTTTACAACAAATTTGTCCCGCGATATGTCCATAAAAATTTAAAAAAAAAAACGAGTAGAAAGCTAATTCAATTCTCTAAAACCTTTGTGTTTACCTCAAGTTGAAATTCCTAAGGGAGATATGGGTTTGAAGAGGTCGAAGTTGAAATACATAAAATCTAGCAGTTTTGTTTGTCAAAAACAAGCCAAAATTGTTTCCCAACTTCATGTTTTCACCCATACATGGTGATCATATAACAAAACACAACCTGTTACTTCTACCACCATTACTTACATCTTACTTATATCTCTATCTGTGTTGTATCATCCTATTTATTGTACACTTTGCTCTGCTACTGGTATCCTAATGTAGTTCCATCAATTACAACAGGGTTGAAGGGACTCTTGAGCCTAATAGAAATATTCAACATGGGCACAAGATTAATAACGAGGGTGCTATCTAGGGTATCCATGTTAGGTAGGATCTATCACACAAATTAGAATGCTTAAAAATAAAGGGGTAATGTCGCAATTTTGTGAGGGTGGATCCTAAAGAAAATTGAGTGATGTTGGCTCATAATATATGTGCAATGGTTTAATGAACCTATGTTATATCCCAGCTGAAATATTCCCACTGGAGCAATTTTAATTCAAGAAAGAAGGCCCCGTTCTTTTGAAACTTTCTAACTTAAAGGAAAAACTTATGTAAACCAATTTATGGAAAGGAAGTGTTGTCCCATACTACAGGAAATTAAGAAATAATGCCCTTACCTCATAGGAAGACACTTGAAGTTAAGAACAAATCATGATAGTCTTAATTTCTTTTTGGAACAAATATTATCTTCAAAAGAGAAACCAAAATTGGTTGTAGGATATGAATTTGAAATTATCTACAAGAAAGGAAAACAACATGTTGGTAGATGCACTTTCAAGGAAAGAAGAAGGCGTAGATGCCTTAATTTGTTCTATTTCGATTCTATAATTTGATTGGGCGGAAGAAGCAAGGCTAGAATGGAACCAGGATCAAAAGCGATGCACCATAATTCAACAACTATAAGAGGACGGTAGTGCATTAGAAAAAAATGTGTGGAAGAATGATTCACTATGGTACCAATATCACCTATATTTGTGTAAGAATACCCAACTCAAATTAAAGATCCTTTTCAAATTGCATCCTTAACCTATCGGAGGACATTCAAGGTTCCTTAAAAATCACCATAGGTTCAAGGAGGATATTTGTTTGGAAATTCCTAAACATGATCTCCAAAAGTTTGTGCCTAAATGTTTCACTTTCCAATAGAATAAGGAAGAAACACTCAAGACACCAAGTCTTCTACGACCATTTCCTATATTGAGTCAATGTTGGGAAGAAGTATCAATGGATTTTATCACAGGTATACCAAATTCTAAAGGAAAGAATGTCCTCATGATAATGGTGGATTAACTCATAAAGTATGCCAATTGGTTCTCTCTTTCTCATCCTTGAAATAAAGTACAACAACTACAACATTCATGAAAGCAATTCAAAAGGTATGCTGAATCCCCAAGATTGTTGTAAATAATATAGATCGAATTTTCATTGGTAAGTTTTTGAAGGAAATATTTCCATTTTAGGTACTCAATTGGCTCACAAATCCTCTTGCAAACATAAATCTAATGTGAAGAATGAGATTGTGAATAAATTCCTAGAACGATATATGTATTCATTTGCATCCAAAAAACAACCACATTGTATCAAGTGGCTTTGCTTGGCAGAGTGGTGGTACAACACTTCTTTCCATCATAAAAAATGACACCATTTATGACACATTATGAGTATCATCCTCAAAATTGAAGGCTTTTTTCTTAGCCCTCATATGCATAAGCTTACCAAATATGGAAATGAAACATGGTTTCTCTAAATTATGGAATCAAAGTCTCATTGTTCCTATTTTAGAGTTGGTGAACAAAAAAACCCTCAAATGATATGACCATTATGATTAGAGATGGATGTTGAAATAGCAAGATCAATAAGAACTAGAACTATAGCATTGAGAAAATGATTAGTGGAGGATGAAAAAAATATTTTAATCTTGAGAACAAATGTAAATCAATAGAATTTTTGTCTTAGGAAAATATAAATTTTTGTTTGAGACACCTCTCAATCTATTATATGGATGTGAAGTTTCAATAAGGCTAGAACATCTCTAGAGAAACTTGAAAAAAAATCAAACAAATCCAAAACTATTTTCTAATTTATAATATTAATATTAGAATAAATACACTGTATCCCTCTTAGAAGTTGACCTTCCACCTATTGAGAGTATGGCTATGTTTAAGTACCTAACATACATGCACACAATAACTAACATGAAAGGAAAGTGGCATCCTTTCATTGCTTCAATTTCTAGTGAAAATCACTTAAGGCATAAGGGAGGATAGAATAAAGATGTTAATTCTTGGCTAAAACAAATACCCCTAAAAATTTATATGCATCTAAATTTAAAGAGATATTGTTGTGCAATGAAGAAATAGAGAATACAAGAAAGTCAATTTACTACAAAGAGCCCCAATCTAGAAGATAGAAGTACATTTTTACAATAGCTATGCTATAGAATAAAATCATCATTAATAAAATAAGAACAACACCAAAATGATTTAGATTCCAAATTTAAGTGGTTTCTATCGATTTGCATCGACCAATGCCACTATTTATATGCCTCCGGAAATGTACAATGTTCTTTTCAATATAAAAGATTGAGCCCATCTGATGGAATGGAATAAAATATTAGATGAGATGCCATCACAAAAAGTAACCATATAGATACAGAGCTCCCTGAAGTAGCAACTGTAAAATTTTCAATATTTGAATCACTTTCCTGATGTTCTCTAGTTGTTTTGAAGGTACTTCCATCTCTCTCCACTTCACTTTCATGATTGTTATTATTCAACCCATGTCTAATGTCCCAGATCCAAGCATCTCAACAAGAGACTATATAATCTCAAGGTGGCTTGTGGAAGTATTTTGTTGTTGCAGACTACTGACATTTATCTCATGCATTCATATACTATTTTCTCAATTTTTTATTTCTATATAATTGTTATGTAGTATGCCTCAAGTAGAAAGTGGTTGTGATGGAGGACTTATGGACCATGGTTTTCAGTGGGTAATACTGAATGGTGGGATTGATACAGAGGTTGAATACCCTTGTAAAGGTGTTTAGAAGACTTGCAACATCAAAAAGGCATTTCCTTCATACACTGCCATTTTTATTTATCGTCTAGTTACATTAATCAACAAACAAAACAAATATCTAGACAAATATTGCATTGCATCGGGGCACGGTTGCTAACCTCATCATGCAATAGTGTTCCATTGCTTTTTATCTGTAGTTGACATAAGAATATAAGCCATAGTTGTTGTATGGTTGTGATTTGACTTGGTTTGTAACATATATATTTCAGAATCATGAGATTTAGGCTCTTCATGATCTATCTCCTTGGATTATGTATGGATCCTTGTAAATGTACTTTTGTTAAGATCATCAAGAACTTGTGTTTTATGAAATGCTTCTCTAATAATTGGTCAGAGGAGATTATACATTCAATAGTTGAAGTGCAAGCTACCATGAGTATCTCTCCAATCATTGTCCTCCCCCCCCCTCATAAACTCATGTTGTAGTCTTCCTTAACATAAAACCTAATAAAGGGCCTATGTTCCAATCTTTTATTTACAATAAAAGGATAAAGCACAAACATTGAATTAAGTGGAGAATGTAGACAAGGATTAGGATACCATATAGAAAGAACAATAATTAATGCAACAACAAATGATCTCAAAGGACATAAAATATGAAGGAGGACCAAGTTATAGAGCTGAGGAGAAGCCGAAGGAATGACTAAATAGACAAGTCAACAAAAATATCAGAACCAGGTTTCAAAGGGTTTCAAATGAGGAAGATAGTGGAATGTACCTATCAGCGATGGTTGGAGTTGCAGGCCAGAAAAATATCTTTTGCAGATGGATACCAACTGAAGAGGATTTCCACTTAAAGAATAATGATCTTGATGACAGGCTTAATTTACCTATCAGGCAATCCTTTTTCATTAATGCTTCACTTGAGCAGTGGTGGTGCCTAGACTCCTTTTTCATCAATGCTTCACTTGAGCATTGGTGGTTCCTAGACAAATGATTATTGGTTACTGCTAGGTTTTTAATTCCACATCTTCATAAATCACTACCTCAACAAAACAAATTAACATATATGTAGAGACATTGCCACCATGTGGCTTTTTTGGAGTTAAATGACTAAGAGAGATGATTTTGTTTTATTAAATACCCATTTTATGACTTTTGTGTTTTTACCCTTGAACCCAATTTTGATATAGTCGGCTTATTTAATCCATCATCTGAGAACCTGCACCCAAGCATCCTAAATACAATACCCTTACATGCATTTAATAAAATTCTTTATCCACCTCATTGAAACAATATGAAAATCCTCTTTTAAAAAATTCACACCTTTAGATTGAACCATTGAGGGTATCCATCATGAGATAGGCATGTAATTCAGTGTTAGAGCAGCCCAACAGTTGGGCCAGGTCTTGGGTTTAATAACACAGTGAGGGAGCCAAGTAGGTTCTGGTGGCTAGGTGGCCTAAGCCAAAGTGTGGCCTGAAGGGGAAGATGCTAGAAAATAAAGGTAGCAACCTGCACCCTGAGTTTGAGTTGTTAAAAGTGCTTGTCATGAAGGGTTTGCTTAGTAGTAGAGCAACTCACCAAAAGGGGGCAAGTCCTATGTTGAATTCCTAGCTTGTCTAGATGTCAATGACAATGAGAATCCTTAGTATATGGTAGATGGAGGCCAATCTGAGATGAAATCCAAGCAACTCACCTTAAACAATCATTACAAAAAGTACAACATCATTGGGTGAATTTCCTGACTCTGCAAATTAGAGTCATATATATTGGTAGCATACATTCACGAAAATGAATGCATTGGTTGCCTACAAATTTTGAAGATGGGTGCATTTAATTTATGAGAAAATTCTTACTGAATGTAGAATAGTTTTCCCTTGAACATACCAATCCTCAAAAAAGAATAGAAACAATTTTCCTTATACATCCAAGTGGATAGTATAAGATAAGATCATTTTATTAATGTCAAACGAAAGACCACAAAAGTAGGTCCATGGGAGTAAAAGCGTATAACCAATGTAATACAAATTGGAAGTGCACAAGCAGCTAGCTACCCTAATAGCAATAAGAGAATATCTAAGAACAAATCTATCATAATAACTCAGAGACATAAACATAATGAATATATTATCGAAATCTCATCAAATGCATTTCAAGAGGTACCAGAACTAGAATCTAGAGACGAAAGAGGTGGGTAGAAGAAGTCTCCTCCTTCGAGTCCTCAATCATTGTAAAGGGGCCAAGTGGATAGTGGATAGTAAAGCAATTTTCTATCCATTTTAAATTCAATCAATTCCAAAAAATAGTATCTGAAGTTTTTTTCAAATAACGGGCCAACTAACAACTAAGCAGAAATTCCCCAAAAAGCACAAACTAATAGCGACAACCAATTTTAACTAGGCTAGTCAGTAGAGTCACTATCCATCCAAGGCAAAGGCCCAAATTTCAAATCTCATGAACTTTATCCATTTCAAAGGTTCAAATCAAACGAGGTTTTCCATATTGGGCTATCAATGTTTTCAAGGAGAGAAAAACCAAAAAGTCATGAGGATTCGCTTACCTTTGGGGAGCATTACTTTACAAGGCTCCAATACGGCATATGCTTGGCCCTCTCGATATAATATTCGACATTGAGCGTCCTGAGCTTCTGCTCGTGCATGAGTTTCCTGTAATCCTCAAGGAGATTCCACCATTTGTACTTGCACATGGTAAGAAACCTGGCGTAACCCGTCTCCCTCATTCTCTGTGATATATGCTCCTAAAGGTGCTTGTTCAAATCGGAAGTATTGAAGAGGCTCTCTAACTCTTTCCCGGTTTGAATCTCATCTTGAACCCTTGTCACCCATGTATCAATCTTAGTATATTGATTTGAAAAGAATGATCTGCGAGGTTCAAAGTCTTCTTGATCATTTCGATTCTTACGAGTTTTTCAATGTCCTTCAAAATTAAAATCCTTAGTTAGTCATCAACAAAATCGAGCTTACCTTTTCGTATTGTTGAGAAAAACGCTTTCCTTTTGAAAAACAAGCATGGTAAGAACATGGAGTGGAACTTGTAACATCCCAAAAATACCAAAAAAAAAAAAAAAATTATAATAGCAATATTTATCAGAATTATCTAATGCAGAATGAGATAACTAAATTGAACACTTAATTAAGGTAAGATAATCATAATGATGTGTCATCAACCTCAATTAAATAATTAAAATTTCTACTTTAGGTATTAACTGTTGTTAACTTCTTAAACGAGAGATCTTTGTCTGTTTATGAAAACAAGTACAGTTGATGATTTTGTTTAGGTTCTTGATTAAATATGCATGCTTCTATAGTTTGTACTGCTTTTAAATCATTGATGTATTGCTGATAGTTTGTTTGTTGATAAAAGGGGTCCTATGAGGCACCCTGGAGCTTACTTGGCTATGTTTAGCTAAGGCAATTGAACTTGTTTCCATGTGCAGACCGCAGGTAAGAAAATCTTCATGACAGCATAAAAATTAGAGTACTGTGTTTTTCAAAACGTCGTCAATATAAAATTGTTAAGTGCTTCCTTACGGAATTAGAAACTGCAGGTATGCATACAAGGAATTCTACTCCTAGCTCAGCAATATTTTTACAAAGCTCCACAATGGTATCAACCCAAACCAACCATCTTTCTATTGTATTGTTACAATTATCGTCAAGTAGCTGCTAGTGGCGATGTTGGTATGATTAATACTATTATTTATTTAAGTGTGTAATTTCGAGATTTATAGAAATATATATATACTTTCGAACTTAACATTAGAGATGGCATTTTACAAGATCGCAGTCTTATTCTAAGCACTACACTCGTCATTTCCACACACCCTGACTAGAAAGGTAACTATGTAACTTATCATTTCTTTACAAATAGCATAGTATATTTCATTATTGTGTGACACCAATAAAACTTTGGAATATATAAAATATGCATTACATATTGTTATTTGATATGAAATGATTTTGCTATTTTCAAACTATTAAAACAAAAGTATTAACATGTAATACAAATGAAACCATATATATATTTGACACCATAGGGTATTATCCTATAACATCCACTAAAGGATTATAACGACTTTAATGAGGTCGTGGCTTGAGTGATAGTTTGAACTATGTTATAAGTATGAACTCATACCTAAGTAATAATGTTTAAAAAGTAATTACCCACATCTCGACGATAAAGTGATGATATGATGGTTAATAAATTGTACTTGCAGGTTGACAGAGTTACGGTTGTATGAAAATAAATGCATTCAACATGGAAAGGGTGGCAGCAATTCCACGTAGTCTAACCTTATGAACTTTGGGTGATAAAGAACTAGAGAGTTATAGCTGGAAAGGAACTCCATTGTCTCTTATTCCACGCTGTACACTGTATCGTTCTTTGATCTACAAGGTTGGAAATTTGGTAGATGTTGGTAATTAATGAGGTATTAATGCGAGTTTTTGCTTGGCTTTCAACTATGTATTGTTGGCTCTTCCCTACCGTTGATCGCTCTAGATCTCGATTGTCGGTTTGAGTAACCCTAAACCGGGGTATTTCTATTGATGGCAAGTGTTTTGGTCTTTCAATATTTCATTGTAATGAGGCTGACAGGTTGCCAAATTTTTAGGGTGATAGGAAGTGTTCTTCTAGGGTTTGAACCTGTAACTCATGAGAGTAAACGTTTTTAAGGGTTGCAAGCTTCGGCTTCAAACCAGAAGGTTGTGATAACGTAGTAAGGAATTGTAAGTGAGCATCAACTGTTGAGAGTACTCGATCGTTCGCTCTTTGGCTCTTTTGAAAGGTGGTAACCCTTGTTAGTTTTTCCTGCGAGTGAGATGGATTACAGCCGACCTCTGTTTCGTGCCATCGACAGTTGAAAAAGCATTCTTCAGGTAATGTAGTAAGAATTTTAATGTAAGTTAAAAACATCATAGATTTTTGCATTTGGTTATGTGTTATTTGTTTATAACCACTTGCTTGGTGTTTGGCGGGTTTTCTCTTCAGTGGAGGGGGTTTCTACATTACAAAAGAAAGGAAAAGCTTCTTCGGCTACCGGGTAAGCTCCGGTGGTTCTTACCTGCCTTGTAGGTACCTTGATGTGTCTGTTTCTGTGCCGAGAAGTGGAAAACTTCACCATATAACAGTAATGACTACGAGCGAGGTTTTAAGCTTGTCTTGTTTTAATTTAGATTATGCAGAGAGTAACCTCTCAGTCTTTTAAGATGCTACTTGGCTATTTGATGCTTGGTTGTGTTAATGGTAGAGACTCCAAACTTTCGTTTATTCTGCTAGATGTTTCAAGGGTAAAAACCCTGTGTAGTTTTGTTGAGTCACGACTCTATTTTAAGTTTTTGGTTGATAAGGGACAAGTCCTGTGTAATGTGAAACCTTGATAGGTTTGAAATGAAACTTTATGTTATGTAAATTTAAATGGAAACTAAGGATTGAGGGTTCTCTTGCACTTGCAAACTATGGCTCGTTTCTTTGAATGGAAAGTTGTGTTTTGAAAGATAATTGTTAAGAACAGTGTATAAAGATGTTTTCCTATAATTCATCCTCGTTGTGGATATTTATTATTGTAAAAAGAATTGATGATGTCATTTGATTGATAAGTATTTTATAGAGGCTTTGACTCAATGACCTAAATGTTTTATGAAAGGAACTCTACTTGGGCTTTTTCCTTGTCTACCTTACTGTGCGGGGAAATAAAATTGAACCCAAGAAAACCTTAGCTCATAAAAATGAATATTTTGAATCTGTATGTGTTTTAATAATTGAGTTATGAGCTAGATTAGACAACGATATGAGTCGTGCTTTCGACTTAGAAGATAAATAACTTCTTACTGTTCATCTTGGAAAATGTAAAATAGTTAAAATGATGTCTAGTGTTTTGAGACGAAACTTAGTTTTGAAATCGATACTTACAGTTTATAATATATATAGAAATAAGATGGATGATGGAAAAATAAAGTTTATAATGTTTTCCTTATCTGATAGAACTAAATAATCAGTACAATTGTTATAATAGGAAATGAAAACAATGTGTGTGTGAAACGTGAAAACTATGTAATGACTGTGATTTGCAACTTTGTCCATAATGAACACATTTATTTATTTGTAGCAAGTACTATTTATATTGTAAACATAATATGATGTATGAAACTTTGAATTCCATTTATTTCCTATGTACATAGTAGAGATAAGAAAATACAATGTATCTGTACAGGAAATAAACAATGTTTGTTTTTCATGAAACAATGGGGTATTCTATAATATATTAAATACTATACAGTAATTATTACTGTTATTAGCTATAGGACAGAAAAATAAAACACCACTAAATCACTGTACTTTTTTTTTTTGTGAATAAGCTTGAAACCTTCTATTAATGGGGTAACCAAATATGATACAAAAAGTTACAACGAGCTACTCCGGCTCGAGCCACCCTAAGAGACTGGGCATGGCCAACAAAACTTGCTTCAAATACCTACAATCTTCAAATACATACATTCAAAGTCTGAACCCAAATTCAAAAAGAAACAACAGGTTTACATAGGAAATATATCCACCACCTTTTCCATCTTAACACTAAGGGAAGGCCAACTCTGTAGGCAATATAACAACCATCCTGATTCTGAGCCCAAGAGACTGCCAGAACCCCAAAATTACCAAAAAGGTTGCTACAGCCTGAGAGCAGACTAGCAAAATTCAAGCGAGCCACAAGACTTACTGATAACACAGCTGATCATCTGCAATTCCAGCTATGTCATCTGCAAAAGTGATGACCGAACCTAGTACCTTCAAGAGCTCTCGTTGATGCAACGAGGTCGACCAACAAAAATCCACCAAGCTCCGCCAAAAACCGAGGCCATCAGAAGACCTGGTGCTGCTACAACTGTTTCCAAAAATGATAGAACTCCTCCTAAGAACCACCCCTCCTCCTATCATGATGATGGAGCTCTAGGGGCCTGGAGCTCCCCCAGTGGGCAAATCCGTTTCTTCTAAGATATTTTCCCGTGTAGTGTCCACAGCTTCCTTTAGAGATTTCTTCATCAAACGAAGCCCTGAAGAATTGGCATGCTAGCCACCTTTCATAACATTCAGGGCTTCACGAATTTTCTGCATTAGCTGGGTATGGGCTTGAATTTCCCTTACCAACAGTATTCTGGCCATGCAATAAGGGCTTTCCGCCACCTTGCATCCAAGCCTGGCCTCCACTTCATTCACCAGCCCTATTTCTCTATACGCAATTTTACAACTCACACTGGACGAGGCTTCATCCCGATACATAGCACTCCAGTTAAATGGATGGGGGTTCAACGAATCCCAATTTTTGGAGTGTCGCTCGGCCGACGACGAACCGGCTTCCAGATCATCACCACCCGGATGACCAGACACTCCACCCCAACTCGTCCCTCTACGACTACACGCTCTCTAGCGCATAGCCATGGAATCCCTCATTGAAATCAGACAAACCCAAGCTTCGCTCAAGACCCACATAGGAAGCAACATAGGAAAGCCACTAAAAATATCCCAGAGCTAATAGTACTAGCATGGAATTCCACTTAGACTAGTCCGCAGAACAATTATTATACACATCCTCCCGGGTGGCTCATTTACTGCCCACCCAAACAAATGATTCACAACCATTCCTCCATCAACAGCCATTGCTGGTCTATTCATACTCTCGTACCTCCAACATACAATGAAATCACTGCTGGCAATACTTCCCCGTAACCTAAATCTCCACTTATGCTCCCTCCATTTATTCGAGGGACTACTCCACCATTTGTCCAGGGTACGGGAGGAGATTACATCTATTGTGCACTCATCCCCACTCCTGTCAATCATGCTACAGACTGCTATCATGGAGAGTTGGCCTGACCGAAACCGTCGGAAAAATATCCCTTGTGACCTACTCCTTCCCCACAAAATAGATTTCTGGCTATCCTCCGACGAGCAGGATGAAACGTATCCCACTCAGAACGTTCCACCGCGCTTCTCCCACTCTTGGGATCGCTTCCATCGTGACACGCTCCTAATCATATATGACGTGAGCCATTGGGAGTGCCAATCCTCATTATCACTGGATCGTTAGGCAAGGTGATATTCAGAGACTGTAAAGACTAGTGGTCCACATGGCCTATACTGTAACCACATCTCTTGTCCATGTTGCCCTCCACATGGCCAGTACTACCACAATGTCTCTCCACCACATGTCTTCTATCTTCCATGGCAAGCTTGAGGCACTTCTCCCTAAACTCATTGTCTTCTATCTCCGGTAAAGAGCACCCACAAAAATAACTTCTGGCCTTCACCCCTTTGTTGGCTAAGGCATCCGCCACCTTGTTGTTGTTTCTTCTTACTTGCAGAAATTGCAGAGCCAAGCTCCTATGCACCATCATTTATAGTTTACTAAGGTGACTATCCCACCTCCAGTTCTGCACAACTTTCTCCATTTCTGATCCACATTGCACCCTCTTAGCCATGGCTATAATGATAAGAGAATCTCCCTCTACTTCTAGTGGCAACCACCCGTTCTTGATAACCCATCTGCAACCACTGATTAAACCTTCTAACTCCACCACATTGTTCGTATTTTCTCCTAGGTCTCCCCAGAAGACTCTGAGAATACTTCCTTCACTATCACGAACCACCCCCCAAAAACCTGCATCTCTCGGGTTTCCCTTAGCCACCCCATCAAAGTTGAGCTTGAACACCCCGGCTGAAGGCTGATTCCATAGTTCTGGACTGACGGGCTGCGTAGTCGAATAACACGGATTGTTTATGCACACTGGTATGCTTAAAATTCCCCACGCATTTAAAATTATTATTTCTTGCACATCGTTACTCATGAATTCCTGGCTCCAATGTATCAAGGTGAGGGATTCCTGGAGATAAGTTACCAAAATTTTCCAGACTTCCATTGGCGTATTTTGTTTGCCTTCAAAGATTCTTCTATTACATTCCTTCCAGGTTGTCGAAACCACAAACCCCGGGAATAACTCCCATAACCGATTCAAAATCTCATTTTTAAAGACTTTGGCTGGCCAATTCGCCACTGATAAATCCAGTCGGTCATTTACCCTGGTCATCTTCCCAAATCATTCAACTCCTTTATCCCACAAAAATGAAGCGAACCGACAAGAATCTAGCAGGTGATTGATAGTTTTTGGATTTTGCTTGCATAATGGGCATATTGAAGGTTCGACAAAACCCCTTCTCATCATATTATCCCACATTAGAATCCTTCGGTGCAACAGGAGCCAGCAGAAAGTTTCCACTTTTGGCCATAGTTGTCCTTTCCATATTTTCTTCCATCTTTCCTCTTCATTCATTAGGTGGGTTCCCGACGAGATTTTCATGGCTTCTTTTATATTAAAATTCCCTGATGACGAATACCCCCATCTAATCTTGTCATTACCCTCCGAGATAGGAATTTTATGTTTTGTTAGCTCGGTATAAAATTCCTTTATGTTCATTTCTGGCATTAGAGCTTGCCACCAGTCCTTATTCTTCCATACCCGGAAATGGTCATCTTCATTATGTGTTTCCCAGAATTCTAACACCATCTTTGGCTAGTTAGCCTCCAGAAGAAGCCTAAGGGTTGGGTCCATTATCATGCTTTCGAGACTTGGCATCTGCTGCCATGCATCTTCCTTAAACAAGGTCTCTGTTTTCCGGTGCTGCTTTCCATATACTTGATCCCGGACCCTCTGTGCTGAAACGGATAAGTTGGGTCTTTTCCCATTGCGGTGCGTATTTCATGTGCCAAAATATTCCCCAAGGTTCCACTGTGTGGTTTACGCATTTCCACCAGATTTTGCTTCCCATGATTTTGTTAGAACTAACTGGGTCCCGAAGGCCTAGTCCTACATTTAATTTCGGTGTACACAGGGTTTCCCAGTCTATCAGGGCCCATTTTCTCTGAATCTCAGATCCTCCCCAGAGAAAATTTCTTTGACAGTTGTGAATCTGCTTAAGAACCGACTTCGGGGCTGCCAACACAGAGAATAGGTATACTGGCATGGCATGGAGTACTGACTTCACCAAGGTAATACAGCTCGGAAGGTTCAATGAATGGAAGGTCCATTGCTCCAATTTAGCTTTCAATTTGTCCAATAGATATTTCCATGAGATCTTCCTGATGGTGGATTCCGCCAGAGGTGCACCTAGGTACTTGGAGGGTAAAGACCCTTCTGAAAATTCTAGAATCCGAATAATGTTCCTTCTATTTATTCTTTCCTGGTGTTAAAAAAGTAAACTTGTGACTTATCTTTGTTAATTTCCAAACCACTGGCTAGCAGAAATAAATCCAACCCCTCTTTAATCCCACTAGCTTCCTGAACACTGGGGGGTCCCATAAGCATAGTGTCATCCACAAACTACTAGTGAGTTTGAGGATCCAGACCTTCATAGAGATTTAGACCCCTAATTTTTTTTCTCTCCTTCAGATGCTTCAGCCAACGACCCAATCCTTCAGCCACAATGATAAATAAGAAGGGGGAGAGGGGGTGCGCCTGCCTAATTCCTCTTGAGGCCTTGCAAGGCTTGGAATGGGTTCCATTAACCATAATAGAAAAAAAGGCTGAGGATACCAAGCTCATAACCCAACTAGTCCATTCCCTACTAAACCCAAATTTCCTTAGAATTTTTTCAAGAAATAACCAATTCACTCTATCATAAGCTTTGGAGAGGTCAAGCTTAAGTAATATACCGAGGATTTTCTCATCTTTGAGAGAATGGATAATCTCATGTATCAAGATAATCCCATCCGTTATTTGGCGTCCTTCAACAAAGCCTACTTGCTCTGGAGAAATGAAAAGCTGGAGAAGCGGTCGTAATCTATTCACTATTACTTTCAATATAATCTTGTAAATCACATTGTAGAGAGCTATCGATCTGAATTTCCCCGGGTCTTCTGATCCAGACTCCTTTGAAATGAGAGACAGGTGGGTAGCATTGAGGGATTTAAGAATAGTCCTCAACTTTCTGGAATTCTCCACCAATGCTAAAACTTCATCCTTAATCCAGGACCAGCACACATGAAAGAAATTTGTACTGAACCCATCAGGGCCAGGTGCTTTATCCTCTACCATTTCTTTCACTGTTTCCTCTAGATCTTCCATCCCAATAGGTCTCATAAGCAGTACATTGTGATCTTCATTTATTACCCCAGGGATGACCTGTAGGATTTGGGCTTGGGCCTCTCCCCAAGCAATATCTGGTTCATCCAGAAGATCTCTAAAGAACTCGTTAAGAGTATTTTCTAGCTCTTCCTGAGTTTTTGCAATGGTACCATTCCTTCTTTTGAGATGCATCACCCTGTTCAAATGACGATGTTGAATGGTTGCTCTGTGAAATAATTTGGTGTTCCGATCCCCTTCCTTTAACCATTGGTTCTTGGATTTTTGCTTCCATAAGAGTTCCTCCTGTCTCTCCCTTTCATTGAACTCCTGGAGGAGCACTTGTTCTTCCTGTCTAACTTCCTCCAAAAAACCCCGAGAAATACCTTTCATATAAACTTCTTTCATTTTTATATCAATACACATTTTTTCTTGGAAAATGTTCCCAAAGGATTCCCAATTCCAACCTTTTATATTACTTTTCAGGGATTTCAACTTTTGCTGGAATTTGTACATCAACATACCCTCAAAGTCGGGGCTGTCCAACTACCACTGTTTGAGCTTATCTAGGAATTCCTTATTGAGCAACCAGAACTGCTCAAACCTAAAGGGTTTCCGAAGATTTTCCCTGATGCGCGACCATTCCATACTGACTGGCCAATGGTCAAAACCCATCGATGGGAGAATCATTGCTATTAAATCCCCCCCAACCAACATGATCGATTTAGTGACCAGGAATTGGTCTAACCGACAAGCTATGCTCCTGTCCCCTGCTCTCCTATTATTCCAAGTGAAAGTATCATTCGTTGTTCTGATGTCCACTAGCCCCAGGGCTTCAATAGTGTTATTGAAATGTTCATTGATGGGACTCAGCTGACGTAAAACTCCTTTTTTTTCGTCCAAATGACGGATCAGGTTGAAGTCACCTCCCAAGATTTAGGGTGAAGGTCCCACCTGATCTTTGAGGGACTACAAAGAAATCAAGAAACCTTGCTTCAAATTGAAAATTGAAGGGCCATACACATTAGAGAGGAAGCCCCTGGTATTTGTTCCCAAGACCTGAAACTCAACCGTAAGATAGAACGAAGAGGCAAAGAACCCAAACAGTGCCACTTTTCCAGTGTTCCACAGGATCCCAATGCCTCCTGCTGATCCTCTTACTCCTGATGCAATAACTTCACAATTGTGCCAGACCTTCCTACCAATTTCCTTTAATTCCTCTATAGAACACTTAGTTTCTTAAAGAAACATTACCATGGGTTTCTCCATCTCAATTTTCCTTTTCAGAATCCGTATTTTGAGAGGACTCTTGCAGCCTCTTATATTCCAGGTTGTGATCCGCATTATTAAACAATTTTAGAATTATTTGTTAAAGCTGCGACTATAGTAGGATACTGACCTGAGTTTACCAGCTGCGATCCAAGAAGCTGAATCCTCTAGGCATTGTTGTGTCTTCCTCTTTTATCCTTCTTTCCTTTCTTTTTTCCTCCTTCTGATTCTTTCATAGGAGCAACATGATTCCCAATCCTCTATGTTGCTTGGTTCTAAGTATCACTTTTTCTAACAAGGAGATTTGATTTTGTGTAAGGGGATTTGGAGTCTTTGCCGAGACTACTACCTCTAGTGATTCCAGATCTAGTCCTTCAAACATCATTTCCTCTCCTTCTTCCTCTCTTTGTTCTCCTTCCTCCATATCTTCCTCCGGTACTATTTCTTGAGGTATATCTGCTTTGGCTCCTGGGTTTTCTGACATCTGATCGTCTTGTGGATCTACATTTTCCTTTTCATTCTGTAGTACCGCAAATCTGTTATGGGTTCGAGCCTTTTTGTTCACCTCTGGTCCACTTGTCTTCTTGGCTGTTCTTTTCCTGGTTACTACTTTGGTGAATCCATCTTCTTGTTTCTTTTCCTGGTTACTGGTCTTACTTGGATTCTTGTTAATAGGGAAATCCCGGAAGAGGTGACCATGTTCGTGACACCTTCTGCTTATGAAAGGTATTTGCTCATAATCGATGGGCTGAAACCTTTCCTCGCCATCCCATTAAATGTTGGTGCCTTCAGGAAGATCCTGATAAATGTCCATATACAGACATATTCTAGCATATGAGGTACATCTCATCTGTTTAGTTTGTTTTGATACCTTTACGAAAACCCCCAGCATATTTTTGATTTCTATAAGGATTTCCTCTTTCCAATATTCCATTGGGAAGGAATACAGACGTATCCATATTGGTGCAATGGTTAGATTCTCCTTGTCCGGGTTAAAGTGTTCCTTCCAGGGTCTTAGATATAAGCTTGCTAAATGAAAGAAATATGGGTCATTGTCAAAAATTCTGGTTCGGTCAGCTTCGTTAAAAAACACTATAAAGAACCCCTTAGCTCCAAGCTAGAGATCGAAATGGCACTGAGGTTTCCATGTTGTGTTTATCGACCATAATAATGCTTTCTCAGATGGCCAAATTCCCACAAATTTTCCCACTAGGCTGTACTCTTTCATATACTAGATATCCTCCCCTGATCTGCTCAGACTTTATCTACAGTTTTGGAATCTTTCTTGCTTTTGGCATACATTGCCCTAGTTTTCATGGCTCAGGAGCTTCTTTATTTTCTTTTCTTACTCCATTATAACTCTCATTGTCCTGACCTTCCAGGTTCTTAGGTACTTCTAAAATCCCTTTTCCTCTACTATCCATTACTCCAGGATCCAAGGATCGAGGCTCCCCCTTCCCTTGCGTATCCATGGTAATCCACCCGCCCCTACAGGGGTGATGGATCCAAGTTTTGGTTTGTTGAATCCTCTGGTTCAGTTAGACTGTTCTCTCATCACTGTCGCACCTTCCACCTTCAATTTCCCTTCGAGACTAAATCACTATACTTATTTATCGAATCAATGCAGTTTGCCTATCTTTTCATCTATACTTAATTTACTTCTCTACACTAGAGTACGATGCATAAAACAACATGTGGAAAAATGTAGAGAATTGGTTTATCAATTCAGATTATCATTTAAACTTAGCATTCAGACTTTAAACATAATCAGAAATGAATTCTTCTCCTTAAAAGAAAAATAAGAAAAACAGAGATTACTAATTTTACTAAACAGAACTATTAACTGAGATAAAGTAGAAAACTGTAAAACCTGGATTAATCTGTAGGGAAACAAACAGCCTAAGAAGATTGTTCCACCCAACCAATTCTTGAAGACAGTCAAATACTTGCCTTAGGACCCCCGAGCTTGTTCACTGAACCAGTAGGAGGAAGAAACTTAGGAATTTAAGATCTCCACTTGCAGTAGCACTAACTGTCGAATCTTCAAGAATTAGCAGTCCAAAAGGCCTACACCAGCACCTATGGTTCCTCTTAGCAAAATAGTATGTAGACTTATGATTGCACTCACAACTAGCCTCCCTATTCGAATCTCTCATTGATCACCTGATGCACATGAGGAATATTTCTGCAGAAAATATTGTGTAAGAGTTGCCTGCTCAATTCGAATTTGCCTTATGTAGGCTGCCTAGGCCTTTTCAGTTGTTATTGGGTCATTAAATGAGATGCCTGCCCACTCCCACCACTTGGAGGATAATGCCACATTTTTAGGGGTAGTTGTCCCATAACCAATAGCTAGTGGTGACGTGCAATTGCTGCCATTTGTCCCATACCTTCCAACAGCTTCCATTCCTCCTAGTGGGTCAGTGAACACTCATTTAACAGTCCCCTTGGGTGTTTGTCTCTTATTTAATTTATTTCAATAATAATAATCAATAATTACATTCATCCTTGATCAAAATTGATCATAATTACAAAACTTTGTAATTAAATTTAACATAAAGTATTTTGCTAATAAAATAATAATTTCAGAAATTTGGGTAGGTGACATACACCCCCCCTTAAGTCTCAACATCATCCTCGATATTGGTTAATCACTCTGTTGTCTTGGTTTTGCAACCAAGCTTAGTGCAATGGGCACCTATCAACAAGTGATATCAGTTTCAATAGAAATAAATAACAAACTACTTTAAACTACATTAACCATGGATCTATGTGAAATAGATAAGTAATCAATGGAAATATTATCGAAAGCAAAAACAATTGACAATATGTAAAAAATGATTTTGTATTAAGAATAGGGGCAAGCAAGTGCTTGCAATGGTGATACCTCCAAGTGGTGAATATTGTTGAGCAACTTCCAAGGTGAGTAGCTCCAAGCTCCAAAGGTCTCTTCTCCAAGATAGCTACAATGGTCAAAATCTCATGAGAGATTTTGACAGCATGAGGATAGGATGATGGATGGATGGAAAGTGAGGAGCCCCTACCACCTTTTTATAGTTTTTGGTGGTGGGGAATACCATTATGGTTTTGAGGAAACCAATGGTATTGACCAACATGGTTTAGGTACGTTTTCCCTCCTTTTTCCTTTTTTGAATATTTTGAATATTTTTATTCCCTTTTTAATATTTTTGGGAATTTTGGACCATTTTTTAGGGTTTTTTATGCTTTTTGAGGAAAAATATTCATTTTGAGTGGAAAAATGGGTGTATTAAGGACTTTTGGTGACCTTTTGGTGGCTTTAGAGGCTCAAATGGTGAAAAAGTGGACAAATGGGTCATGTGAATAAGGAAATGAGCTAGTGAGCAGTTTTTGGGTGTTAACAGATTGCCCCCTGATGTGTGAGGGCAGGAGCTCATCGTATGGCTGATAGACATCATAGTTCTTTTGTCTTTTTTTCTGGGGTTTGGAGAAGAGAAGAGACCGATTGGAGACTGGATCCACGGCCCTTGGAAGCTACAAAATAAACAATATTACATGGCCTCAATATGAATGAGGAATAGTCTCTGATAATGGATGAGGCGGGCATACCCATGCTCGTATCAAGACATATACATAACAATTAGTCACAAGAAGGGGGACTGGAAAAATACATAAAAAATCAGCTGGTACATCATAATGGTCCAGAGGGGACATCATTTTGGGATGTACTCATGATCATAACATGACTGATCTTAATAACTGATACACTGGAATAAAGTGTCAACCGTTCTGAATATGGTCTCAGAAGGGTTGATGAACTGCTAAAACTGAAGGTGTCCAACATCTGTAGGGACTCAATGACTATGAGTCATCACTGGGAAGTACTTGTAAGTGTTTACTCAAGGGAGTATAAAACTGGGGTACATCTGACTACTGTCTCCATGCACAACCCAGATATCTATAGAAAAAATGTAACTGGTTGTTTCCATAAGTAGACTCTCAAATGTGGAAGAGTCAAGTGGTATCCGGGATCTTCAACTAATAACTGGAAGGACCAATACCCTGTGCGAGTCTCAACGATGCGATCAAGGTGTTGAAGTTGAGCATGTGAGAAACAACCATTTGGAGAGGCACTGGGGACTCTTCTCCAAATGATTCGTAGGCACTCATCGTAAATGGTGATGAGTCCAAGACAGAGGGACCTCTAGGTTTATCCTCTCGAATAAAATTGGTTGTCCTCGACAGAGGGAGACCAGGAACTAACAAGGCAATGATGTTTCCTTGATAGGAGCACGAGGTGTAGAACTGAAGTGTGGTAGTACTGATGGTAGGACTGACATACTTGTGGGGATGGGAAGTAACTAGGGTGATAGAGTGGGTAGACTCGAACTTCCTTTGTTCAGAGCATGATAACATGGTTGACCTGGCAGCATAGGGGACTGACTTGTAGGTTTGGGGATCATAGCTTTTAGGGAGTGAAGGGTATGTGTTAACTCTGGGGGATCAAGCTGATGGGTGCTGTCGAGGGATTCTTAGGGTGACATAATGTAGAATACTCTGAACAAAGGCGACCAAAATGGGGAAGCTGCCATATGAGTAGACGTGATCTGTTGTGGTGCTAAGAAGCACCATTGGGTCCTTCTTCGTAGTTTTAATGAGCTCCAAGAAGGAATAAAAGTGTGCTCTGAAATGGTACTGTCCTGTGGATTTTGTGAGCCCAGGACTGTTCTTGCTCATTGGTGCATTCATTTTTAAGGAGTCTGAAAATGATAAGAAGACTCTACAGTGGTTGTGAGTATTGTTTTGTTGGTTTTACGAGCCCAGGATGGTGATTGCTCATGGTCGCTTTCATGTTTAGAGAGTCTGAAAGTGGTAAGTGGACTCCATTGGTGTTCTTTTTCGTAAGTTAGTCTCCAAGGCCCAAAAAAGCATAAAATGATGCAAATGGAGAACTCTTCTAGCCGATGTGACTAGAGTATTCATTTTTCGTAATTAGTCTACAAGGTCCGGAAAAGGGGTAAACTTATACTAGGCAGATGCCCTTTCAGATACGTTTAGCAAGCATGAAATGAAGCAAGGTTGCTCGACGATCTTTTCATTGTTTTAGGAGTCAGAAAAGAGCTTAATAGAAACTCCCTAAGTGTCTTTTTCGTAAAAGGGATTGCTCGGCCTGAAAAAGGGGTAAAATTATACCGAACAAAAAAGGGATTGATGAGAGTGAGAAAAGTTCTCAAGCACCATCATGAGTGTGGAATACTGGATCCGGTGACATAAAGATTGTCAAAAATGGAGAACTGCCGATGTGGAATGCAAACCGAGGAAATGAGGGGGCATGAAAAAGAATGCCCAAAAAATTTGGGCGTGAGCGCAAGAAATGGTCTCAAGCGTCGTCACGAGCGCAGCAAACTGAATTCGGTGATATAAGACTTGTCAAAAACGGAGAACGGTCGATGTGGCATGCAAACCGAGGCAACGAGGGGGCATAGGAAAACATGCCCGAAAAATCTGGGCGTGAGAGCGAGAAATGATCTCAAGCGCCATCACGAGCGTGGAAATATGAATCCAACGGTGCAAATGGTGTGAAAAAATGGAGATCATAAGGACTCCGGAATGGTTAAAGCAAATAACTAGGTTAAAAAATGGCTACAAATAAAGGTGAGCCCACTAAGCCAAGGATGCAGTGGTGGGGAGAAATGATGACCCACGGGGGGAGAATACTAGGTGTATCAAATGAAATCGAATATACAAGTGATATGTGACCTCAAAAAATGGTTGAGATCACGCATGTGAAGAAGTCAGCGGGGTTAATGACCTGCCCCCATGCTATGTGCATGGGGTTTGTGATTGTGGATCACATATGTGTTGGTTTGAACGATGGGGTCATTGAGGTTTTGAGATAGAGATGATGGGGAAGGTTCAAAATGATTAATCATGCCCCCTATCCTGGGTTCGAGGTAATCTATTATGCCCCCTAACTTAGAGGTGTCAATGTGGTGCAGATGTTGTCTCAGAGAGAGATCAATGGGGCATTGAGCAACTGCTAGCGGGGTGTTATACCATGAGGCTGTGGGCTGTGGTGGCATACTGAAGTGATGATATGATGATGGGGGATTCCCTTTGTGGGGTGGATGCCCCCAGTATCTCTGACGAGAATCATGATGATGATGAGTAGGCAAGGTTTTGGGCCTACCCCCATGTTGTGGACATGTGGTTTCCCCATTGATTTGAAAGGGTTGAACATGTGTGTCAAAGGGATCAATGGAAGGGGTCGACCGGATAGAGGGGTATCCAGTGGAAACCGTGTAAATGGTGTTAATTTCTTCCAAGGAGGAAGATGGTGGGGGATGAATTTCCTCAATTTTAGGAGGGGATATCTCTAGGTTGGCATTATTCAATTCATATAAGGCTGCTCTATAATCTGGGAGATCAGGGCCATGGTGTGAATAAAGGCCATAAATGCCACATATTGCAGAAGGATGGTTTGTGCGCAATGATTTATCACAAGGTTAAGGGGGGAGTTCTAGTTTGACTACAGGAACATTGGTGTCGTCATCCAACATATTCATGTGTTCTTGAAGTGTTGGTAACTGTAGACATTGATGGGTGGCATGGCCTATGTCGTTGCACAAAGAGCACTTGGGGGGTATGCGGTTTGTTGGGGGATTCTTTGCCAACTTGGGGGTCGCTGGGGGGGTGTGAGTTGTGGGTCCAGTGGTGTAGGTTTGTGGACCTCTTCCCCCAGTGTTTCGAAGCGGTGCGGGAGTATAATTGGATGTTGATGCGGTGGCCGCTGTTGGAGGTGGTCGATTCTGGATGTTTGCTACACCAGGGGGTGGACAGTTAGAAGTATTGATGGGTTGCACCGGTTGTAAAATGACATTCGGTGTCGGAGGAGAGGTTGGGGTAGGTAGGTACCACATAGGTAGTCCTAATGTTAATCCTGGGAGATTAAGTGTAGCCATGACTGGTGTGCTGATGGCGCCTGAAGGGGGAAACAAAAATGGGATAGTATGAATTGGTGTGGATCCTACGTGAGTTGGCACTGAGGGTGGTTGCGGGAGTAAAGGGGGTTGTTGGTTTGGTACCTGTGTGTTATGCGAGAGGGTGCACAAATTAGATATCTCGGTTATCTTCAAATGGGGTTGGATGGATTGGAATGTGGAAGTCATAGGTGATTCCGAGTATAATCTGGGTCTGACTGTGGAGACGAACGATGTTGGTGAATTTTTAATTGGTTGTTCAATCATAGGGAGAACATTTGTAGGTGCAATGGGAGCATATGGGTTTCGATGCATTTGGAGATTCATGTCGGACGATGATAAGTATTTGAATCCTTTGGTTGGTTTGTGTGTGCAGCATATGTAATTTGATGTTGTGGTGCTGTGGTTCCTTAAGGAGGATCCAACAGACGAGTGTTCACCACTCCTTGTGTGGGAAAAGGATTCTATAGCACCATGGGTTGTGGTTGAGGAGGTGGCACTAGTTGTGCCATGTGCCCTTGGCGTTGGGAATCATCAGACCACAGTTGGCATGCTTGCCCCAAATGGGGGTACGTGTGTGTATAATGGTTGTATACCCCACATATGGAACATGGGTGGTTTGTTCGTAAATTGGGGTTCTTACCCTATTTCGGTGGTCGATTGGGGTTTTGGTTGGCAGGGGTAGCGTTGTTGTTGTTTGGAGGGTAAGTCTGAGCAATTGGAGGTTGTGGTGCAACAAGGACTACCTATGGTGGGAAATAAGCTGTTGGGGCTTGTGAGTGAACAGGAGCATGTGTGGCCTGCTAATGGTAATACGTAGGGGGTGCAACCAGAGGTGGATAGGCTGAAGGTGCATGACCATAACACTGTGGTGGACATGGGGGTCCATGAGTGTGGGGGGGTGGGCCATGGGAGCATATGAAGTTGTAGCTCCAGAGTGAGATGTGGCCCGCGAAAGATCGGCATCGTTATTATTGCGCGTAATGGAAAATGGTTTGTTGTGGGATGCAACTTGTCCAATGATGCCATCGGCGGTGTGGGATGCCGCCGGTGCGTTAGTATGGGAGGAATCACCATGGGGAGCGTTAGGTAAAATGGTATACAGGTAGCCACACTGGGCATAGATCAGATCAAACTGTTGTGCTTTTAGAATGGCTTCTTCTTCCGACTGGGGTCGTTCAGAAGCTACATCCTTGGCTATGAGGGGTAAGAGTGATTTGAGAAACCACTCCAAAAATATACGGTCGTTCAGTTTTATCTTGCAAAGGCTACGGTGCTTACGCCACTCATGGATATGGTCGGTGATGTGGGTAGCTATGTTTTGTCTACAAGACAATAGAATTTCAACTCCTGGATCATAGCGTATAGGTAGCTGAAAAAACGGAAGGAAAGTGGAGGCGAGGGACGTAAATGTATGGTGGGTCCCATGTGGTTGTTCAATGTATCACTTGGTTGCAGAGCCAGTGAACGTTCGTTGCAATAGTCTTAGTCTAATGGAGTCATCCACTATGGAGTTAGATGAACACCATAGGTGAAATGACATTATGTGGTTTTGGGGATCTTCCCCAGGTTTTCCTTCAAACTTCGGGATGTCCGAGGGAAACTTTGTGGGCATGGGGGGCCAAGTGGGGCCATGTCTAATAGGATCATTAGTTAGTCTTGCCAAGTCTAGCAAATTCAAACTTGCCATAAATGGTAGACTGGCCGAGGGGTGTGATGTAGTGGCTGGGACATAACTGTTAATGGTAGCATTATGTAGTGGTCCAGTGGCCCCTAAGGGTATGTTAGGTATGGAAGATATGTGTGCTCGAGCCGATGTGGTGTGGGAAAGGCCAGCGCTCCCAAGTGCAACATGGGTTGCAGAGGGGTTAGGAATAGTGCCAGGAATTCCTGGGATCTGGGTTGTGGTAATGAGAGGGGGTGTGACCCCTATGTTGGGCATACCCATAATATGTAGTGGCCTTGTGTTGGGCATACCTAAAGGGGGAATGGCCCCTATATTAGGCATGCCTAGAGGGGTTGTTGTTACCATGGATGGCACAGTAGTAGAAGGGTTTGTGGATGTATCTCCAATAGTACTGGTAAAAAGTGGGTCGTATTGTGGTCCAGCCATGAGGTTGGTTGGTGACAATTCAATAGGATTTTCGGATTCAGCCTCGGAATCATATGTGAAGTGAGGCGTGTCAGAATTAGATGACTGTATGTTTGGCCGATGACATGTCGAGTCAAGGGATAAGGCTCAACGTCGGTGACGTGGAGAGCCAAGTAGACTGAACTGAGGGGGTTCACCCTGAAGACGACGAGATCGTCTAAAATTCTCAATGGTGAGAAATAAAATTTTTCAGTATAAGGTGGTGATGTAAAAAACTCGAAACCCTTAATGCAACAAAGAGTGCAAAAAAGGGGAGTGAAAATAAATGCTCTCGGGCCAAAAATCAAC
The DNA here is from genome assembly GCA_027924585.1 of Larix kaempferi. Lineage (NCBI taxonomy): Eukaryota > Viridiplantae > Streptophyta > Pinopsida > Pinales > Pinaceae > Larix > Larix kaempferi. The sequence goes on from BSBM01000510.1 coordinate 50,519,038, forward strand.
CTCAAAAAGCACTTATTATAGCAGTTGTGCTATAATAAGTGGAGGGATGCAACAAAATTGGTCAGAATACCAACATTCAAACAGATTCTAGAAAAAAGAGGTGCTACTAGACCAAAGGTGGGTAATGTATCATGCAAACACCTAACTAGAAGTATTGTGAGTCAACAAACAATATCCTCTACAAGGTGACGAAATCCAAGTCAGACAATATAGAGTGTTGAATCAACGGCTAGATATCCCCCTACCGGGAGGGACACCGAGTAGACAATCCTAAAGAGTGGCAACTAGGATACCATGTTCATGACACGTTCAGAAAGGGTGAATCTGTTGTTTGGTCCTTTTACTGTAGTACCCCCATATAGGGATACCCCGAGAACTGCGAAAGGTAGCCTTCGGTTACTGAATGGACTGCGGTATTCCACTCAGGCCTCCAGAACCAGTCTCGCGACTTCAACCCTCCTAGGGAAGAGGCCCTCTGATAAACTGGTTGTGACCATGCCAAAAAATACTGGGGGATTTTGGTTCCCTAATGGACAACAGCTATGTCTCAAATGTAATAACTGAGGGGTGTTATTGGAACACCTATCCCCTTAATTCTACCTAACTACAAAATTCTTTTAAGTGCTCCCCAAGTGGGGTTAAAAGTTGGTTGAGTTTAAGGTAAATTTTAAGGCTCAGTTCAAATTATGTGGCAGAGTGGGTGCAAGTGTTGTATTTAAACTGAAATTGATTTGCCTCGCTTGGGCGATTTTACAAATGAAAGAAAATACGCTTTCAGTTTTGCAAAAAATAAAGGCGTTTTTGAAATGTAAATGCTTGAAAAAACTATTAAAAAATAATGGATCTTTCATTAATTTGAAGGAAAGCAAATAACATGAATACTTCAAGAAATAAATGGATCTCTTAAAAATTGCTTGGGCAAAGTATCGAGCAAATAAACAATAAAACCTTGATCTAGATAAAATGCAGAAAAATCTCTCTTTCAATTTCTGAAAATTTTGTAAAAAGACTTTTAATGAAGCATTCTAAATAGTAAAAGATTTCTTATGGCTATAAAAATGCAGAAAATTTAATACTTTAAAATATGCTAAATGGGCAAAAAATAAAGCAAAAAATATTTTTCAAAAAATTGGCCGAATTGAAAAAACTTGCATTGCGGGTTTCGGAAAAACAGCCACGATGGACCGCGCGAGTTTCGACCACGAAGCCGCGATGTGTAGCGCGGATTCCTGTCACACAGTCGCGATGGGTAGTGCGGGTTTCAGCCACGAAGCCATGATGTGCAGCACGGAAAATGGCCGCGAAGCTGCGACGTGCAACACGTAAATTGGCCGCGAAGCCGCGCGAAAAAAAGCCGCAAGGTTGCGATGAGCCGCGCGACTGTTCTGCAAAAAACCGTGAGGCGAAAGCCGAAAACGGACGCCAACAAATGAACTCGAAAAAGGAAATTTTGGGTTGTTAATGGCAATAAAAGGGGCCAAGATCTAGAACAACAATAGATCTGTTGTCTAGGATGGAAGATCTATGAAATAAACTGATTAAGACTAACAAAAACTAAGATCTAAAGCAAAAAAAAAATTGAGATCTAAGAATTTGAAGCCAGCGGAGTCGCCAAAAACTGTTGGCTTGGTTTTGCAACCAAGCTTAGTGCAATGGGAACCTATCAATAAGTGATAGCAGTTTCAATAGAAATAAATAACAAACTACTTTAAACTACATTAACCATGGATCTATGTGAAATAGATAAGTAAACAATGGAAATATTATCGAAAGCAAAAACAATTGACAATATGTAAAAAATGATTTTGTATTAAGAATAGGGGAAAGCAAGTGCTTGCAATGGTGATACCTCCAAGTGGTGAAGATTGTTGAGCAACTTCCAAGGTGAGTAGCTCCAAGCTCCAAAGGTCTCTTCTCCAAGATAGCTACAATGGTCAAAAGCTCATGAGAGATTTTGACAGCATGAGGATAGGATGATGGATGGATGGAAAGTGAGGAGCCCCTACCACCTTTTTATAGTTTTTGGTGGTGGGGAATACCATTATGGTTTTGAGGAAACCAATGGTATTGACCAACATGGTTTAGGTACCTTTTCCCTCCTTTTTCATTTTTTGAATATTTTGAATATTTTTATTCCCTTTTTAATATTTTTGGGAATTCTGGACCCTTTTTGAGGGTTTTTTATGCTTTTTGAGGAAAAATATTCATTTTGAGTGGCAAAAGGGGTGTATTAAGGCCTTTTGGTGACCTCTTGGTGGCTTTAGAGTCTCAAATGGTGAAAAAGTGGACAAATGGGTCATGTGAATAAGGAAATGAGCTAGTGAGCACTTTTTGGGTGTTAACACACTCTTTGAGTGTTCTTGAAACAGAGTTGGGTATGCTGCTTGCATACTACTCTCCAACTCCCAGGTTGCCTCTCCCGGGCTAAGGTGCTTCCATTGCACTTTCACTTGCTCATTGGTGTGATTCCGGAGCAGAGTTTCCCTCCTTTCGAGGATACAGTCGGATTCCACCTGAAAATCTCCATCTTGTCCCACCTATACATCAATCCAGTTTACAACATGAGTAGCATTGTGTACGTACTTCTTTAAAAATGATATATGAAAAACATTATGTATTTTTAAATTTGGTGGCAAGGCCAGTTGGTATGCCACTGGTCCAACCCTGGACAATATTTCAAAAGGACCACAATACCTGGGTGCCAACTTGTCACGGCTCCCCAATTTTAATGAATTCTTTTTTGGTCTTACCTTGAGGAATACATGCTCACCAACCTGAAACTCTTTATGAGTCCTTCTTAAATCTGCTTGACTCTTTTTCCTATCTTGGGAAGCTTTTAAATTTCCTTGTACCTATTTCACAATTAGTTCTAACTCCTGCAATAATTCAGGTCCTAAAACAACTCTATTTACTAGATCATTCCATGAAACAGGTGTATCACATTTCCTACCAAAAAGAATTTCAAAAGGAATAAGTTCGGCTGATGCATGATAATGATTATTATAAGAAAATTCTACTAAGTGCAAGTAGTCTTCCCACTTACCAGGCTGATTCTTAACATACATTCTTAATAAATCTTCTAAAACTTGATTTACCCTTTTTGTCTGTCCATCCATTTGTGGATGAAATGCTGTGCTGAAATTTAAGGTTGTTTTCAACCCCTTAAACAGTAACCTCTAAAAATTTCCGGTAAACTTAGAGTCACGATCTGAAATTATCACCTTTGGTATTCCATGGAGTCGAAAAATTCATTTCATAAATATTTCTGCAATGTCTGGAGCCTTATGAGTAGTCTTCACATGTATAAAGTGTGCTGCTTTGCTAAGTTTGTCCACTACCACCATGATAGAGTCATTTTGTTTCTAATTTTTAGGTAATCCTGTAATAAAGTCTATGCTTATCACTTCCCATTTCCAACTTGGTATAGGTAACGGTTGCAACAATCCAGCAGGATGTTGGTGTTCAACCTTCACTTTTTGACAATCCAAATATTTAGCTACGTACTCTGCTACTTCATCCTTCATTCTGGGCCAATAATATTCTTTCTTTAGCATAGTAATGGTCTTTTGATAACCTGGATGACCAGAATAATGACTTTTATGCATCTAATTTAATATCAGAATTTTTATTTCTGGTATGTCTGGTACATACAATCTGTTCTTATACAGTAATAACCCATTTTCCTTCATGCTGTAATCTGCCATAAAATTTTTAGAACTGTTGTTTGTTATTTTTTCCTTCATTTTTCTGTATTCTTCATCTGTTTCACTCTCTTCAAGAATCTGATTTTCCAAATCTGTTGAATAAGTACTGATGGCTAAAATAAAATTCAGTTTTTCCTTACAACTCAAGGCATCTGCAACCTTGTTCTCCTTTCCTTTAATATGCTGAATTTCGAAATCATACTCACTTAAGAAGGTGAACCATCTAGCTTGTCTAGCGTTCAGATTTGTCTGATCTAATAAATATTTCAGACCCATATTATCTGTTAACAATGTGAATTTTCTGCCAATAAGGTGGTGACGCAACATTTTTAAGGCATGAATTATAGCTAATAGTTCTAAAATCGTAAGTGGAGTAATTCTTTTCATGTACTTTTAGTTTTCTTGATTCGTATGCCACCGCAAGCCCTTCTTGTGTTAGGACTCCACCAAGTCCATCATTACAAGCATCTGTGCAAACTATGAAATCTTTATTAGGATCTGCTATCCTTAGAATAGGTGTTGTGGTCAACAACTCCTTTAATTTCTTAAAACTGTCTGAACATTTCTGATCCCACACAAATTTCTTCCCTTTCTTCTGTAAGGAAGTTATGGGGTTGGCAATCCGTGAAAAACCCTCTATAAATTTTCTGAAATATACAGTAATGCCGATAAATTATCTTACATCCGACACATCCTTAGGAACCAGCCAGTCATTAATGGCCTTTATCTTGTCAGGGTCAACCTAGATTCCTTCTTTAGAAATTATGTGTCCTAGATACTTAATTTTGTCCTTGTGGAAGTCACACTTACTAAACTTAGTATATAGTTGATGGTCTCTTAGAACTTGTAAGACAATCCATAGATGTTCATCATGCTCTTCTTTACTTTTAGAATACACTAAAATGTCGTCTATAAACACAACAACAAACATGTCTAAGTATTTGTGTAGAATGTTATTCAGCAAACACATAAATACAATTGGGGCATTAGTCAAGCTAAATGGCATGACTATGAACTCATAATCTCCATACCGAGTTCTGAAAGCTATCTTGAAAATATCTTCATCTTTAATCTTTACTTGATGATATCCTAATCTTAGATCAATCTTTGAAAATATCATTGCTCCACGCAACTGATCAAATAGATTGTCTATGCGGGGCAACGGATACCGATTCTTGATTGTCATCTTATTAAGCTGGCAATAATCTATGCATAGTCTTAAGGTTCCATATTTCTTCTTAACAAAGATGAGAGGTGCTCCCCAAGGAGACACGCTGGGTCTTATATAATTCTTATCAATCAGTTCTTTCAACTGTGATTTCAATTCGTTTAATTCCAGTATATTCATTCTGTATGGAGCTTTAGAATTTGGTACTGCTCTTGTTATTAATTCGATGGTAAAATCTAAATCTCTTTTAGGAGGTAATCTTGGAATCTCCTTAGGAAATACATCCTTAAAATCCTTTAGGACAGGTATGTCTTCTAATTTCAGTTTGTCCTCTTTACAGATAAACTCATCGTTTACTACATTTACCACAAACAACTGACATCCTTTCCTAACTTCCCTCTTAACTTGCATGGCTGAAATCTGTCTAAGGGTTACCTTTCTTGGGATACCTTTTATTTCTATAGTTTTTCCTTCGTCATTTAAACATGTAAAACTTTTTCCATAACAGTCCAGAATGACATGATGGACTTCTAACCAGTCCATTCCGATTATCATATCGTAGGATCCTAAATGTAAAATATTCAACTTTATTTGTGTTTGTAACTGATTCATGGATAAGGTACAACTTTCTATAAAATATGATACATTCCTCTTTGTTCCAGTTGCTAGTCTAACTAACCAAGATTTACTAAACTTTTTTGTTTTCAATTTAAGACTTTTTACAATTTCTAGTGATATATAACTTAAGCTAGCACCTGGGTCAATTCAAACAGTAACAGGATGATTTTGTATCATACCTTCAATCTCTACCATGGAGTTTTGATGATTTGATTGCCTGTTGTAGAGTGCTGCATTAATTCTGGGAATCTCCCTCACCACATATCCAACAGTAGGTTCAGTCTTAATAGAGATGATGTTGTTAGCTTTTCGCTTCCTCGAGGGACATTCTGATGCATAATGGGACCTTGACATTCAAAACATTTGATAGGTTCCTTTTGCTCATTGGTTCTGGTATTATTAGGTGCATTTCTAGGTGCTATAGAATTCTGCTGTTGATTGTTTCTAGAATTATTCCCTTGATAATTTCGATTTTGAAAATTTTTCTTTTGGAAACCAAAATTTCCATTGAACCTAAAATTTTTCTTTTTCAGCTCAAAATTGCTAGGCTTCTGACTTTTCCAATTCGACATTCCTTCTTTTTTCCGATTTGTGTCATAACAGAAAACTGCCTTTCTCATAGCCTCTTCCAAGGTTTTTGGGCTGTCATACTCGATTCTGTCCTTAATATTGAAAGGTAGGCAGCTCAAGTATCTTTGAATTTTCAATTTTTCTTCTATGAGGTATGGCACATATTTTAGTAAGTTCATAAATTTATTGTTCATTTCCTTCATATTCATACCTCCCAGCTTCAAATCGTAGAACTCTTTGGATTTTTCTTCATAGTACTGTTCAGATAAATACTTCTTTTTAAAGTATCGTTTAAAAGTACTCCAGTTTACATCTTTATCCTTGATTCCCTTTACTCTTTTGATGTCCTGCCACCAAATATCCACTTTTCCGATCAAGTTATATATAGCCATTTTTGCTTTCAAGGATTCTGAATAGTTATAAATATGGAAATATTTCTTCATACCGAACAACCATGCTTCAGCTGTCTCTCCCTTCTCAGTTTCTTCATTGAAAGTTGGAGGTCTAATCTTTTTGAACTCCCAAGAAATTTTTTCATACTCTTTATGGCTTTTCTTTTTGGCTTTGTAATCTCCTTTACTGCTATCGCTTGAATAGTTACGTCTCTTTTTACGCACTTCAATAACATCTCTTGATGAGGTTGAACTATTGTTCACCTCACTGGTTTTCATTTTCTTATTGTTATTAGCATGAGGCAGATCCTGAACTTTGGAGATATCTTCATTATCTCTCTCTTGCTCCTCAGTTGGGCATTGTTCAAACAACACTTCGTTTAATTGTTCTTGTGCCTACATAATTCTTTCATTGTCTTGTTTCACATATCTGATTTATGCCTTTAATTCATGGAAAGCTCGTAACAATTATGACAAACTGTTATTTAGTTCACCGTAACCTTCTTCTGCATAGTGTTGTCCCGAGCTGTGGTTGTTTGGCTGAAATTTGTCTTCTACATGTTCACCTGAGTTCTCCATACCTGTAACTTAAAATAATTTTCTGTATAACATCATAATTAACTTTCAAATTATTAAAATTTTTCTGCTGTATAAAATTTTCTGCTGCGTGTTCTTGGACCTTTTTCAGGCCTAGAGTTCAAACATGAGCTTTGATACCACATGTAACATCCCAAAAATACCAAAAAAAAAAAAAATTATAATAGCAATATTTATCAGAATTATCTAATGTGGAATGAGATAACTAAATTGAACACTTAATTAAGGTAAGATAATCATAATGACGTGTCATCAACCTCAATTAAATAATTAAAATTTCTACTTCAGGTATTAACGGTTGTTAACTTCTTAAATGAGAGATCTTTGTATGTTTATGAAAACTAGTACAGTTCATGATTTTGTTTAGGTTCTTGATTAAATATGCATACTTCTATAGTTTGTACTGCTTTTAAATCATTGATGTATTGCTGACAGTTTGTTTGTTGATTAAAGGGGTCCTATGATGCACCCTAGAGCTTACTTAGCTACATTTAGCTAAGGCAGTTGAACTTGTTTCCATGTGCAGACCGCAGGTAAGAAAATCTTCATGACAGCATAAAAATTAGAGTAATGTGTTTTTCAAAACGTCGTCAATATAAAATTGTTAAGTGCTTCCTTACGGCATTAGAAACTGCAGGTATGAATACAAGGAATTCTACTCCTAGCTCAGCAATATTTTTACAAAGCTTCACCATGTTAGCAACCCAAACCAACCATCTTTCTATTGTATTGTTACAATTATCATCAAATAGTCGCTAGTGGCGATGTTGGTATGATCAATACTATTATTTATTTAAGTGTGCAATTTCGAGATTTATAGAAATATATATATACTTTCGAACTTAACATTAGAGATAGCGTTTTACAAGATCTTAGTCTTATTCTAAGCACTGCACTCATCATATCCACACACCCTAACTAGAAAGGTAACTATGTAACTTATCATTTCTTTACAAATAGCATAGTATATTTCATTATTGTGTGACACCAATAAAACTTTGGAATATATAAAATATGCATTACATATTGTTATTTGATATGAAATGATTTTGCTAATTTCAAACTATTAAAACAAAAATATTAACATGTAATACAAATGAAACCATATATATCATTGACACCATAGGGAATTATCCTATAACATCCACTAAAGGATTATAACGACTTTAATAAGGTCGTGGCTTGAGTGATAGTTTGAACTGTGTTATAAGTATGAACTCATACCTAAGTACTAATGTTTAAAAAGTAATTACCCACATCTCGACGATAAAGTGATGATATGCCGGTTAATAAATTGTATTTGCAAGTTGAGAGAGTTATGGTTGTATGAAAATAAATGCATTCAACGTGGAAAGGGTGGCAGCAATTCCACATAGTCTAACCTTATGAACTTTGGGTGATAAAGAAGTAGAGAGTTATAGATGGAAAGGAACTCCGTTGTCTCTTCTTCCACGCTGTACACTGTATCGTTCTTTGATCTGCAAGGTTGGCAACTTGGTAGATGTTGTAATTAATGAGGTATTAATGCGAGTTTTTGCTCTGATTTCCACTATGTACTATTGGCTCTTCCCTACCATTGATCACTCTAGATCTCGGTCGTCAGTTTGAGTAACCCTAAACCAGGTTGTTTGTATTGATGGCAAGTGTTTTGGTCTTTCAATGTTTCGTCGTAATGAGGCCGACAGGATACCAAATTTTTAGGGTGATAGGAAGTGTTCTTCCAGGGTTTTGAACCTGTAACTCATGAGAGTAAACATTTTTAAGGGTTGTAGGCTTCGACTTCAAACCAGAAGGCCAAGATAATGTAGTAAGGAAGTGTAAGTGAGCATCAACTGTTGAGAGTACTCGGTCGTTGGTTCTTTGGCTCTTTCGAAAGGTGCTAACCCTTGTTAGTTTTTCCTGCGAGTGAGATGGATTATAGCCGATGTCTGTTTTGTGCCATCGACAATTGAAAAAGCATTCTTCAGCTAATGTAATAAGAATTTTAATGTAAGTTAAAAACATCGTATATTTTTGCATTCAGTTATGTGTTATTTGTTTATAACCACTTGCTTGGTGTTTGGCAGGTTGTCTCTTCAGTGGAAGGGGTTTCTACGTTACAAAAGAAAGGAAAAGCTTCTTTGGCTACTGGGTAAGCTTTGGTGGTTCTTACTTGCCTCGTAGGTACCTTGATGTGTCTGTCTCTGTGCCTAGAAGTGGAAAAGCTCGCCATATAACAGTAATGACTACGAGCGAGGTTTTAAGCTTGTGTTGTTTTAATTTAGATTATGCAGAGAGTAACCTCTCAGTCTTTTAAGATGCTACTTGGCTATTTGATGCCTGGTTGTGTTAATGGTAGAGACTCCGAACTTTCGTTTATTCTGCTAGACGTTTCAAGGGTAAAAACCCTATGTAGTTTTGTTGAGTAACAACTCTATTTAAAGTTATTGGCTGATAAGGAACAAGTCATGTGTAATGTGAAACCTTGACAAGTTTGAAATGAAATTTTCTGTTATGTAAATTTAAATGGAAACTAAGGACTGAGGGTTCTCTTGCACTTGCAAACTATGGCTCGTTTCTTTGAATGGAAAGTTGTGTTTTGAAAGATAATCGTTAAGAACATTGTATAAGGATGTTTGCCTATAATTCGTCCTCCTTGTGGATAGCTATGATTGTAAAAAGAATTGATGATGTTGTTTGACTGATATGTATTTTATAGAGGCTTTGACTCAATGATCTAAATGTTTTATGAAAGGAACGCTACCTGGGATTTTTCCTTGTCTACCTTACTGTGTGGGGAAAGAAAATCAAACCTAAGAAAACCTTAGCTCATAAAAATAAATATTTTGAATCTGTATGTGTTTTAATAATTGAGTTATAAGCTAGATTAGACAAGGATACGATTTGTGCTTTCGACTTAGAAGATAAATAACTTCTTACTGTTCGTCTTGGAAACTATAAAATAGTTAAAATGATGTCTAGGGTTTTGATACGAAACCAAGTTTTGAAATTGATACTTACAGTTTATAATATATAGAGAGATAGGATGGATGATGGAAAAATAAAGTTTATAATGTTTTCCTTATCTGATAGAACTAAATAATCAATACAATTGTTATAATAGGAAATGAAAACAATGTGTGTGAAACGTGAAAACTATGTAATGAATGTGATTTGCAACTTTGTCCATAATGAACACATTTATTTATTTGCAACAAGTACTATTTATATTGCAAACATAATATGATGTATGAAACTTTGAATTCCATTTATTTCCTATGTACATAGTAGACATAAGAAAATACAATGTATCTGTACAGGAAATAAACAATGTTTGTTTTTCATGAAACAATGGGGTATTCTATAATATATCAAATATTATACAGTAATTATTACTGTTATTAGCTATAGGACAGAAAATAAAACACCACTAAATCACTGTACTTATTTATCGAATCAATAGCAGTTTTCCTATCTTTTCATCTATACTTAATTTACTTCTCTACACTAGAGTGCGATGCATAAAACAACATGTGGAAAAATGTAGAGAATTGGTTTATAAATTCAGATTATCATTTAAACTTAGCATTCAGAATTTAAACATAATCAGAAATAAATTCTTCTCCTTAAAAAAAAATAAGAAAAACAAAGATTACTAATTTTACTAAACAGAACTATTAACTGAGATAAAGTAGAAAATTGTAAAACCTGGATTATTCTGTAGGGAAACAAACAGCCCAAGAAGATTGTTCCACCCAACCAATTCCTAAAGACAGTCAAATACTTGCCTTAGGACCCTCGAGCCTGTTCACTGAACCACCGGGAGGAAGAAACTTAGGAATTTAAGATATCCATTTGCAGTAGCACTAACTATCGAATCTTCATGAATTAGCAGTCCAAAAGATCTGCACCAGCACCTCTAGTTCTTGTTAGCAAAGTAGTATGCAGACTTATGATTGCACTCACAACTAGCATCCCTATTAGAATCTCTCAGTGATCACCTGATGCACATGAGGACTATTTCTGCAGAAAATATTGTGTAAGAGCTACCTGCTCAATTCGAATTTTCCTTATGTAGGCTGCCTATGCCTTTTCAGTTGTTACTGGGTCATTTAATGAGCTACCTTCCCACTCCTAGCACCTGGGGGATAATGCCACATTTTTAGGGGTAGCTGTCCCATAACCAACATCTAGTGGTGAAGTGCAATTGCTGCCATCTATCCCATACCTTCCAACAGCTTCCATTCCTCCTAGTGGGTCAGTGAACACTCATTTAATAGTCCCCTTGGGTGTTTGTCTCCTATTTAATTTATTTAAATAATAATAATTAGTAATTACATTCATCCTTGATCAAAATAGATCATAATTACAAAACTTTGTAATTAAATTTAACATAAAGTATTTTGCTAATAAAATAATAATTTCAGAAATTTGGGTAGGTGACAGAACTTAACAAATGTCTCCTATGAAATGCATTTCAATTTGAGTGTTGTCCATACCACCCAAGGCCAATTGGTGCTCCCGTTATTTGAGTCATTTTATTTTATGAGTGAACATGATTACAAGCCACACTCAATTCCTTGTAGAGGTTTCATTGTGAATTCATTTGTGATTGTATACGTGTTTGGATGTGGATTATTTCTTGCATTTTGGTTAAGGTTCTATTATAAAGGTTGATTTTCTCCCCCTTAGCCTCTAAGAGAGGTGAAGATAATTGTTCTCCTCCTTCTCCATGTTGGCTAGCTTTTAGATTTTACCTGGCATCAATTCAAGGATAGTCTTCTCCATGAAGGTCATTCCTTTGAACGTGTCTATTGGAATTACCTCCAAGGAATGAGCAAATATTTCATTTAGGGTATCTCTTTGCAATTTGATTTCCATCACCTCTCAGTCGGAAGAATTTATAGCAAGTTTTCGTGCCGGTGGAGACTCTTAGCATTGGAAATTTGTTTTATGCATTTTGGAAGCAACTAGTAATTCCTCATTGTCACTAGCCAAGTTGATGCACTATATGCAAAGTCTCATTCCTTTAGAAGAAGGTTTGACTTTGCAAAAAGCATGGCACTTATGTGCAAGAGAGTATTGGGTCCTTTGAAAGTAAATGGGAGGCATGGACCTAGGATTAGGAGCATAAACACTTAAATGGAATTCATCTATACCAACAACAATGGCTCTCTACATTACCTTATATTGAGAAGTTAAAGCAACAAACGGTCTTGGTGGTTATTGATGAAGAATGCAACAAAGATAGGTTGGAAGAATATGTTGACAAAATTAGGGTGTTTAGGGTGTTCCAAGACAAGATTTTGAAGTTGGATCTAGCTCAAAGAATAGGCTTTGAGGAGCTCAAAAGATCTACTACTCTAGCTAGCTCCATTATGTCTATGGTCACGAATTGCTAGCTTTCCTTCTAGTTATAATTTGTATGGTACTTCTCCTAGAAAAGCTAGTGCCTACTATAAGGAAATCTAGCAAAAGCACAATCACATTGGCAACAACAAAAGTCTCTGACCAATCAAAATTAATAGGAATAAGGGAAATGAATGTGACATTATAAGATCCCAATATTCCACCTAATATGTGAACTTCTTCTACCACACTTAGGAGATCCCCTCCCAACAACTCAAAAAATATATAGATTTCCAGCTGTTGGGGCCTAGAATTCTATCATTTTTTTAAAATGGACAGTACATAGAGGAGTTCTTCTTTGGAAAAAACCTAAAACAAATGCTCATTGTCTTCCTCATTTACCATTTTTGGGAAGAAGGAAATAAGCTTGAGAATTCCCCAATATTTGCTCGAGAAGGCTCTTCAAAATTGCCCTTCAAATGTTGAACTCCCATATCTTCTAAGTGTTTAAAATATTTGACCTTATGACCATTAGAATTTGTAAGCTCCCAAATGGCATTGATATTCTTTCTATCATTGAAAAAATTATGGAAGTATTTGGCATTTTGATCTCCCACCTTTCCCCATCTATCTATGATTTTAATACCGAGCTCCAATTCTTTGTCCAACAAGAGCTTTGTTCTTTTAGCTTTAGGCTCCTTTAAAAAATTGAAATCCTCATTATTATATAGGCCTCCATCATACTTAACAATCAAATACTCTATGCCCTTTTCCATAATTGAGAACACATAATCTATGTTCTCATATCGATCGCCTAAGCATGCCGCCACTTTTTATTTAATACGTTTGAAATAATTTGAGAATTGTTCAAAAGTACCCACAACCCTAGAATATCCCATCTTTTCGGCCACGGCAAAACCTTTCCCAAAATTGGCCTCTTTCTCACCCTTAAAAGAAACAAAGGGGTTTGGCATGCTCGTCTTCTTTGCTGATTAAGTAACAAATTTAGTTTTTGTTCCCTATTTGGGAAGAGATGGGGCACCTTCAACATCAATTGCACCCATTATATAAGGAATGATATTACTATCTTCTTTAATCCCATGAAATTTATTATACATTCCACAAACTTTTCATATTCATGGATGCTTTCATAAGTTTCTTCTAATTTCCCCAGGTGACATGCCCATATCCCACCAAGACTCGAGATTGTGATAAGATAAAAGCAGAGTCTCTCCTTTCTATTGTCTTTCTACATTTGGAAGAATAAGTAACTTCTAAGTATGGTCTTGAGGGGGGTCTCCTTACTTTCTGTAAAAAGTGCAATATAATTGAATATCGTCAAGATCACTTGAGTGTATTAACTCTTATATTTTCCTACCCTTTTCCTGGGCCTCTCCAACTAAAATGGTCAACACGTGAGTGTATGAATCAAGATTGTCCAACTTTTGACTGTTAGGCCTCTCTTCAGGATGATACTTTACTTTCCTATACACGACATTTTCCCTAGCTTTTTGAGTGAACCCAACGAGTTCCAATTTATTTCGTCATGCATCAACCCAATGAGTTTTGTTGTGCATCAAATGACCTGAGATCTAATGTATAAACTCTTTACCCGCGTGATATCTTGGCTCCGATGTCATGGTTTGATATCCCACACTAGTGACCTTCCTGCCTGGAAAGATAGTATTACGCTATCTTGTTGTTGGTACGACGGTTGTCTCTCCTTCAAAGGTTGTTGAATCACCCAACGGATCTTTGCATGACATTGATATTATATAGTTCTAGTGGAGACCATGATTGAGTTATTCAACTAAAACTAGTGGGATATACCCCCCTACAAGAGTTAGATTATGAGTAGTGCCACTTCAAATGCAATGTTCTCCATGAGTATGGGAATTTTGCTAAAAATTGTTGGTATACCCAAGGGGAGAATCCTTTGTAGTCCATGAACCCCTCCAGTTAGAAGGAACAAAAACCATTTAGGATAGCATATAGAAACCATAAAAACAACCAAATAAGGCATGTAAACAAATAAATAGGACCCAAGGGGGGTAACTTGGAGAAAAGTGGGAGAAAACAAAAATTGATTCAAGGCTTAAAGAGATCTAGAAGCACTTGAAAAGGAAAAGGAGGGGAATGGGATACCAATGGTAGAAAAGGATGATCCCCAGAAAGGAACAAACCCCCATATAGGAGAGAATCAAGAAGATCAAGGGGACCAAAAAATTGTTACAAAAAAATCAGAGAACCTCCGGGCCCTTAATCCAATTGAAGAAATTAAAATAGCAAAGTAGTCAGCTAAAATATCTCCCTACATGAAAAAATAAGGCCTTGTGACTATTTTCAACTCGTCATATTGGTTGAAATATTCATCATAGTCTTGTTTGAATCCTATCATCCAATGCCTTGGAAAATTTTGTGAAAGACTTTGACTTATCATCCAATGCCTTGGAAAAATTGATGAAAGACTTTGAAAGTGATGCATTTTTCTTTTCTTTGCGATCTAGATGTATGATCAAGTTAAAGAAGAGGATATACCTTCTCATTTTGTATATGGTCTTTGACCACACCACATCTCCCAAAGCATCAATATTTCAAATACGAGTCTTATTGTAAATATTTAAAGGTCCCATAAACCAAGGGTTGGTATCAAGAATGAAGACATTATTTGCAGATGAAAACCAAGATATTAAGCCCCAACTATATCCTACAAGAAAATATAATAATTTAATGATATCTAGTTTTAATATTGATATCTATGAAGGAGTTGGAGGGCGCCTGCACAACGAGAGTACTATAGTGGATTTGAGCACCGATCCAAATGCAATGCATGCCTACAATGATCGAGAATGACACTTAAGGGTGCCCACACAACCGATAGACTTGAAAGAAAGAAGCTTATTTCGTGCAAAATTAGGTAACATTGTAATGGTCAACGAGAATATTACGGGCTCATTATTTGTGGAATGTTGAAAATGATTATATCCCCTTGTTGTTACTAAATACGTTTTCATCTGAAATCGTTTTTACAATTGATACCATTGCAACAAGTATCATCAAATTTCTTGTTAATTTACAGAGACTAGATTCCCTTATGAAAGCTTGATAAGTCTCTACAACTCATGATATTGACTTCTGTATATGAGAAAGGGTCACTGTATTTCAATCATGGGATTTGACCACCTAGCTCGAGACTCCTACTTCTCTAAGAAGTGAACATAGAACCCATAATTTTGATTTGCTCCTTTTACACCTCACCATTGTATCCTTTAAATGGATCTAGTTTCTTCCCTCGATAAAAATATAGGAAATCCCCAAATCGATTTGCAAAGTTATAGCCGGCCTTTTCCTTTTGCAAAGGAGTCTAAGAGCACTGTAACAGAAACAAAGAAGTTGAGCAACAACATTCCACATTACTTGTACAATCGAGACAAAATTGTCAATATAGTCATCACCCTTGTCCTCATCATCTTCATCATCATCATCCTTATTATACACCATTGTCATCATCATCATCATCATCCTTATTATATGCCATTGTCATCATCATCTTCTTAAAATAAATTCACATATGTAAAACAACATTGCCATCATCACCATGAATCCAAAATTACATTTTCACAAAAAAATATGATCAGAAAATTTACAAACTTAAAATGTTTAACCTTCTTAAAACAAGATAAAATACAAATATTAAAATAAAAAACCATTAAATAAAAATTTATAAACAAAATAAACAAAATCATAAAAAAAAAATGCAAAATGCAAAAACAACAAAGAAGAAAACCTCTACCCTAGTATGCATGCAAACCCAACTACCTTGATCTCTTCCTCCCCAATTGCTCTTCTTGCCTCCCAGACTACCTTCTCGAGTTTTGCGACATAGATAATAATACTTTGCTTTGATCTCTGCATCCCCGACTACTCCCTCCCAACATCCCTCTTGAGCTTTGCAGCATGGCTAACAATACTCCATGTAATTGAATCATAGGGATGAAGAGTGGCTGAGAAAATTCCATGCCATAACAGACATGTTGACACAGCACAAAGAATCCACGGCGACAAAACATTGAGGACCCACAGTGATTGAGAGCTGAAATGCTACAGAGAACTAGATTTATTCAAATTTGGATCAAGGCTAATCAGGTAATCTCTCTACACAATCCACAAAATGATTTCTGAGAAGAAACCATCTCATTTTTGGAAGCTTTTGATTTGTTTTTGATTTCATTTGGATAACATCGATTAGAAATAGACAAAAAAATGATTTAATGAAGTAATTTCATTCCTCTTCTGTTTTGTTTGTAGCCACTATGGATTGTTGAGAATTTTCTTAAAGCAGATCACTTCAGGCAGATTTTCTATTGTGGTTAATTATTTTTTTACACATATACGAACATGAAATTTTTTAGTATGCCTATATATATGTCCATGTATTCCATAAAAATATTAGGTTAATGATGAATCCCCACACATAATTTTCTGGAAACCTAAAAATCATAGATAAACTGCCCAAATTTGTCCAACTCATGATTTTGGAGGGCAATGTAGATGTTGAGACCATCGTCATGTTTTCTAGTGAAGAGAAGCAACACAAACTCCACCATGGCATTCACAATGGGCCCTGCATATATAGGCTTGCCAAATCCAAAATCAACCAGCTAAAATGGCATTTTCCACCATGCAGACAGAACTATGCCTCTTGGTAATGCTGGAATGGCTTTGTATATTTCACTGAAATCCGTGGAATCTGGATTACCGAACATAATCAGTTTTGACTCTGGCTACCCCTTCCTGCACTTTTTCCACACAAAATGATAGTGGCTACTCCTTCACTGCCCCTTCTGGTTCGTTGCAATATGAACTGAAAACACCATTTCCTGATGCAAATTTCAACATAAATAAATCAAACTTGGTGTACCATTGAACTGGATAGTAAAATATCGATTGGGTAGGTAATAAATAACAGTTAGTTCTTTCTTTTTGTTGTCAGTGTAATGGGTTTAAGCCACATTAGTTTATCATATTCACACATTTAATTACTCCTACACCTTCCTTTGGTTACCACTACTATGCATATGCTTACCAAAGCTATGAACATGCTCATAGTTATGTTTCAACCTCCTCTTCGTAAACTATTACTTTACTTCATAGTCAACTCAACACCAATGTAATTGGGTTATAGCTATATCATCTACTTCAGCCTATTCATTCAACACAACCATTGGAGTGTCTTTTATTCAAGAAACTCTCTCCATATATATGCTCATGAGTGAAGAGTGAATTAGAGGTTGAGTGAAGAGATTGAATTAGAGCTTGAAGGCTTCAATAATAAGCCAAAAAAATAAGGATTGAGACACAGAATCTTGTCATAGATTAATTGTCAAATTCAGATATATATTCTTGGTTGTTCATTTTTGGAGAAGTATTTATAGTGAAGGTCTCTACTCTTCACTCTAGAGGAAATGAAAATCATGAAGTTGACTGGTAGGGAATGGGGTTCTACAGGGATGGAAAAAGGAAGCTTTGGGCATGTCCTACTAATGATGTTTGTATTCTAAAAAAAAATTATGGAAAGTATTATATGAGAAAACATTTTTATTTCATATATATAACCAGTTCATTTGTCTTCATATATAAATCTAGTTAGAAACCACTGAAAAAGATTTGAAGTCAAGTTACACTACCTTCTTTTACTTGTTATATTTTTTTGTTTGTTTGCTAGAGCACCCATATCCTACTGGGATAGCATGTGGTTTGAGAAACCATGACCCAAGGGCACCTAAGCCATCAAAATCACTCGAGGATCGCACCCGGCTTGGGACACACCAATGCTTAGCATCGCTGGATTTTTTGATAGGTCTTCCCCTAGTCGTGAGATTTGAACTTGGGTCGCCACTTCAAACCACTCTTGCTAACCGGGTTACCTCTTATTTTGCTTGATATTAATATAGTACCTCTTGGACCATTAAGTGTAAATCTGGGTGACGCCATGATGTCTTCTCTATTGTTCCTACTACTAGCATAGATCCATCTTAAACCTGGATATACTAGGCACTAAGAGGAATGAAATTTGTTGAGGTGTAATTATTTTTATAAGAATTATTACATGACATTCAGATAAATGGTAAAAATAATTACACCTTCATAAATTAGATCCCTCTCGGTGCTTGGTAGATCTGGGTTTAAGAAGGATCTATGCTGGTTATCCAACATTGTTAACTGCCTAATGTTTTCTTGGAATTGTTCCAGACAAATCATTACTTCCCAAATAACCAGCCACAATATTGACACAGTTAAAAAGACCAGGAGGAATTTTTCTTCTGAACCTGTTGTCATAAATTGATAAATTCGTTAAATTCTTCATTCTTCCAATCTCTCTAGGAATAAATACTTGTAAATAATTGTTTTCAAGATGTAACCTCTGGATAATGATGGCATCAGACATGGGCTAAGACAACTCGCACACAAGAAATTTATTGATGAGTGTTGTTCCAAGCAAAATTTCTGAACTCCAAAGCTCATCCGGTAGTTTTCCATTCAATTTGTTGTTTACCATGTCTAATGTCACCAAAGGAAGGCTTGAAAGATGGCCATGAATTCCACCAAACAAATTGCTTCATCCAATAACAAGTTTGTCAAATTCACGCACTCTTGGAAATTGTCCACTATGCTACCTATCAACGGATTCAGTGGGAGATATAAATAAGATAGGCTCTTGGATTTAAACAAATATGATGGTATTGGTCCATAGAACCTATTAGCATCAATTTCTAATGCTATGAGAGATGAATAGTTGCTCAATTATAGAGGAAAATGACCTTCAAATTAGTTTCTTGATAACCTTATAGAAGTTTCTCTCCTCCATCGACCAAGCCAATATGAAAATGGGTCTATCAGAAGATTTTCCTAAACAATAAAAATCATAACTCACAAGTTAGATTTGCAAAATCATTAGCGAGCAGCCTAGAGAGTGCATTGAATGAAAAATATATAACATACAATTTCTTACAATTGATAATAGTGGTTTGGAATACACCCATTTACTCCATTAATTATAGTCATTGGACAAAAAAGGTTTTGCAAATATCCAAGGGTCCACTAAAATAAAACACCATGGTAATATGCTCTGTACTGTTGAAGGATCTTCTTCACATTGCACTCTGGTAGCTTCCGATAAATTTCCTACCTACTTTAGATGCTCCACTTCTTCACTTCTATTCTTTCATTTTTCAGGCTTCCAACATTTGTAGCACCCAAATACTTGCAATAATCTGTCAAGTACTCCATTTAGAAAATTAGGCCCAATTATTACTCATTCTAGCTTCTCATTTAGGGCCAAAAGAATTTCATTTAAACACCCATCTGCGTGCTCTTCAGAAGTTAAGGCCATAAAAGAAAATCAAAATTCAAATTGTATGAGCATGGGTCCTGGAAGGCAGAGGGTATCATCACTTGGATTAAGTAGCCTCTAATATTGAGTCTAGAAATTTCATTCCCAATGTCCATTAACTTTAGGACAATCTTCTCTACATATTCTTTTTTTTTTCTCATCCATGCTACTTGTAAACTGATTCAATGAGAGAGAGAAATAGGTGAGGCTCTTGGCATGATAAAGCTTTGATGGTATTGGTCCATAGAGCCTATTCGCATCAATTTCCAATGTTGTGGAAGATAGGCAGTTGCCTAGTTCCCAAGGTCAATGACCTTCAATTTCATATAATAGCAAAGGATATGTTTTTGAGAAGAAATCTGAAGTTGATTTTAGGTCAACTTGTGACTCTTTTCAGGCACTTCAATTTACCTACAAACCAACAATTAAATCAACATATAGGTGATTGTTTTGGGCATTTTGTTTGGTATGAAGATATATGGCTTATCCTACCGCAATAAACTCTCCTCCTTTGTTCTGTAACAAACAAAGAAAACCAGCAGTTAGGGTTTCCTAAGACCCACTATGGCAATGCAACCTCAAAGCAGATTTGGAGTAGTCTTAGGGAAACACACCTAACCCTAGAACCAATATAAAGAAGAATTCATTTGAATGAGGTATTATATGTGGACGAATGATGGAGGATATGAGTTGGCTTTGAAGTATCATTGGTTGGTGAAATGGGTTAGGTGATGTCTTACCCTCTAAGAACGTTCTAGTGGATGATTGGGATACCTTAACCACGTATTTGGAAGCATCCCTTGATGATTTCTTATTGGGTTATGTGACGGTTTCTTAGTTGTTTTTTCTCTTAGAAAAAGATACAAGATGAAGACAATTCCATATTGATAAACTTTATAATTCCTTCTTTAAAAATGACTTTAAATATTTTCAATACAATAGAGTATTCTGATAAGCACCAGGATAAACAACCTGGAAATAATGGTCCAGATCTCTTTGAAAGGGTGTGTACACTATATATCAAATATTCTTGGGGTCATTTCTCAAACTATTATAGATGGAGTACTTTACAAATTTGATATGAAAATATAGGAGATGTTTTCTTTGTTGTTGCATGACTTGTAGTTAAACTAAGCAGTAGTCCACCTTGGAATTCTTTTTGCAGCTTTTGGAAATGAAGTGTCGACGACAACCATTGTGATTATTGGTGCTCAAGTTCCATTTGTTTTGTGTATTTAGTATGGAGTTACTATGCCGACTATAGGGGCAGAATTCTTGTATGGTGGAGAGGATATATCAAGATGTCTCCTTTGGGTCTAGAAACACCATCGATATTGGCCACACATTTGATAATGACCCTATGGAAAAGCAATTGATTGAAGGAGACCAAATGCAAGATTAAGGATGGAGAGTTGAATGCTTTTGCAGATGTTCACTGCCGTAAGGAAAATATTCTATTTGAACTTTATAGAATTCATATTTATTCTCTAAATGTTCCACCTATGGGCATATTTTATCCTTAGATTTTAATGTCAGAGGAGTCCTTGGTTTCAAAACTATGAGGATATGTTAGAGGGAAATTTACACACAGAGTTTGTCAAAAGGTCAGATGGACTCGACATTTTCTTTTAGGTTATAATATGGATTGGCTATGCCATTTTTAACAGAGTACAATATGCAAAAAGTTTAAAAAAAGGATAATCTAGTCGACCTTGCTCAGGCTATTACAAATTGTATTATTTCCATTGAGTGTTTAGATGATTAAAAGAATTTGTTCACTAGCATATAGCTAGTTGGTAGAGTTTCTTTGACAAAAGGTGCAGTTGGTGCATTGTAAGAAAGAGTGTTTTGTTATATTCCAACAAATGAATCTATTGACGTAGTGGAGGTATTGTGGTAGAGGAAAATCCCACTCATTTGCCTCCAGGAGGGGAAGCTTGGTGGTTTAGATGATGGGATGGATGACCTAATGGACGAGATTTGATCCTACAATGATTTTATAAAAGAAAAATGTGAAGTACAAATATGAGAGAGGAAGAACTTAGGGAATTCTTCACTTATCAAGAGAAAATTATCAAAGCCATTGGAAGGCTCCAACTCCTGTGTGAAAAACAAGGGCTAAGTTCTACTAGTTGACACTGAATCAAGCGAGATATATGCAAGGGAGGATATTGTATTTCTTCACAAAGGTCGGGATGAGAATTCTGAGCATGAATAATATGAAAAGCACAATAGTGAGACTGAATCATTCAAAGCAAGTAACTCTAGAAGTAATAGGTCAGTATTAAAAGGAGGTGCAAAGGCCAAGTCTGATAAATAACAAAAGGTGGTAAATTATTTTGTAAAGTATGTGGCACTGTACTTGCAATTAAATTTGACAAATGGGTCTAGTGAATCTGCTCAGATACACCAACATATCATAGGTCTTTTAAACAGACTTCCAAAGTCCACTGTTGGAACCATTGTAGGAGAAGTGTCTATCATTTTTCAATCACAGGGTAGGAGTTTGGGAACCTACATGGTTGGAGATGAAGTTCTACCATCATGTTCTAAATGAACACATGGCCATGAGTACTTAGAAGTTTAGGTAGCCTTCATATCAAATTTGG
This sequence comes from Larix kaempferi, assembly GCA_027924585.1. Lineage (NCBI taxonomy): Eukaryota > Viridiplantae > Streptophyta > Pinopsida > Pinales > Pinaceae > Larix > Larix kaempferi. Next base: position 50,541,417 of record BSBM01000510.1, read on the forward strand.
TGTAGACTGGATAAAGGTGGTTTTGGTTGCAGTTTTGAGGTTAAAGCAGCAACCATTTGTGGAAGCTTGACCACCTGTAGCAGATTTTCTTTTCAACCAGCACTTGAAACTCTTTCATTTAGCTATTCATGTGTCTTATTTCCAACCATTAGATTCACATCTCCAATCAGCATTCGAAGGGTTCCTCAATGTTTTAATATGATACCACTGCTAACTTGTTATCTTAATCAAAGAGAAAATTCAACCCAGCAATATAGTTAGTCATTAAGGTTTGGATTATGAGAGAAACTAGTCTTGTTACCAAATATATTCATGGGAAGTCTCTATAATCATTGGTAGTAGGGAATAAAACAACATTGCATCTTGAAGTACTTCTAGATGTGAGGAATATCACACCACAGTCATTTCAGTCCAATAAAATAGATCTACAAGTATTTATGTTTCTGTATGGTAGTCATCACCTCATGGCACCTTGTTAAGTGAACATTTACAACATGTAACACCCCAACTCAACCCCTGGATTTTATTGTATAAAGTATGGGTGATTTGGTTCTTGCTTATTGTGTTCCTTGGAGAAACATATTTATGAAAAATCTAGGAAATGAGCTCACTGAAATTTCTAGGCTTATGCAACATATGAGAGGAAGATGATATGAAAATGACACTAACTCAATGTGGAATTTTGCCATTTTTTTTTAATGCTAATGGTTAGTAATGCTAAGGAGTTATGACATTGATATGCCATTTTCTCCTCTTCGCACACATACCTCGATGACCCCATAGGGATTATTGAGTAATAGAAGAATACTAGTTCAATATTTGTCTAGATGTTTATGCAACCCCTTGCCACCACTATAGGTACTGACGCACTACTAGTCATGGCATTATCTTCATGGCATGAAAAACACCCCCTTTCACTCAGATTCCCTACTACAAAGGATCGATAGATGGAATCAATCATACAATATTGGTCCATGTTACTCGATCCACCAAGGAGGGTTCTAGGATCTGCGAATCCAAGGTTCAGAACCAGATCCAGATTTGGATCCGCCAAAAATACGGTAGTGAGCGGTTCAGGAAAAAAGGGATATGGATCTCATCAAGCATAAATGGATCCATGATAAATTCCCCCTCTTGAAATGGATCCACAACTTAAACCCATCGAAAAATGTGGCCGAACCCACATCTAATACACCAACGAATACGATTTTCCAAAGCAAGGAGTTATGACAGCATGCGATAAGTTCCGTGGGGAAATCGTGCTAGTAATATCATTGGCGGGGAAGAATTCACACTTCTTTGGACGTGCTCTTTGCCCACTTTTTGTGGCTTTAGCATATGCCATGATTTTCCTGCTCGGATTCGCCATATGGATGAATATGTAGTTATGCCATGTGGATGAATGTATTCAATAGTGGTCGGGTCATCCTGCTGTGACGCGTTAGATACATTTTCCTTTGTTATTTTTTTATATTTCGTATGGTTTTTTTCATTCATTCTAAGTGTATATTAAATTGTTATTTTTCATAATAAGTTTATAAGAAAAGTTTCATAGTAATATAATTTAAACAATTTATTACTTCTAAGTATTTATAATTAGTAAGTATTAATGTATTATAATTATATATTAGATTTTATTTCTATTTTTTATATTACTTTAATATTTATAAATAACTTATATATTTAAAAGTTTGTGTTTACCCACAGATTTCTAAGGGCGTCCCACTTTGTCCTAGTGCATTGGGATATGTGAAAACCTTTCAATTGGTGAATTAGATGTGATTTGATATTTCTAGTCCACCCTAAACTTTTACCCTAGGGTTTTAGCCACAAACCCTAGAGGGCATCCTCATTTGAGGAGGTGCATTAAGAAATGTGAATTTTCCCAAATTAGGGTTTCTGCAAAGTTTTTAGCAATTCTAACTGGATCATCAAGTGTGCCCTAGTTCACTTGATCTTCTCCCCTTGAGAGCGCACTTTTATGACGTAGCGCCTTGGGAAATGTGAAACCCTACCTTGGGACTTGTGAGGTGTACTAAATTGATGATATCAATTGATGTTGACTGATAGATTGAAAATGATGCGCACTAGCTACGGTGACAACCATCAAGCTTAGAAGTTGGTTGATGTTAAGACTGACACAACATGTCTTATTCCTGATGTGGTAGTTGATAAAAGCGTAGAGCTATTCCAAAAGAAATAAGATTAAAAATTAGCTTTGAAAGTTACTGAAAATGAAGTAGATATGGTTGGATAAACATGTTCAATGGATGGGGCATATCAACAAGATGTAAGATTCACCTCTTAGCATAGTTCACATTAATTTTCTAGCAAAGAGAATGCCAGAAATAGCTCAAATCAACAGTAAAGCAATGTTGTTTTGCATAAAGAAGAGAGAAAGAAATGATCAAAATGGTGGTACAACACCTATAATGATGCTTACCTAGATGTTTTGCTTGATAAGAGCTAGGAAGGTTGATAAAAAAGAGGTAAGGTATATGATACAATGAATTACAATGATGATGTGCACTAGGATGAGTTGTGTGATTTGAACCAGGTAGCAAGGCCAAGCAGAGTTAAGGCATTAGGTATAATGAATCATGATTTTGTGGCTAACCTTGAGAACTCTTTTGAGCCTCGGGATTATGAAGAAGCCTAAGGAAACTTGGAACGAGAAAATACTAACAATGACAAACATGAAACTTTAATAAAGAATCAAACATGGGTTGTTATAGAGTTACCCCCATGAAAGAAATCCATGGCCTGCAAATGGTTCTATAAAGTCAAGTGTATGGTAGATGCAATGCTTAACAAGCACAATGAAGGGTTGATCATAACGAGCTTTTCTCGAAAGGAAGTGATTGACTATGAGGAGACATTAAATCCTGCAAAAATGGGAAAAATCCAATTGGTTCTCTCCATGGCAACAAAGTTTTTCTAGAAACTGCATTCGATAGATGTGAAGAGTGCCTTCTCTTAGAAGGAAGGGATTGATTATAAGGAGAAATTTACCCTTGCAAATTTGGTGGCAATCTGATTGTTTCTAGTCCTAGTATTGGTAGCATAATTTGGTGGGAAGCTACATTAGATGGACATTAAGAATGACTTCCTCAAAGGTGATATATATTATAGATGAAGAAGTATACATTTTCCAACTGTAGAGATTTCATGTACCGGGAAAGGAACATTTGGTATGCAGATTGAGAAGATCTCTTTATGCATTGGGAAAATGAGGATTGAGAAGATTTCTTTTTGACCCTGATAACTACACCAAAAATGAGAATGGTTATGTGGTGATTATAGTGATATATGTTGATGACATCATTGTTACAGATAGCGAGGTAAGAGCAATTGCAAAGGTAAAAACAGATTTATGCTTAGCTTTTTACATAACAAATTTAGGTCATCTACTTTATTGCTTGGCTATAGAAGTTTGACAAATAGATAATCATATTTTTCTTCACAAACAAAATATGCCAAAAGTTTGTTAGATAAGTTTAGCATGATAGATGGTAAAATATCATCAACGCCTATGGAGAAGGGGCTAAAACATTTAGTTAAGACTAATTCATATGTACTCAATGGATAAATTTACTGGAAACTAGTGGCAAAGTCTATCTATCTGATTGCCACTAGACTTGACTTGAGCTATGTAGTCAACTATATCCCTCAATTTATACAAGCTCCAAAAACATAACACTTGACAACAACAAAGAAGGTGCTACAATATGTAAAGGGGGTATTGGGCTTTGGCATTCTTTATGGGCAAGATTAAGGAGCTTTAGATGTGTGGCTATTTAAAATTGGATTGGGAAGGATCAATCGATGACAAGAAGTCTAGAACATGTTATGTGTTTAGTCTTGGCACAAGGGTAGTTTGCTGGATCAACAAGAAATAAGACGTAATTTCACTTTCTTCTACAAAGTAGAATACATAGTAGCAATAAGAGGGGCATGTGAAGTAGTTTGGCTTAGTAGAATGCTTGCAAATTTACAAGTCAATCAAGATGAGCCCATGGTACTTTTTGGTGATAACTGTGGAGTTCTCAAGCCAACAAAGAATTCGATCTTCCATGAGTGAACAAAACATATTGATGTGCATTCTCATTTCATTTAACTTGTAGAATATGGAGAAGTTGAGTTGAAATATTGTCCAAATCAAGACCAATCTGCAAACATTCTCATCAAGTCTCTCGGATAAGAAAAATTTGCAAAATTTAGCAAACAACTTGTTGAACATTCTCGAATGACCATTAAGGGAGGATGTTAGAGTAGTTAGAGTCATGATGGTCATTTAGACCAGGCATAACAATATCTAGGTTTTATGCCTTTTGTTTATGCACCTAGGGTTTATGTATTCCATTGCTATAAAGAGTCAATGAGTCTCTTTCTTTTGTAATACATTGAAGTAATATCAAGAAGTATTTCCCTTTTTCAAATTCTCTCGTCTTCTTAGTTTCTTTTTGTGTTTTCTTTCTTAATATCGATCTTAAGGCTGTATTAAGGTTTTTTTCTCAATATCAGTATTAAGGCTATTTATTACCTTTTACTTCCTCAAACATATTCATTCATTACTTTTGTTAATAATATTCAGTCAATGTAAACATAAATAATCAAGCAGTACACAAAACACAAAGATTTGAGGAAATTCATTTCAATTTTGTGAGACATTTGCAACTCTCATTGGAAAGATTATCATTTGGGTCTCTCCTGATGCAAAACTACCTACCCAAGAGATTGTCCTCTCACCTAAAGGGCTCATGTTTCTCCTCCAAAAATTCATGGGACAGCTTCATAGCTCACTGATCAACGTAATGCGTGATGTTAGAAACACCGTTGTGCTTTGTGCTAGAAGGAAGGCTAACATCCGTTAGCTTTCCTGCACTATGCAATTTTGTTGTAAGAAATGCTCTTGTGCTTGTTAGAAGGAAAGCTAACATGCATTAGATTTCCTTCATGGTGCAATGTATTTGATGGCAATGTGGTTGTACTAGTAGGAAAGCTAACATGCATTAGCTTTCATTCAAGATGGAATGTTGTTGTTAGAAATTCCCTTGTGCTTATGCTAGAAGGAAAGCTAACACGCGTTAGCTTTCCTTCACTATGCAATGTTGTTGTAAGAAATGACCTTGTGCTTGTGCTTGAAGGAAAGCTAACATGCATAAGATTTCCTTCAATGTGTAATGTATTTGATGGCAATTTGGTTGTACCAGTAGGAAAGCTAACACACATTAGCTTTCATTCACCATGCAATTTTGTTGTTAGAAACGTTGTTGTGCTTGTGCTAGAAGGAAAGCTAACACACGTTCAATTTCCTTCATGGTGCATTGTATTTGATGGCAATGTGGTTGTATTGGTAGGAAAGCTAACATGTGTTAGCTTTCATTCACCATGCAATGTTGTTGTTAGAAATTCCCTTGTGATTGTGCTAAAAGGATAGCTAACATGCGTTAGCTTTCCTTCAATGTGTAATGTATTTGATGGCAATGTCATTGTACCAGTAGGGAAGCTATCACACATTATATTTCATTCACCATGCAATGTTGTTGTTAGAAATTCCCTTGTGCTTGTACTAGAAGGAAAGCTAGCATGCATTATCTTTCCCTCACTATGCAATTTTGATGTAAGAAATGCCCTTATGTTTGTGCTAGAAGGAAATTTAACATGCGTTAGATTTCTTTCATGTTGCAATGTATTTGATGGCAATGTGGTTGTACCTTTAGTAAAACTAACACTTGTTAGCTTCCATTCACAATGCAATGTCCTTGTTATAAACACCCTTGTGCTTGTGCTAGAAGGAAAGCTAACTTGTGTTAGATTTCCTTCACTATGCAATGTTGTTGTGCTTGTTAGAAGGAAAGCTAGCATGTGTTAGATTTCCTTAATGGTGCAATGTATTTGATGTTAATGTGGTTGTACTAGTAGAAAATATAACATGTGATAGATTTCATTCACCATGCAATGTTGTTTTTATAAATGACCTTTTGTTTGTGCTAGAAGGAAAGATAACAAGGAAAGCTAACATGCATTAGCTTTCCTTCTCTATGCAATGTTGTTGTAAGAAATGTCCTTGTGCTTGTGTTAGAAGGAAAGTTTACATGCATAAGATTTCCTTTAATGTGTAATGTATTTGATGGCAATGTGGTTGTACCAGTAGGAAAGCTAACACGCATTAGCTTTCATTCACCATGCAATTTTGTTGTTAGAAATGTTGTTTTGCTTGTGCTAGAAGAAAGCTAACATGCGTTATATTTCCTTCATGGTGCAATGCATTTGATGGCAATGTGGTTGTATCAGTAGGAAAGATAACACATGTTAGGTTTCATTCACCATGCAATGTTGTTGTTAGAAATGCCCTTGTGTTTGTGCTAAAAGGAAAACAAACTTGTGTTAGCTTTCCTTCAGTATATAATGTTGTTGTAAGAAATGTCTATATGCTTGTGCTAGAAAGAAAGCTAACACACGTTAGATTTTCTTCATGGTGCAATGTATTTGATGGCAATGTGGTTGTATTGGTAGGAAAGCTAAGATGCACTAGCTTTCATTCACCATGTAATGTTTTTGTTAGAAATTCCCTTGTACTTGTGCTTAAAGGAAATCTAACATGTGTTAGCTTTTCTTAATAGTGCAATGTTGTTGTAAGAAACACCCTTATGTTTGTGTTAGAAAGAAAGCTAACATGCACTAGATTTCTTTCATGGTGCAATGTATTTGATGGCAATGTAGTTGTATTGGTACGAAAGTTAACACACGTTAACTTTCATTCACTATGCAATGTTGTTTTTAGAAATGCCCTTGTGTTTGTGTTAGAAGGATGATGTGAATATAAATCAGCATCACCAGGGAATCGATGCATATCAAGAGGACTTAGCTCATTTATGAGTTGCTCCAACTTGTAGAACTGTCTCAACACTCAAAGCTTACAAATTTGCTCATGGGAATTTGGTGCTAACAAGTACCATGAAGAAATTGGCAAATCAGTTCTTAAAGTTGGTGAAATTGTACTTCAATGTTCTATAATGCACACATTGGAAAGAGATGCAGATAATATCAAGGTGATTCATAGACTGAAATAGTACACTTAATATAATGCAATGAAATTATCAGTTATATTGCATACATTTTTTACACTACTGGAGATTTTTTTTAATAGTGAATCTTGGAGAAAAAAAGAATTAAACCAGACATTCTTTCAATCATTTCCATATTGAACTCATTAGAGAAAATAAAACAATCACTGATATCATCTAGTGTACCATTGATCTAAGCTTTCCTAAGCCATTTTTCAATTGGAAACCAAATATGAAGGTTTTGATAAAGGAATTTTTTTGTTTGCAGAGCATTTTGAATTTACAAATCTACACACATTTCCCAGAAGCTACTACAACTTCTACACCAAGTTCTGGTGACTATTCTAACTAAGCCAAAGCCTTGCTATAAGTTAGCTAGAGATTATTCCTTTAATAGAGAAGACAAATTTACCATTTTTCTATGTTCAATCCATCCACAAAGGATTACAACTAATGGTGACTTACATAATATTTTCTTATCTTTTCTTTTAGTCTAAATTTTGAGCTAGGTGTCTAGGACTGTATTAGGATCCCATTATACCTTGTTGTATTTGTTGTAGAATATCTATGGATTTTTGTTCCAAATACATGGTTTAGATATATCAACTTTTTATATCCCTTGAGGAATTTCAAATTGGCACTGATCAATACTAGGACTCCAACATAAATAGAGTAGAGATCAAGCATGAGATATGGTTTCATCAAATTATGATGTTTTATTGTTTCATGATTTCATGAGTTTTAGTTGAGCGCGGAGGATGATCTAGGTTGGCCCTATCAATATTCATGAGAATAAAATTTATGTTTGGATCTTGCATTTACACATTATAGCCAAATTCTTTATCTTATTTCTTCACACAAAGATCGATGATCCATAGATGCTAACACTAAAGGATTTCAGACTCACACAAATACAAATATTGTTTTGTACAATTGCCTAATATCTATTAATATAGTGATTCAGCTTGGAGTCAAGTTGTTCTATGATGGAATGACTTGTGGCTACCATAGTTGAACTTAGGATGAGATTCACCAACTAGACTGTAATTTTTCTCTGGTTGGAGAAGTTGTGACTCTCAAAAGTGAGGAGCCATTAGTGTTCGTAAGGGTAGAGAGGATATGGTCCACCTCCAACAATAAGGAATCAAAATAAGATTCATTCCCAATATGATTGTTTCCTTAGGTATTGTGGTGGAATTGGTAATCCCATAGACGCCCCATGGTGTTGCAGTTATGGAAGATCACATGGTAGTGTATTAGGAGACAACTATGGTAGTTCAAGAGCTTGTCATTTAAGTTCTAGGTATTGTAAATAAAAAAAAATCTTGTTTATTATTTGTATGAGGTTTTTATAAAGTCATCCAACCTTAAAAAGTCAAACTTAAACCTCATAATCAAAGGGCCCACATTAAATCATTAGAAAGTTGAAAGTAGTGTTAAACTTTAAAAGCATATTGTGGGTGGATGGTAGGTGGTTTTGAGAAATGTTAATTTTCACCAACAATCCACTAAAAGCTTCAACATGTCTTTTAATGGTTTTTGAAGTGTGGGTGTATTTGTCCACAGTAGAATCCTACCTATCTTTCACCCATAATTATTGAGAATCGTTGATCAAAGGAATGTGTGATCAATGGCTCAAAGCTATTGTGGGAAATGAGCCAACTGTGTAGAACATCTTTTAACCAACAAAATTACATGTTGAATGAATTCACCCAAAACCATGTTTCTTGGAGGTTGAAGAGCATAGTAGTATATTGAATGAGTGAGGGATTGAAGCATTGAATGACATATCAATGAGTACATAGGCATGATTGGTTTTTTCTTAAAAGGATGCTCAAGTCTGATACATGGAGAATTCTCCATTCAAAGTGTTGAAATTGTTAGTGATTTTTAAAGAGGTGTAGTATGGTAGGTGGTATGACAACTATTATTAGAGAAAAGAGAATAGTTTACCATGATGATTGCCAACTTCACATCAATTGTCCTTTTTCATATAAACATGGTTGGTTGTTGTTGATGTAGAGTGAAATTGTTTCTTGTAAAGTGCAGGGTGGTATATACATTGCAAATATATTGGAGTTCCTAAGATAAATTATCAGTGTAAGAGTTGCAATAAGAGCTAGAAAAAATTGAAACTAGAATGATGGATCTGAAGGCCAATAACCAAGTGTGTTGGATAACTCAAATTATACTACTTCTCTATTGCCTTTGTTTTGTAGGGTTTGAATGTGGCAATATAATACTAGAGGGGGTCCATAGCCTATTGGCAATCAAATCGGACCTTATAGACAATTCAGTTCATCTCTAAGTTGGTTCCTTACTTGAGCAAAGCGCATGAACAACCCTTCCTTATTTCCTTGCCCCCTTAAAACTTGAGTAGAGCTATTTTTTTATTTCCCTACTTGAGAATAACGTATGGCTGCCTTAACTTAGCTCTTTCATGGGGGGAGAAATAAAGGGTGGCTAAGGGCCTTCTCTAAGGTAATAACCTAAGCATAGCTCTTTGCCTAGTATCATATAGGCTATTTAATAATTACATATATAAAATTGTTTAGATTGGAAATACAGTGATGGAACCATGCATATGTATCCTTGTTCATAGACTATAATTACAATTAACAAATAAATCTAGAGTGGTTTCTTTGGATCTCTCAATAAAAATCCTCATAGGAAAAGCATCACAAGTAGTTGAGTTTCTTAACCACCTTGTTCGCTAAAGATATTATCCCAAAGTAGCTTTATAGGATAATCATTGAACCTAAATAAATTGTTGTTGTACAACAATAATCTCATTGGATTCATCCTATGGAATTTAAATAACATCACATGAATGCAAGGATTACATTTGTTAAGTAACATGCTAACTAGATTGATTCCTAAGGGGTTTTTTATGCCTATAATCCTAATAGTTATGCAAATATTTCTTAATAAGCTCAATGGATACACCCCTGAGGGAATTGGTGACCTGCCTAGATTGAATGCATTCGCTTTATGGAGCAATTCCTTCATAGGAATCCTTCCTCAGAGTTGGGGAGAAATTGTTGGCTAGAATGGTTGGATGCATCTTTCAATAAATTAACAAGATCAATCCCTATTGACATGTGTAATGGCAGCAAGTTAACCGTACTTATTCTCTTTTCCAACTAGTTCAATGGTGAAACACCCTATAGTCTTACAAATTGCCCCACTTTGAATAGAACTTACATTCAATGAAACAATCTTAGTGGCTCCATTCCTTTCAGATTTGGAAAGCTTAAAATTTTATCCTATGTAGACCTATCAAGGAATAATTTCAATGGGCATTTTCCTTATGATCTCTACAATGCACCTAGATTGGAGCACCTAAATGTTTCTTAAAATCCCCTTGAAGGCAATCTTTTTCAAATATCTACAAACATTTTAAACATTTTTTGTAAATTTATTAGGAAAGCTTCCTTCCTTTGAAAATTGCAATTCTAAATACAATCATAGGGAAATAGGATTTCTAGTAGCATCCCCCAAAACATTGCCAAATGCCAAAATCTCTTGTACATTGAATTGATCCAAAATGAGATGATTGGAGTGAGAACCATTTCTCCTCCTCATTTGTGTACAAAACACTAGTTAGGAGTATGGACAATTAGTGTCTTTCTATTTTCTTGTCTTAACGTGTATTAGAAATTTCCAGGAATAAATTGGTCGTAGAACTAAATGGGAGTTGTATTTTTGGCAGAATGTATTACACTTGTAGCTACTAACAATGTACACTGATACCATGGTTCACCTTTACTACTTGCATTCCTTGGGCTATTAATAGTCTATTAGAATGAGGGACAAGCAACAATGTATTTTTGTGTTCATAGACCTCTTTGTAGACAAGTAAAGTTGACAGTGTTTTCTATGGGATCAAGATATGCATCATTGTTTTGGATCTTTGGAAAATAAACTTTAGTGTGCAATAATTTAGCTTCCCATTTGATTTGATTTGTTTTATCCTAATGAGGATGAGAGAAAGATTTGTCATGATACACTAGGACTTAGTTGGTTTGGTAAAATGTTACTTGCAATACTCTAGGAGAATTATGCTAGGAAATGGCCTTCAGTCCTGGGTAGGAAATTGCATGTCGCATGCCAAAGAATTATTAAAACTATGCATTGAGAATATGTGATGAGATTCAAAAAATTGTTTTTATGTTTATTTTGATAGAACATATAGAAAGATTCAAAAGGAGGTCTGGAAGGAACATATAACATGAAACATGTATAATTTAGTCATCCGTAAAGAGAAAGAAAACACTAGACAATTAAAATCAAAGGTAATATATCCTTAGCAGTGTTCATTATCATCCATGGAAATTGCTAGGGAAATGAGAAAAAGTGATGACTAATAAAATTCATTTAGTGATGCAAGGAAAGGGATGGTTAGCATGATGATAATTGAACCTAGAATAGAAAAATTGCTAGTGTTGAAGAAAATTTGACATTAAATTGAAGGTGAAAATGTATTGAATGCAACATATATTGGAATTAGACGTTTTAAACTATAAGTTGATGAGTGTGTTGAAAATGAACTACTTTTGTTATAACAGCAAGGATTTACAATTACAACATTTCCTAGTTTCTCACCAAGACCTTTGCACTTTCACTAAATGAGCATATAAATACAAATGGACATCGTGATTTCCATACTAATTAAAATTTCTTCAGTTCTGGAGATACAAGTTTCACATATAACATTATTTATTCAACAAACCTATGCACTTTCACCAAATGAGCACATAAACAAAAATGGATAGATCATGGGATCCATACTGATTACATTTACAAGGGCTCTCCTCCAGAGGAAAAGGCCAATAATGTTCTAAAATGTCATTTGAAGAGCTAGTCAATCTCTTTCCATAGTTGAGAAAAACTTCACCAAAAAAGCAAAAAAAAACAAAGTCAAAGAAAAACTATTACCTAGGAAAACCAAAGTAAATGGTGAGGAAAACATAGAGGAGAGAGTTTTGCTATAGCCAATCCTTAGTGTCCTTAATTCAAGCACCCTTTCTCCTTGTTTGTGTACAAATTTTGGAGTATGTACTATTAGCTCCCTTCTAGTTTTATTGTCTTATCATCTATTGGAAATTTCTAGAATTTAGTCAGCAGTAGAACTAGATGGGGACATTTTTTTGGTAGAATGTATTGCACTATGGCTGCTAGTACTATACATAGATACCATGCTTCACCTTTACCACTTGAATTCCTTGGGCTATTAACAATATAGTATAAAAATGAAACAAGCAAAGGAGCTTCTTTGCAGGTTGTTTTTTGGTGTTTATAGAGGTTTTGTCATACTAATAAAGGTGAAGGTGTTTTTTATGGGCCCAAGATAGACATCACTGTTTGATGTTTTGAAAATGAAACTTTAGTGTGCAATAATTCCACTTCAACTGTCAACTTCCCATTTGGTTTGATTTATTTTACTTTAATGAGGATGAGGAAAAGACTTGTCATGATACATTGGGACATAATTAGTTCTATAAAATGCTACTTGCAATACTCCAAGGGAATTGTGCAAGGAATTGGCCCTTTTTGTTTAGTCTTGGATAGGAAATTGTATTTTTTATGCCAAAGAAGTATTTAGACTATGCATTGAGAGTATGTGATGAGATTCATCAAGTTACTTTTTATATTGATGTTGATACAACAAATGGAAAGATTGAAAAGGAGGTGTATAAGGAACATATAGCATGTCACAACTGTATTTTAGTTGTTGGTAAAGAGGAATCAAGCATTGGACATAATTGAAAGAAAAGGTAATAGATCCTCAGTGGTGTTTATTATCATTAACCATTTTCAATTTTTTATAAAACATAATGGAACTTTGAAATGATGCCCCTTTACTACTATTATGAATGTTGAGAATAGCTTGCTACCATTATGTGCTTGAAATGGGTGATCCACCCATCCTGTGACTCCATGCCAAGGAATGAGTCCAACCTATTCCTAGCTAGAGTGAACAAAGAACTTCCAATCTCAAATCCAATAAATAAAACTCCAGACTCTAGGCTGCACAAAACATATGGAAAAACAATATCATTCAAGTTGAGCAATAAATAAACAATAAATAAAACATTGTTGCAACCTTGGGTAACATTATTACTTGTTGATTCTTCATATTTCTAAGTTTTGAATTTAATTTTAATAACCAGGCTTTCAAATCTCATTGACCCCTTTTCTATTGCAACAATAAACTCTCTAGAATTTTATTTTTGAGAGTGACTATAGATGTCTCAGAAATCAGACTAGCATTTTCTGTGAAGTACCCTCTTAATCAACTCTATATCATGCTTTAGTGCATGGATAAAATCTATGACAGCAATCAATAACATCCATCACTATAGTTTTTAGTTTTCCAGATGTAATTTGAACCAATATAAATAAATGACTCTCTATATGATCTGATTCTATACCCAACTAGAGGCCATTTTTTATCAACACTTGGTTCATAAAAAAAATTATGCATTGACATGATTTTATAATTATTCCAATCTTTGTGATTGTTGGAGACATGAGTCAGCCTTTTTGGACTGCACATACCTTTGGCTTTAAATGCAATATGGCACTTATGTGATGATGAATTCGAAAAGTGGATAAGCATTGGCTTGGCCTTAAACATTTATCTCATTATTGCAAGCTATGGGATGTAAGTGTAAATGATGAAGTTATCACCTAGGATTACAAAGTTCTAATCTAGGTGTTAACACGGTCCTAGGTGTTAACAAAGTCCCTCTCCCCTATTGCTTTAAAGGGTGCTAACTTAATGGAAGATCACCTGCATTATGAGCAGGATCTTGGTGGTTCGATTCCTCTGTGCCCTATCCAAATTAACACGATGTTGTACTTTATTTTCAAGAAGATGATCTTTAGGTTAATTAATTATAGAAATCCATTGACTTCTGTACATTTTTTCTAGGGAGAAAAAAAGTCTTAGTCTTGGGAGAGAGAGATTTGCATAGATTTTCATTTTATATGTCTCTAGGGATATTTTTTTTAGTATCTGAAGTTTGACGAACAAGTTCTAAAATTTATAAATATTAAATTCGAAATGCTCCACGATATTTAATTGAAGTAGGATTGGTGTAACCTCTTGTCATTAACATGTCACAATGTTCACACAGTAGTTGGTATGGCAATGATTCCAAGCCTATGATCGTCATTGCTTCTTCATCGACACAACTATAATTATAACAAGAATAGTAAAAACATTCTATTAGCAATTACAACTGCATTTGGAACAATAATCTTTCTTCTAATAATGTCTGTAGTATCTTGTTAATGAGGGCAAGGTGAATTATGTAATTGGAGAAAATAATGATTGTATAGGAAGATGTGAAGAATAACTTGCATTATATTTGCTTATCAACATGTGCAATTGCTTAAACTTATTCATGATGTTCAACCTATGATTCTACGCGATCTAAATATTTTTTTGAATTTGATTACATTTCAAAAAAATCGAGGCTTCTTTGTTCTATTTGGTTGGATGCATAGATTCCATCCCTTTGTGATGTAAAGTTGATCCAACTCACCTATCTGCTTGGGAATTTTCCCTCTAAAAATTGCCTCTATTAGCAAAACAATATATGATGCATTGTTGCTTAGTTTCTACTATTTTCTTGGACATTTTCTCTCCAAAATGCTCCTTTCTATCTGTGGATCAAACCTTCATTAAATCCAACCTAACCATGATAATAGCCTATTTATTCCAATAGGAGCTTGCTACACTCAAAGCTCAAAATTGAGACAAAAAGGAAAGCACAAAGCTCTATAGTGACATTTTTATTATTCTTAAACTACTTTAATTTGTTTAAATTCATCAGTTTTACAAATAAACGAGTTTTAAAAATCACTTTCACAAACCTTTTTTCTTATAATTTTAGAAATACAAAAGCCATGAATTAACTATAAAATATCATTGAGCATCTCTTAAAATTAACTATAAAAGTAATTCAAATTATGTGTATACCAAAGTTCTATGCAAATTTTGCATATTACTTTAGTTTTTGGATCTATAGTAGTTGTTCTTAATTTTATTGTTAAAAAAATTGTGAAACTCTATTTCAGAGTCATTAGGTATTTCAAGATTACTGTATTTGATATATTTAACTAAATAATGAGTCCTTTTCATTTCATTGATAGTTATTGGATTTTGCAACAAAAATATGGACATCTACAACCTATAATTCATTCCACTGTAGAAGTTGGGTTTTCTATATTTAATGGGTACATTAAAGATTTACAAAAAACTCAATGTTAATGAAGCCTTTGTAATATAATTTCTTCCATTTGTGTTATCTTATTTTCCTATATAACATAATTAATAGTATATATATTTCTACTACTTTGGCTACCTCGAATATAGATAGAGAACCTCTTACAATAAAGCATGCGATTATGTGTGGAACTTCATTGGATTAATCCTAAATAATATATTTCATTGTCTCAATGATCACATTTAACAAATAATTAGGGATATTTATATATTCATCATGATTTATGGCCTACCCATCTAGTTCTAATTGAGATGTAGTTTTTCGTGAGTTTTTTCTTTTGAATGCTTGAATACCAAAGTTTAACTTGAAGTAATGAAACATATTTATTGAGGAAATAGTTCCCTGGATTAATTTTTCCAAACTTAAGGGAATAGTTCTTTGAGTTAATTTTTCTAGATTTAATGGAATATATTATTTAAAGATTTACAAAAAACTCAATGTTGATGAAGTCCTCGTAATAGACCCATCTTAAACCCATATACAATGGATCAAAGTTCTAAATTCTAGTTCTAATAGACCCATATTAAACCTATATCTATCAAGTACTAGAAGGGATCCAATTTCTAGACTTGTAATTAAAAAAAAAAAAACTTAAACTCAAGAAATTTGATTTCTCTTGGTTGATAGATCTCAGTTTAAGTTTTAATTTTTTATTTTTATTGATGAACATCGACTGTTTTAATTACTTTTAATAATTTCCATATTTTATATTTTGCGTTATGTTACATACATAACCTTACATGAAAAAATATCCCCCATATTAGGTTGTAGAGAACCTC
Organism: Larix kaempferi; assembly: GCA_027924585.1. NCBI lineage: Eukaryota > Viridiplantae > Streptophyta > Pinopsida > Pinales > Pinaceae > Larix > Larix kaempferi. The sequence goes on from BSBM01000510.1 coordinate 50,557,563, forward strand.
ACTCCTCTTACTGCAATAGTGTAATGAAACCAAGTATAAGGAGTTACTCATTTTGAAAAAACTCAATCTAGTTAAAGTTCTAAATTCTAGATCCACTATATTATTCTATTATTCTGTTTTTAATGAAATATGTGTGCCCTCATTTTGAAAAAACTCAATCTAGTTAAAGTTCTAAATTCTAGATCCATTATATTATTCTATTTTTAATGAAATATGTGTTTGTAGGAAATGGGTAGAGAGTAATAATGGGAACTAAAACTATTAGTGCAAGTAGATGGATTGCAGTACTTCGCACAACTAAAACAAAAATGGTGGGAGCCTCAATTGGGAATGGCCTGAAAAATATGAAGAATAATTCATGCATCTTCAACACATAGTCATATTGGGGCTTGTTGGAAGATCCTATTTGGCTCACTGACTAGATCCTCCTGACCGACCATAGTCGAGTCGGTCCACTCTATCAGGTAGTAGCTGACTGGTCAAGAATTTATAATTAAAAACTACCTTGTAACCAATATAAATAGGTGGGTGATCCATAGGTGAAGTAGTACTTCTGTACATGATGGCCTCATATAATAAAGACATCCTCTTACTTCTACCACCATTACTTGCATCTTCCTTATGTCTGTTGTATCATATTGTTTGTTGTATGCTTTCCTCTGCTACTGGTAACCTAATGTAATCCCATAGATTACAACATTGGTTCCCATAGATTATAATGCCTAATTTAACACATCGCTGACTAATGGTTGTATCACCATTGGTCGATCATCGTGCCTCAAGTTTAGAGAGTTGCACATTAAATTTACTTTATTAAAAACACTAACTAATTAACTTAAAATAAAAGGTTATGGAAACTAACTAAATTAGAAAACATATACAAAGGAAACTGAGACATGGATATTTGCAGGATGTGGAAATATTCAACACAATGATGTTCAACTGGATGAAACACATGGAGAAGGATGATACAGGAGGGTAGACCAACTGAAGAACACCAAATAGAAAACATCATTGAAACATTGAGAAGTAGGAAATATTGACAAAGAAAAGAAAATTATTGGAAGATAGACCATCTAATGGATCAATAAATAAGACCACAAGATATCGACCAAGTTACTCACACGACCGTTACGTGAATTGACGGAATCAAGACAAAAGATTGCCTCTCAATTTTTCTCATGCATGCAAATGTGCTTTCCACCACAAAATCAACAGTTAAGGTGATCACCTACTCAAACTAAATGCTCACTGGATGTTGTCGCTATAAAAATCCACCATGAAGAAAGATGGAAGTGCACTCTTATTGTGGGATTGAACAAATAGAGCAACTATCATATATTCCACTAAAACCGTAGAGCCCGAAATTTGTAACTCATTTTCTTGTCGAAATGGCACCCAAGAAAACAACAGCAATGACTCGAAGAACTAGAGTAGCATAAAAGCTTCACCTTCAAGAAAAATATGCCACAATGATGCTCCTTGAAGACATACTCAACATAATTAAAACTTTATGCGCAGATGAGCACATGTGGAAGCAACATTGGGTTGGGATCCAGGAATTGGGGATTAGTAATGAAAAATGGATAGAAGATGTAGAAAATATTGCAATGATGAAATTTCAACACTACATCAATGAACCCCTCCTCCAAATATTTGACAATTTGAAAGAACTAATTGCCAAATATATTGTTAGCAGGTACCACATTGGCGAGTTCTGGTTCAATGAGTCATACAAAATAAATGACTCCCTCATTTCACACATTATTGGTTTACTCAAGAAAGGGCTAGTAGTACCAATATGCAGAAAGCCATTAGCACTGGTCCAAGAACTGAATGGAACACCATTAGGAAAAAATTCAAAGGTGATTGTCATCATTAAGATTACTTACCTAATCTATAAATTTGGTACTATTATTATATCCATATGTTTGACCAGCTCAGATTGGTAGCCCGATATAAAATTATAAATGTTGGAAGCAATAAAAGCTATGGGAAAAGAAGGGAAAATTTGCAACTACGAGGAATATCTAGCCACAGTATTCAAAACAAACTGTGAGAGATATAAGGAAATAGGACAAGCAATCCATTTTCCATTGCTCTTAATCTGGATAGCAATGTCCAAAATTTCACAGGTCAACGACCCCAACTTTACCAATTCTTCCCCACCCCTCACAGAGAATTTCATGGTTTTTGCACCAAAAGGATGCTCAAAAGGCCCAAAAGTCGCCAAGATATGGCTAGAGAATTGGTTTCAAGTATCAAAAAATACTTGTTTCCAATGGCAAGTTCCCCAAAAATTCCACCACAGCCTTCTGTCGATGCCACATATCCCACTAGACGTGGACCATACCAAATCTTGGTTCATGGAAGGGAACCAAGGAAGCCCCTCTCAGCTAGATTATTATGCAACAATCGAAGATATATTACAGACCTCTCCCAATAGTCTAATGAAATCTTGTAGATTCTATACTTTTCCTGGAGAAAACCTGTATCCATCGTCAAACAACTATTTGATTGTGAAATGAAGACCATTATGAAGAAGAGATGTGCTTGAGAACTTTTGCACCCAAGGACAACAGTGTTGAAACTCCACTTTCCATTATACCCTTGACGAGCCATAAATCACCAACAAAAGAACTACTATTAGAAGATACAACTGAAGAAGATGAAGACCAACAAGAAGAGTAATGGGATCTAGACATGTCCAAAGAGAAGCTTGATCAGGTATCCAGTCATATCTTTACTATGATGCAAACGTTCAAGGTGACTTCAATACTCAATGCACCTACGCAGGATGAGTTGGAATAAATTCATGCCCAAGCACAAGAATTCCTCTTGGTAGCTTCCTAGAACAATGTTACAATTGAGTTGTAGATCGAAAATAATATAATGATGAAAACTACTAGAACAAATGTAAAACCTACTCCTTCTAGACCGAAAAATCTAAAGATTATTATGCATTCCCAAGCTGCTGAACCTATTTCGGTCCTTGGCAATTGCCCACCCCTTTCACCCACCTTTATTGAAGAAGAAATTGCCACTAAGCTAACATCATTGTCGTCTAAGATAACACTGTAAATGAGGGCACTCTTCGCTAAGTTACCTCACCTTTTTCCTAACTGGAAGCAGCTAGTTAAGAAAACCTTGTCGCTAAAGTTTTTGTACCACCATACAACCCGCACTTACGCCCTCGGCAGACCCAAGTAATTATCCATCCTTCACTATTAAAATTTTCATGTCCCCTCCCATCATCCCGACCCACAGAGGGAGCATGAATGTAACATGGGGTTTCTAATTCTCCCCCACAGCCATATGACGGGATTCACAATTTAAAATTAAATGCATAATTAAATTATACAATAGAATAATTAAAAACTTTTAACACACACACAAAGTAGAATGCATCAACACGTTTCTCCTAGCTTGAAGGATGAAACAAGATGCAGATAATTAATCCCCTTCTCATGCTATGCACAGGATTTATGCTAATTAACTTAAGATAATCATTTCACTCAATTAACAAAACAATCACTAGTTAACACACTGCATAATACAGAATGGGCCTAATTCAAACAACAGAGAATACTTATCTTTAAGATGCAGCTGTCCAAACAACTGGCTATGTGAGAGCAACGTTCCACCCAACCATAGCTCCCTATCTAGCCTATATTCTTTCAGCTGAGAGACCACCCCCAAGATGGGATGTGTATCCACTAAGGAGGAACTAAGCACCTCACTCACAGCCACAGTTTCACACAAACAGTCATGCTAAGCCAACACACAGTTGGATTTATCAAGCATGCAAGAGACAAAGGAGGAGGATGCCAAGCCAGTGAGATCAACCACATAGCTACATGAATCTCAACTAAACTCAAACAGTCATGACACCCACAATACCTACCACACCCAACACAAGGAAGGTCCCCTTCTCTATTGCACAATCCCTCAGGAACCCCTTCCCTCCAGTGCTATTCAGGGTGGGCATAGAAAGGTCCAAGCTACTAAATCATTGATATTCTAGCCTTCACTAGGTTTATCAAGCAGTTCTAACCTCTGTTCTCTCTTCTTCTCTATTATTCACACTTGTATTTTTCTCAATTTTATCACCAAATAATTTTGTCCCGTAATTGGATTTTCGGGCTATAAAATCAGGGTTTTCCTATGGATTTCTGGGCATCTAACACTCAAATTCACGCCAAGGTTTAGTTCTATGGATCCCCCATTGGATTTCACTGTCCACATGCATTTTTGGGCATTTTTGGCACTTCAAAACATGGCGTAATTCAGAGTTGCGATTTCTATTTTTTCTCAATACTGGCACTGTGTAATGGATGAAAATTGATGCTTGGATGTTCAACAATGGAATGGGAATGAGGAAAAAAGAATTCCCATGAGGTAGAGTGACATGTGGGTCAAAAAAACAGAGCACATACCTGCCATACGAATTTATGGGCTGCCCATGCTCCATTGAAGCCATGGACTGATTTCTTCAACTACTTCCTTATAACTAAATTAAATGTCAGCAAGGAAAGTCAAATGGGTTCTCAAGATGACATTTGGCAACATATGGTTCAACCCCACAACCCCCTCACCACTCCTTAGTGGAATACACATGTCCCCCTCTTAATAGTTTCTTCCATAGCCAGGTTTTGGTATTTTTATTGCAATATTAATATTTACATCATTTTACAATGTACCATGGCTTAATAGCACATGGATATCATAATATAAAATACTTTCCTTTTCAATAAAATCCGAGCATACACTAGCGGGGCCTTTCCCTTAGCTCCATGCTAGGAAAACATACATCGCATGTATACAATATTTACAATAAAAGCCAATATATCCAAAGGGTCAAAATGGGGTTATTACAAAAATTGTTGAAAAATTTGGTCCCATTGCCACCTGTCAAAACATTTCTAGAAAATCAATCCGCTTTGTCACCTAGTACAACAATTTTCCTAAGGGTCAAAATGGGGTTATTATAAAAATTGTCAAAAAATACTGTCCCATTGCCACCTGTCAAAACATTTCTACAAAATCAATCCTCGTTGTCACCTAGTACAACACTTTTTACTCATTCTACCATTACATCAACTATAATGGGAGAACTAACCCCACTACATGCCTCAGCATTGACCTCCACAGCAACCAATCCATCGAGGACCTTGGCCCCATGGAGTACTCTACCCCCCTTGAGTACTTTGGTCCCATTGAGTACCTTGGCCACATCGAATACCCTACCCTCGTTGATTAGCCTTCCCCCATTGAGTACTTTGGCCCCGTTGAGTACTTTGACCTCATTGAGTACCCTGCTCCCATTGAATACCCTCCCCATGCCGACTAAACCACCTGTGATTGTGATCCTACCTGCTTCAATTCCTCCAGCTACGTTGACCAAACGCACTATGCCAGCCATGACAAGTTCTATTTCAAGCCTTATTATGTTCATACCTATCTCGACCTTGTCAAGACCTACCTCCACTACCCTAACCTAGCCTCAATAGTCACTATTACAAGAAGGATCATCCAAGAAAAAGTAGAAAAATGAGAAGAAGCAAGGCCCTGAATTCACAGTAGTAGTTAAGAAAATGACCACAAATTTAGGTACCAAGGGAACCTTTTACCCAACATGAGCCTCGGATCAAGATCTGAATGATTTCATTAGAATTGCAAGAAAGAAAAATAGAAGCAGTAGTGAGATGGTAGGAAGAAACTTAAAAGTCTCCAGGAGGAGCAGAAGGAAACATTAAAGCAATGCATTGACTTGGATACCAAGTTCATGCCGAAAATTAAACTACCAGAAGGGAATAAACCCCTTGAGAATATTTTAAGTTTATCCAGATCCATCATTTTACTTTTGCAAGATGTCACCAGTTAACAAAACCAGGCCACTGGACAAGAGAATGTGCTTCTTTTTACTGAGCAACACAAATTATGTGTACAAAGGACAAATAAACTAAAGGATTATGAAGTACATGCTTGTAGGTCGGCACAAGTACTAAACAATTGATTCTCCTACTATGGGAAAGATTTTTTGGAGATGGGAAATGTATAGAACACCATTGCTCAAATATACAAACAAAATACCACTATAGTTTCAACAAAGATAACACTATTAGACAACCAATTAACAATGGAGAAACAACATCTCGTCAACCTCCATGAGAAAGGATATCAATGGAAAAATTATTTACCAAATTAACACAAGGAGAGGTCAACCTCTTAATAGATCAATATTGCAAGATGCTAAAGAACAACATACCATGTTGGGCCTTGACCTGCAAAATATTCAACATGATTCAATCTATGAAAAGCTTGCAAAATTATCAGAACTTGTAACTATTAGCCTCGACATACAATTTGTCTTGCATGCCTGGGAAGAATTACAAAGACACCTGACTTTGTCAGCTGCAACAATTATGGAAGCTTATGTAGAAGAAACCCCATCTTATACCACATCTAACCTCAAGCATAAACTGTACTAGTTCCACAATTTTGTAATTTTGTTATACAATTTTGCAATCGTACATATCTAATTTCTCTTCGAGATGATGAAGTAACTTGTTGGTGGGGGATATGTCAGAGGATCCTACTCTGCTCGCTGACTAGGTCCTCCCGACCAACCATAGTTGGGTCGATCTAGTCTGTCAAGTATTTAGTTGACTAGTCAAGAAGTTATAATTGTCTAACTACCTTGAAACCAGCATAAATGGTTAGCCAGAGGTAAAGTAGTACTTCTATACATGGTGATCATATAACAAAACACAACCTGTTACTTCTACCACCATTACTTACATCTTACTTATATCTCTATGTGTGTTGTATCATCCTGTTTATTGTACACTTTGCTCTGCTACTGGTATCCTAATGTAGTTCCATCAATTACAACATGGTTGAAGGGACTCTTGAGCTGAATAGAAATATTCAACATGGGAACAAGATGAATAATGAGGGTTCTATCTAGGGTATCCATGTTAGGTAGGATCTATCACACAAATTAGAATGCTTAAAAATAAAGGGGTAATGTCGCAATTTTGTGAGGGTGGATCCTAAAGAAAATTGAGTGATGTTGGCTCATAATACATGTGCAACGGTTTAATGAACCTATGTTATATCCCAGTTGAAATATTCCCATTGGAGCAAGTTTAATTCAAGAAGGAAGGCCCCGTTCTTTTGAAACTTTATAATTTAAAGGAAAAACTTACGTAAACCAATTTATGGAAAGGAAGTGTTGTCCATACTACAAGAAATTAAGAAATAATGCCCTTACCTCATAGGAAGACACTTCAAGTTAAGAACAAATTATGATAGTCTTAATTTCTTTTTGGAACAAATATTATCTTTAAAAGAGAAACCAAAATGGGTTGTAGGATATGAATTTGAAATTATCTACAAGAAAGGAGAACAACATGTTGGTAGATGCACTTTCAAGGAAAGAAGAAGGCGTAGATGCCTTAATTTGTTCTATTTCAATTCTATAATTTGATTGGGTGGAAGAAGAAAGGCTAGAATGGAACCAGGATCAAAAGGGATGTACCATAATTCAACAACTATAAGAGGATGGTAGTGCATTAGAAAAAAATGTGTGGAAGAATGATTCACTATGGTACCAATATCACCTATATTTATGTAAGAATACCCAACTAAAATTTAAGATCCTTTTCAAATTGCATCCTTAACCTATTGGAGGACATTCAAGGTTCCTTAAAAATCACCATAGGTTCAAGGAGGATATTTGTTGGGAAATTCCTAAACATGATGTCCAAAAGTTTGTGCCTAAATGTTTCACGTTCCAATAGAATAAGGAAGAAACACTCAAGACACCAAGTCTTCTACAACCATTACCTATATTGAGTCAATGTTGGGAAGAAGTATCAATGGATTTTATCACAGGTATACCAAATTCTAAAGGAAAGAATGTCCTCATGATAATGGTGGATTAACTCATAAAGTATGCTCATTGGTTCTCTCTTTCTCATCCTTGAAATAAAGTACAACAAATACAACATTCATGAAAGCAATTCAAAAGGCATGCTGAATCCCCAAGATTGTTGTAAATAATATAGATCGAATTTTCATTGGTAAATTTTTGAAGGAAATATTTCCATTTTAGGTACTCAATTGGCTCACAAATCCTCTTGCAAACGTAAATCTAATGTGAAGAATGAGATTGTGAATAAATTCCTAGAACGATATCCTTATTCATTTGCATCCAATAATCAACCACATTGTATCAAGTGGTTTTTCTTGGCAGAGTGGTGGTACAACACTTCTTTCCATCATAAAAAATGACACCATTTATGCCACATTATGAGTATCATCCTCAAAATTGAAGGCTTTTTTCTTAGCCCTCATATGCATAAGCTTACCAAATATGGAAATGAAACATGGTTTCTCTAAACTATGGAATCAAAGTCTCATTGTTCCTATTTTAGAGTTGGTGAACAAAAAAACCGTCAAATGATATGACCATTCTGATTAGAGATGGATGTTGAAATAGCAAGATCAATAGGAACTAGAACTATAGCATTGAGAAAAGGATTAGTGGAGGATGAAAAAAATATTTTAATCTTGAGAACAAATATAAATCAATAGAATTTTTGTCTTAGGAAAATATAATTTTTTGTTTGAGACACCTCTAAATGTATTATATGGATGTGAAGTTTCAATAAGGCTAGAACATCTCTAGAGAAACTTCAAAAAAAATCCAACAAATCCAAAACTATTTTCTAATTTATAATATTAGTATTAAAAGAAATACACCATAAGAAGTTGACCTTCCACCCACTGAGAGTAATTGGCTATGTTTAAGTGCCTAATGATGCATCTAACTTTAAAGAGATATTGTTGTGCAATGAAGAAATAGAGAATACAAGAAAGTTAATGTACTACAAAGAGATCATTAGCTCCAATCTAGAAGATAGAAGTACATTTTTACAATAGCTATGCTATAGAATAAAATCAACATTGATAAAATAAGAACAAACTTTCTTGAGCTTCAAGTTGAGCATTGGACAAATCCTAAAATCACTCTCTTAAAATTTCTTACATATATTCACATTATATTTCAATCTCAAAATAATTCTAACACTCTTAAAAATCAATAAATATTTTGAATAATAAAAACATAATATCAAAACAAACGAAATATTTATTTATCATCATCATAATAATACTGATTTACCAATTTACCAAAATATTATATAATATTTTTAATTCTAATCAAGATGTCTTAACTCTCACCTAACCCACAAACGTAAACCTCCCATTTAAAATATCTTGATTTACACTAAACATAACTCACATCACTTTTACTTAAACGGTGAAAGGGTATCAATTCTCTAAATACAATCAATAAGTTATAAAAGTTAAAAGTTTAACATTGAGAAGGCTATACAAACTTTTAATCAATTAATTATTTTATATAATAAAAAATGTAAATTTAAAATATAATTTTTTATAATTTAACTTCGAGATAAACTTTATAACTGTTAGTTATTTTTATATATTAAAATTCATTAATTTTATTTAATATTATTTATATTTAATAATTTTTACTTTACAATTTTATATTAATTAATTACTTTCTATTAATTATTTAATTATTATATATAATGAAAAAAAATTGATCATTGTTTATGCATTCGTTTTATGTTAATTGGTGAAAGAAGTCACATTCTATTTTCAATTATTTTTGAATAGTTTTGTGTTGATTGGTGAAAGAAGTCACATCCTATTTTCAATTATTTTATTTTTGTAAGTACTTGACGTGAGAATCCTATAGCTACATGACTTGGTTCTATCTTAGAATCTTCAAATCCTGCCTTGGTTTTATCTTAGAATCTTCAAAGCCCTATGTAACATTATTTAGATTCCAAAATTAAGTGGTTTCTATCGATTTGCATCGACAAACCCCACTATTTATATGCCTTGGGAGATGTACAATGTTCTTTTCATTATAAGAGATTGAGCCCATCTGATGGAATGGAATAAAATATTAGATGAGATGTTATTTAAATGATATTATATGGGGGCTTGAAATATTTCACTTATTCATGCACTTTTCTCAAGCGTTATTGAATTAAATGTCCACGAAAGCAGTTACCACACCCTGATATTCTAACCACGCCCATGGTTTCGGAGATTCAACGTCCACTTTACTACTTTGAATTTTCATTGACAAAAATACCCATTGTAGTGATTGGATACCCTGATAATTACAAGCCCAATTAATCCGACCACTCAGCCAAAGGATTCCATTTAAACAGAGTCAGAACCACAAAGTTGATACTGGAAGTTGTCTCTCTGTATCAAAAAGAGATCGGGTGGTTTGCACGTCTCAGTCTGATTCTGGCAGAGCAACATGACCTTATTATTCTTACAGATCTTCCAATGTTATTTCTAAGAGATTCACGGACAAACTGCGTCAGTGTCAGCATATCCTTTTCTTTTCACTCTCTGTGTGTACATTGCAGCGTTGTTAATTTGTTGCCAGATTCTGCTCAGGAAGTAGCGGCCGCATTCTTCTGATTCGGATTCCTGTTGTCTGGATCCAGACGCCATCATGCTGTGTGGTATGTATTGAGACGAATCACTCATTATTCTCTGGAGTACAGTACCAAAGTTTTCACCACTGATTACAGAACTGAGCTCCATCTATTTATAAAAGGACTTACGAAGTTATGAAGTTCAATGCAATCTGCCCCCGTCAACCCTTACCGGGAACGTGAATTGCAATGCCTCTCTGAGTCCCTCCTGTATCCAATCCTCTCACAACTCGACAATTCTGTGATTTCTTCCCCTTTCGTCTGATTTACTGCCCGTCGGAGCAATTGGAGGAAGCGGATACTGTTTTTTGGTAGTAATTTGTTGATTACTTAATGGCTTTAGTATGCTTTATGTCATTTAACATAGAATTCTATATATTGGGGTATTTCTAGTGCAATTTGTATTGAATTTGATCGTTGGGTTCTTCTCTTTTGTAAGAATTCTATTGAACTCCCGATTTCTGTATCTTTCTCAGTAACGTTTAAAGTAACTGCGTTCTAAAATTTGGCGCAGCTGTTATTTATATTGACTTCAATCCCATCTATCTTTTGTTTTACATGATCAGTTGTTATGTTAGGTCTTTGTTTTTGTTTCGCAATGTCTAAGTTGGGATTTTGCTTTTTCCACAATGTCTAACCTGAGTTTTCTGCTTTGTTACATGTTAATATCGTTGAAAGGTTGGTAGAACATACCCAAGTGCGCCATTTTTCTTAATCTGTAAGCTTTGCCATTGAACTCGTTGTTTCTGAAAGTATCAGCTCCAGGCCTAACAGTACTATGGCTGGTCAATCAGCTTCATCATCAAGAAGGCATTCTTCCTGGAATTCCACGCAAAACAAACAGTTTGAGAAGGCCTTAGCTCTCTATGACAGAGACACTCCTGACCGCTGGCATAATGTTGCTTCTATGGTTGATGGTAAATCCCCGGAGGAAGTCAAAAATCATTATGAGATTCTAGTAGAGGACTTGAAACGCATAGAAGCAGGCCAGGTGCCTTATCCCAACTACCAATCTTCGAGGAGCTCGGGATAGGGCGCGAACCGGAACGGGTAGCACAGGAGCAAGACATGTCTAAAATTTCTCAGTTCTTTGCAACTATGCTGTAATTTTTATTATTATTAAAGACAACCAACCTATATAGTTAGTGCTCTAAAATAGCGTTTGTTTCCTTTCAAACAGTAAGGATGACTAAAGGTTTCTTTTGTTTTGGTTTTGGAAGTCATAGATAGTTCTTTGCCTGTGACATAGCTCCGAATTCTCATTAGTTTGATATACTGTTTCATTTCGAGCTTAAACAAAAATATATTTGCATGTCTGCAAAGCATTTATCTATCATTAGAAGGATCCTGGAAATATTTTTTTGAAGCGGAGATCTCACTATTTTTCTTCCCATGAAATTTGTCATTTTGAGTAATTCATTTTACAGGATTAATCAATCCTTAAATCCGAGTTTGAAATACCTCGTTAATTAAGATCTTCAATGGCAGGGACATGGGTGCGTTATTTTATGCACACTGTAAACTGTATATTTCAACTCCATACAATGTATGTTCATGATAGTCCGTCCTTTTCACTGATTATCACGAACATTGTATGACAGGTTGAATTAAGAGAGAGACTTGAAGAATTCACATTTGCTCCATAGTTTGAAAAGTTTGCATAGATTATATAAAAAGTTTATATATCAATGGCCAACCCTGTAACGCTCTCCAATGACGTACTCAGCACGCAAACGTTTGACTAATAACCTTTACTTTATCACCGGTTAACTTTTCTCCATCACAAGCCATGGACAACTTAGGGAATATGTTCTGTCAAAATCACTTTATAACTCCTTCATAGTACTCAGTCAAGTCTAATTCTCTATGTTACCGATACCGTACCAGGGAATGAGCTTTATGCTAACTAGTTCCGAGCAGATTATCACAATCTCCAGGTCCAATGACCACTTTGGGAATGGATGTAAAGTTTCTTCTTAGATTGCCTTGAACCAAACTCCCCAGAATTAAATTTGATAAATAGAAACAGCATCTTACCTGTGGGTCATTCCATGTGGTTTTGTGGGTAAAACTGCATCTTGTTTTCAGGAAATACATTGTTGCACCAAGTGAAACTAAGTGCTCTACAATTCAGTATAATAAAAATGTAAAAACAACATCTTACCTATGAATCATTCCATGTGGTTTTGTGAGTCACCATATTCTTTTCAGGAAACACAATGTTGCACAGACTGAAAGTATTATTGATAAAGTTACATTGACAAATTGATTATATATGAAGTTACTGTTTTTTAGTCGGTATATTATTGTATGTGATAAAGTTATATTAAATATGACAAATTGATTATATATGAAGTTTTTTAATTGAAGTTTTTAAAATCTTTATAAACTTTATAAATTGATTTGTAATAAAATATAATTTGTAATTAATTTAGTTATATTTTTAATGATTTTTTTTTTAAAATATTAGTATAATTTAACATGCTAAATTTCTTTTTAATAAGAGGTTAATATTTACTATTATTTATTTAATATGTCAAAATTGTATTTAATTAAATATTTTATTTTAAATTTTTTTTAAAATTTAATAATTGATTTTATAACTCTTGTGTAAGTTTAGGTTGTTTTGGTGGTTTTGATGGTGTTGGAGGTGGGTTTGTTAGGGTTTTTTGGCCTTTCTGCAAGATTTTCTGAATTTGATGGTTGATCAGAGGATTCTGCGGGTTCGCAGCGATTTGGAGTCAAGCTGATTCTCTGAATCAGCCCAGTACCAGCCAAGTATAAAAAATGTGGGAATTGTTCGCCTACGTCGCAGCTCACCTTTTTTTCTCTTTAACTTGATTTTTCAGATTTTCTTGTAGGGGTGCTTAGTTCTATATTTGGCTATCTTTTTGGATCGCCTTTGGTCGATCTCTGTTTTAGTGGATCCGTATTTTTTGGCTATATGTGGGGGCTCGGATAGTTGTACTATTCCTGCAGATATTCTAGGATACCAGGCTAGTTGCTTGGCAGCTGGCAATATTGTCCTGTGTTGGTTGGCAGCCCCCTCGACAGCTGCTAGTGATCTCCTTTTTGATCCGGTTGCTTTTTCTGCATGGAGCGGTCTAACACAAAACATAACCCTAATTTTGATCTTTCTCCTCCTATGTTGTTTGATCCTCCTGGCGGTGCTGCTGTGGTTGGGTCGAGAAACAATAATTTGAGCGGTTTGAGGGCAAAAGCCCAAAGATTTCAGAAAACTATTAAGGCGAGGACATCCATCGCTAGATATGATATTGATTCAGACTTTAACCTAGAACGTATTGGGTATCTAGCTGAGAAGGCTCTAGTGGGGCACTTGGAATACACTGCGGGCAGCAAATTAGAAATCATTGAGTGGGTTCACAAGTTATGGGTACCGATTACTGGCATGGCGCCACGAATTAACCTCCTGATGAACCGTTGGATCTTATTTACCTTTTATGAGATGGGGCATCTTGACAAAATACTCTCGGTTTTCTAGGAATTCAAGAGGGGGTCTTTATACCCGAAGCGCTGGCATAGTAATTTTGATCCTATCAAAGAATATCAACCCTTTCAGCATTTGTTGATGATTATCCCGGGGTTGCCCATTGGGCTTTGGTCAGAGGAGGTTATCATTGGATTAGCGAATGTGGTAGGAAGGTTTGTCAGACTTGATAAACAAAATTTGTTTGGTATGGACCACCGGTATGCCAAGGTTATGGTTGAAATTGACATGAGATGTGGATTGCCTGCCGAAGTGGATATTGCTTGGGGTGCTAGGGTTTGGAGGCAAACCCTCGATTTTTTCAAGCCCTTCAGGTGCTTTACCTATCACCAAGTTGGTCACATTCATCCGTCTTGTCCCTTCAATTGGAAGCAGATTGTGGTTTCTTCATCGACTGGACTATCCTCCCCCAAATATGGCTCTCACAAGTTATCAGCTGAAGATTCGAGTAAGTTAGATGATAGTTCTCCAAACCATTTTCCAGATTTAACAGCAGATGAACTAGCATTTATAGAAAAATATGAAAATGTTCTATCTAGTCGTATTTCTAATGGTGATATCAAGATGCGACATGACCTTGTTACGGCGTTACTGTTAGAGAATTTTGAGTCAAACCCTCATGTCCCTAAGGTTAGTCGTAATTTAGCCTGTGAATTGAGGACTGTAGCTCCTACTTGAGATTCTAAGCTGCTCTTTGTTGGTCATGGTCCGTCTAACCCCATCCACATTCTATCTTCAAACCCTAGCAGTGTTGATGTGGAACATTCTTCGGGTTCTGAGTTGGGTATTGATCCTATTAACCCTGATCACAATGATTTTGATCCCCGGTTGGAAGCTGGTGGTGATTCTCATCCTTTATCTGTTTCTCACTCTCAACAAAAATGTTCTGGTGGGGTTTACAATTCTGATGACACCTCGATTTTAGTCGAGAGTGGCTACCTCATTTCTGAGAAGGGGGGGGCGGGAATTTCTCCCACTTCCTACCTATTCTAAGAATCCAGTTAGTGGTTAGTGGGTCTTCAGCCAATCCTGTTCATTCTCTAAAATTTCAAAATGTCACCATCATGTGTGGTAGGAAGAAAAAGAATATAGACAAAGATGTTCAGCTAGATTTGGATTCATACAGTCTTGTTTCTAAAAGATTGGAAGATGTGGGTGGAGATGGCAATGTCATTTCTTTGGGGCTTAGAGCGGTGTCCCCCTTTGTGAATGTTTCTTAATGTCTGTTCTATCCCTGAATGTTCGTGGATTGGGTAAGGTGTCCTAGGATCAGGTCTTATCCAATCTATTTAGTGCTACTAGCCCTGATATTGTTCTGATTCAGGAGACAATGTGTGATGACTCTCTAGCTATCTCTAAACTTTGTAATATTTTGTCTAATTGGGAAGTTGCTGCTGTTAGTTCATGTGGTATGTTAGGGGGACTTGCTGCTGCTTGGAATCCTGCTTTATTTGATTTCAAGTTCTTCCAAACTCCTTGGGCCATTTTGCTTAAAGGGTCCTTTTGTGTCTTACAACAATCCCTCTCCATCCTTAATTGTTATGCCCCATATAGGGAGAGACAGAGGTTTAGGGTATCTCTTCATGAATCTAGTCTTCTGAACTTGATCGATTTGATTATTGCTGGGGATTTAAACTATGCATGTAATGCTTCAGAAATATGGGGTTCCTCAGCTAGGCTGGATGAACTAGCATATTTCTTTAACAAGCTTTTTGTTGGTACATATTTTATTGATGTGGTGCCACATAAACTGGTACCTACTTGGACTAATGTGAGATTTGGAATTGATGGAGTACATAAGAGATTGGATATATTTCTTGTAAAAGCTAATTTGTTGGGTTCTTTTCAGAAGTATCGGTCATGGGTTTCTGATAACAAGTTTTCAGATCACTGGCCCATTATGCTTCAGCTGGAAGAATATGGACAAAAATTGTCATCTCCCTTCAAATTCAATTCTTCCTGGTTAAGTGATGATTTATTTTGCAGTATGGTTAGAAAATTTTGGCAGAACTGTGGTGAATATGATTCAAATTCGATGCTGAATTTCTGTTATAAATTGAAGGGTTTAAAGGAGGTTGTCACTAAATGGATCAAAGATAGAAAAAAGGCAGATAAGATGGAATTATCACTCTTAGGAAGGAAAATTCAAGAATCCTTTGTTGCAAATGTTCATAATTCTCTGTCTTATGAAACTTTTGAAGCCATGAATAGTTATGAACAGAAAAAAGAAGCAATATTGTTACAAGATGAAAAAGAATGGCAACTCAAGAGTCATGCCATTTGGATTTCCCATGGGGATAAAAATACAAAGTTATTCCACTCCTTTGCTTCTGCACAAAGGAATGTGAAATACATATGGAAAATTTTAGATGAGCAGGGACAACAAGTCTCTGCACTTGAGGATTTAAAATCTGAAGTTGTTTCTTTCTTTGGCAACATTTATAGAGATCCCGATGACTGCAATTTGAATGATCAATTAAAAGTGGTTTCTCTCTACCCGAGATTCATTAATGAACAGAAAGTAGATTGCTTACAAAAAGAGGTCTCGTTGGAAGAGGTTGAGCGTTAAAAAAAATTTCCAGAGATAAAAGTCCCAGCCCTGATGGTTGGCCGGTGGAACTATATATTCACTTTTTTGATATTTTTGGTCATGATCTCAAAGATCTGGTGAATTTTTCTAGAACAAATGGCTATATATTAGGTGGACTTAACTCTACTTTTGTGACCTTAAATCCCAAAAAGAACAAACCATTATCTTTTGGGGATTATCGGCCAATTGCATTATGTAACTTATTATACAAGCTCATCTCAAAGATTCTCGCTGACAGATTCATGATGCCATTGGCATCTCTCAGGAATTGATGCACAGCATAAAGATCAAAAAGAAAAAAGCTCTTTTGCTCAAAATGGACTTAGAAAAAGCTTATGATAGATTTAATTGGTCTTTTCTCCGTATGATACTTATCAGAATTGGGCTGCCTCCTGCGGTGATTAAGTGGATAATGGCATGTATCACAACAATGAATATTGCAGTGCTAGTTAATGGTTCACCGTCTAACTTCTTTAGCTGCTCTCGAGGGATAAGACAAGGGTGTCCTCTTTCTCCACTTCTCTTCATTTTAGTCATGGATGGTTTCAGCAGATTAGTAAAACAAGCTTTGAATAGAGGGCAGATTAAAGGTATCAGGATGACAAAATATTGTGTGATCACACACATCTTGTTTGCAGATGATATTTTAGTGGCCGGTTTGGATACAGTGGATGAGTGGAAAATGTATAGTGAAATCATTCAGACTTTTTGTAATGCCTCGGGCATGAAGGTCAGCACTGGAAAATCCAATTTTTATCATTTCTCTATGAATGATGAACATCTCAGAGACATATTCTAAGTGCTTCCATACAAATGCTGCTCTATGGATCAAGGATTTAAATATCTGGATTTTAACCTTATACCAAACAATTATCTAATCAAAGATTGGTTTTGGCTCTTAAGAAAAATTAAAGCACACATTGCCCATTGGTCTTATAGACTATTATCTATTGGTGGCAAGCTTGTATTAGTTAAATCTATTCTTTCCAACATTCTAGTTTACTGGTTTTCTTTACTTGAAGTACCAGCTTTCATCAGTAAAGCTATCAAGAGATGTATCTTTAACTTTCTGTGGTTAGGGTATGATTCTAGTACAAAAATTTTGATGGTTGCAGCCGAGACATTATCTAGACCATTTAGATTTGGAGGCTAGGGAATCAAAGACCTTGAGGCTTTTAATACTGCTCTTAGATTAAAAAGCATGTGGAGGGGGATTTTTGGTCAAACTTTTTGGTCTAGACTTATTCAAAGCAAATATCTTAATATGGATGTATATCACTGGATTAGAAATCCAAAATTAGATAGCTGGAACTTTTCTCCCATTTGGCGGGGCTTCATGAAAGTTTTCCACTGGATAAAAAACGATCTCTTTTGGCAGGTGGGCACTGGTGTGATGATTCGGGTTGGAGTGGATCCCATTTTAGGGATGGATGATGCATTCCTTCTGCCTTCCAACATTACCCAGTATCTACAGGTTTTAGGCCTATCTACATTAAATAAGATACAGTTGAACAGAGATGGGGTCAAAGGAAAATCAAATTGGATGTCTGCTAGAGATCTTGGTCTCTCTAGTTATTTAGCTCGGACTTGGGATTTGTATATATTGAAGCTGAATGCAGTAGGTGTCAAACTGAATCATGAAGCTGATCAGCTGGTTTGGGGAGGAAATCCTTCTACTGGAATTGTGACGGCCAAATCTGCATATAGGAGAATTATTCAAGACAAATATATCTTCCCACAAGATTGGTGGTACAAGAGATTATGGAATTGGTCTATTCCATTAAAACTGAAATGTTTTACTTGGCTAGTTTTGCATGATAAACTGAAGACTTGGGAAAACCTGTGCAAGCGCGGATGGATTGGCCCTAGTGTATGTATTCTTTGCTCCAGTTTGGTTGAAACAAATCAACACATATTTGTCAATCGCAATTTCACTCAAAAAATTTGGGAATTTGTAGCCAAAAGTCTGAGCTTTTCTCAACATTGGGATGTTGGTGATTTTAATGCCTGTCTCTTAAACTGGTTCAGAAATTGCAAGCATCATTTTAATATTGCCATTTGCATATCTTGGACAATATGGTACACAAGAAATAGTGCTATATTTCGAAATGCTCCTCCTGATGTTATGCATTGCAGCCTGACTGCACTAAAAATGTTTTCATCATATGTTGTTGATGAGCAAAAATAGAAGATTGTTAAAGTTAGCCATTTTGCTCTTAAAGTTGATCAGCCTGTTCTATTCTTCGATGGAGCTGCACAAAATGGGATGTGCGTAGTGGGGGGTGTTATATATATGAATGAATCTCATTATTTTACTATCAGGCTCAATTGCAGTTCACGAAGAAACATGGAAGTTGAGCTTATGGCCCTTTGGTGCATTTTAAAAGTGGCAAACATAGTTGGTTTGGTCAATATCAAAGTTTATGGTGACTCTCAGGTCACAATCAAGTGGGATGCAGGTGAATTCAAGTTAAATGTTATGAATCTGAGACATTGGGCTTCTCGTGCACATAATGAAATAGAAAAAATAGCAGAATATTATTTTTGAACATATTTATAGAGAGCATAATGTGCTTGCTGATAAGTTATCCAAACAGGCTCTGTCAGGCTTGGAGAGTCACTTGGTATGGGAACAATGGTGTGACAATGCCACTCAGGATAATGGAATCATATACTTTTTTTATTAAGGTCTGGAAGGATATATGCTATAGTTGGCAGTTGATAACAGTTTTGTATACTTTTTTTTGTAATTTGGTAGCCTTTGGTGGTCTGAACTTTTGAGATACTTTTGGTTTTGGGAGGGTATTTTGAAGACATCCTTGTTAAATCAGAATTCTTTTGATAGATTATACAAATGATTCGGTCAAAGAATCAAGAACATCATTGTACTATTTGATTCACTTGAATACCAATAGTAGCTTTTTTTCATTAGAAAAAAAAAACTATTTCAATACTAAATATATACTTATATATAAATTTAACCTAATTTTTATATTAAAAACTTATATTTTTATGATTTTTGAAATTTTACAAATTAATATTCCAATACCATTTTATAGTTTTGTTTTTCCAAAAATAAAGAAATATATCTTGATCAAGAGCAAAACTTCCATGGGTGTTCCACATAATTTATATTTTTTTTTGTTATATAATTTTATTTAATAGTTTTGACGAGAAACTTCATAATTGTGTAAGTTTTTTTATGCATAAGTTAAAAAAATATCTGGAAATTTTAGAACAAATAAAATTTAAAATCTAATAAAAATTAATAAAGAGAAAATCATATAGCATTGGATAGAGGATTTCATCATAAATGCAATGACATCAAATCCAACGCCTAACATTGAACAAATCGAGGGATTTCACGCCCATTAATCTTGCAAAAACGGGGGCATATGTATAATTTTTATCATATGGAATTTTAAATGACCTTGATGGACGGTGTCCATCGTTGGGTATTGACCTAGATAAAGATGAAGGATTCACCTTAAAGAAACACAAAATTAAAAAACAAGATATCACATTAAAAAGTGATGACCAAAAGACAACTTGCATTCTAATTCTACCTAAAAGACAACTTGCATTCTAATTCTAGCATAATGTGTAAAGACAGAAAGGAAAATAAAAGCGTGTGAAATCAAATATTAATATGCAATAATTACAAAAAAGTATGTAGTGTGGAAAATTACACTAATTGAGACGGGAATATGGAGAAAAGAACAAGGAAGTGTGATTGCAAATGAACTCATCAATGCAAGAGAAATTTGAAGAGAGGATGAGAAAATATGACAAAATTTGAGAAAATGTGATAATGCTTTGCTAATAGTATGATTGAAGCATAATATTAGAATTGATATTGCATCATAGTTGATGGGCTAGGCCACATTGGATATGTTCATTCATTGGCTCCTTGATACAATACTTTTAGTTCTTATATAAAAGAATAGTGGCCAATTGAATGGTTCTACTCATAGATGGTGTGAGTTTCAACATTATTATGAGGGAATTATAGTAGAGGATGCTTTTTTAGACATTTGGAACAAAAGATGGCTAATGTTAATTATTCTTAATAATGCTTCTTTTTGGATTGCATTGTATCCATTTGGGATATAAGTGAAATCAGACTATCAGTAATTAAATTATCTAACAAATTCCCAATTTTAACTCTAGAGACTACTCCTCCACATGTTTTTGTGATTCTTGCAATGGCATCTCTTGGATCTTTGTCATGTTTTGTATGATCTCATGAGTAACATATGCATAACTCACAAATGTCCTCAAGGTAATTGGGAAATGTTTTCCACTCCCATTAAATTCAACACATGTATACATTCATCCCAAATCCGTCCAAGAAGAATGGTTCAAAGAGTCTCTAAATCCAACTTATGTTGCTTTGATATTGTTGTGCAAAAACCTATCTTAGTATCTAGGGTCAGGGTTACTAAACTGATCAAGGGAAGACAACCTACCTCTAAATGCCTACTTAATCAATGAACTTCGAATTAAATAAAGGATCACGTGAACTTACCTAGATCCTGATGGTTGTATGCTTCATAAGTGCTTCTTACTCTAAGTATTTTCCTTCACTCGAACCAATGATCTCTCGAACCTAAAAATTAAACAACCAACAAACCTTTCTCAAACAACTTTTTCTATTAAATGGAAATAACAAAATCCAACATTAAACTCATAATTAATTAACCAAATTGATTTACTTAGGTTAGAATCAAACCTTTACAAAATACCACATGTAAACAATCACACAATGAACAACAATATCTTGGGCCCGGATGAAAAGAAGAGTGATCTTATATGTAAAATAAAGAGACAACAACAAATGAAAATATATTACCTGAGTTCTTGATGGAACGCCTCTATCAGCTGCCTATATTCTCTTTGCTTGGCCCGCTAATAGGCCTTGTTCCACTCTCATGGTTGCTCTTGGAATAAAAGGGGTTGAATACATGCAATAAAAATCCCCACTCACTTTAGGAAAAAGAGAAACTCGGAACAAACGGAATTTTGATTGGAGATGCACCATAAAATCCTATGTCACTCATATTCCAATCCTCCAACATGTAAGTACAATGATGGTTTTGGTCCATTCCTTCAATTGTAGGACTTGCTTTTAGGCTTGGGAAAAGTGGTTTAGGGAGTTGGGTCGGGTGCAATTGAATCCATGTGGAATTGCAACAACCTTGAACTACCTAAACTACCAGCTAATAGCAGGAAATTTGTACAAGTTATGCACTATTGCGATTTAGTAATGATGTGTATTAGAACATGAAAGGTCTATGCTATTGAAAGAGGCCCATGAAGGAGTTGTGGGAGGCCACTACACTAGAAAATCGACAACTCATAATATTTTGTGCATAGATATTTGATGGCCTACTCTGCATAAGGATGCTAAGGAATTATGTCATACCTGCAATGTCTAACAGCGAGTTGGGAAGTCATCTAGAAGAGATGAGATGCCACCAATGCCACAAGTAACACTGCAGGAATTTGAAAAATGGGTAGTGGATTGTTTTGGGCCAATTAATCCACCTATGAAGAGGTCATGATAAAGATATATAATCACGACGATAGATTATTTGACTAGGTGGGATGAAGCAAAACCTGTCAAGAATTGTAGTTCGCAGACAACTACGCAGTTTCTATTTGAAAATATGGTTACAAGGTTTGGATGTCCAAGAATTATGATGGGTGATCAAGGGACACATTTCTTAAGTAAGACTTGCTAGTTTAAAAGAAGAGTTCCCTATCTATCACTAGAAGAGAACCTTATATCAACCCCAAACAAATGGAACAATTGAAGGATTTAACAAGATCCCAGAGACTACACTGACAAAGATCCACAATGTAAACTGAGATGATTGGGACTTAAGAATTCATGCAGTATTATGGGCATACCAGACGACATGCAAGAAGTTGACAGGACAAATACTAGTCATACTAGTGTATGGCCAAGAGGAAATCATGCTTAGGGAGTTCATTGTGTCGAGTCTACTCATTGATGCGCTAACGGAGCTCATATATTGTGTTGTAGTTGAAAGAAGATTGTGAGAACTAGTGGAATTGGAAGAAAATTGGTTCATCGCAGGATTTCATCAACAAGTTTAGAAAGCATGGAAAGATAGACATATCAAGTAGAAGTAGTTCAAGAATGGAGACCTAGTTTTGATTTATGAAAGCAAGTTTATGAATCCCCCATGTAAGTTCAAAATGCATTGGTTGGGTCTTTATGTCATAAAATTTGTCACAGAGGTAGGGGGCATAAAGCTAGAGAAACTGAATGGGGAACCCCTAAAAGGATTTTTCAATGGGGGTTGGTTGAAACTATATAGGGACAATCGTAGTTCTACATAGTAGTAAGAATAAGTTTGAAAAAAATATCACGGAAGAAAAGGAAAAAAATAGAGAAAAATAAATTGTCGCAGAAGCAACAGGGGGATAGGAGGAGTGCAAGTGGCATATAGGACCATTAAAAGTAGGCATGATGGAAAAATAGTGGTGATGAGGCATAATAAATGCAGAAGATACCTAGTGGGATTTGTTCAGACAAGCATGTCTTGAGTAAACCTAGACTAAATCTAGGTTAAGGTACCTAGATATATGCGAGAATTGAATGTAGGATTGGGCATGGAGATAGACAAGACAGCTAAGCAAGGGCTATAAAACCAAAGGTAAGGTGATCAAATAAGGGCATGGTTCCTTAATCAATTAGATTTAAGTTGAGCTGAGCATAGTTGAATGAAGGGTGAATTTGCAGAAGTTGAGTGCAGAGAAATGGCACCACCAAAAGTATCATCCTCATTTCAGTGACAGGTGTGCACCAAGCAACCATCCACCGTGATATAGGAAGAAGCACCAGGAGCATAAACACTAGGATCATCGAGAGTGGGAGAAAGAGCATCAATATCCACGAAATTAATGTTTCCTAGGGAATACACACCTCCAAGAAATATGACTACAAAACCGGTTGACCTGCCAAAGGAGTAAAAATATACTTTGGAGAGTCCCATGCTTCCAAAGGAGAAAATAGTTTGGGGAAATATATTAAGAGCTGTGAAGAGTATAAAGTATGAAAACCATAAAATTATAGATGCAAAAAAATTCCCAGACATCAAAGATGAAAAATATATGACCACAATGACCAATCCAGATTCACAAATCATTACAGTTGAGCCTCAACAATGGGTGATGGGGTTACAATGAACGGGCATATTGAATTTGCTGGAGATACCACAATTGGGAAGAATCTCAGAGATCAACACCTATGTACAAATGTTGTTGGCCTATGTACACATAGGGTACACAAAGGTTTCATGTCGTTGGACAAGCTAGTTTCCATCGACAACAAGCTTATTGGATAGATAATAGGACTACCAACAGTAAGGGAGGACCCAACAATATTGTTCATAAATAAGAAGTAGCACAAAGCACTAAATGAGAAGATGAAAAATAGTTATGGAAGAAACATAGCAAAGTGTAGACTAGATGTGGAAAATATCAATGATGACACAGTTAAGCTTACGACGCAAGTCTTGGCTTGAAAGTTGTTTAAAAAAAGTCATCAGGACCATATAGCAGTAGGCATTATAGCAACAACACAGAAGTGCACAATAGGAGTACAACTTAATTGGGAAAAATTCTTAGTGAACGAATTCTTAGAGGATTGCAAGGATGCACAAGAAAAAAGTACACCATTCCATTATGATTGGATATTGATTTTAATTGCATTGGTTGCATGGAGGGAGCTAGAAGATTCGTAGTTCATGGATGCTGAGCAGAAGCTGTGTTTGGAAGTTAGATCTATTAATTTGTGGCATACTAGCAAAAAAAAGAAGGAATATTGACAACAACATCACATTCTTTGTCTATAATGAAGAAATATGGGATATCATTAAGACAACACCGTGCATGCAACCACAAACAATTGAATCATACAAAGGCATTGCATGCTTTAAAGCAGGGATGCACCATATGTATATTCAAGCATGGCTGGATCCAAACGTGTTGTGTTTGAAAACATGTTTTAGACCGATGGAGCAAGATGTCACCTAGATTGTGAATGATAGCATGGACAGACAAATGAAGAGGAACAATAATAGAAACCAAAACAAGAAGAGTAGTAAGAAGAGACAAATGAAGAGAAGGATAGAGAAATGAAAGAAGAGCAAGAGGAAGAAGAGGAACAAAGAAATGGTGCAGGACACACAATGCCATAGGCCGCACTAGTAGTAGGTGAAAAGAGGAAGTATCAGACCAAGGTAGGGCCCTCAAAACAAAAGAAGAAGATGAAAGTGATTAAAGAGCAAGCTATCTAGTCATTGAAGGGAGACAACCTGGAGAATATTAGCAAACAAGTTAAGGAAGCAGTGGAGGAAGCATTTCAGAAAGTGGTGCAGAGACAGGAGGAAATGCATATGAGCATGCCAGAGCAGTTAGCTGCATTGCGTTAAGTTTTGGAAGAAACTTAAAATAACACCAAGTAGATCAAAGGAAGAACATATAGAGAGTACATGGTGAAGGCATACAGTCTCTGAGCCATCAGTGACATCAACTAGGCGCAAAATATTGAGGATAACACTAGAAGCGTTAGAGTTCCCTATATTAGAGATGAAAGAATGTGCACTAGCGGTAAGTTCGATTGAGTTAGTATTATCATATATACCAACATATATGTTGCATACATTGCACATGTTGTGTGGCACATGAAATCTAGTTCCATGCAATCGCAACATCAATAGAGTGGAGCAAAGGACCTACATATAAGGAATCATTATAGGAAGAAAATAATAAGTTGTGCAAGGAGAAAGAGGAGGATGTGCAGGATATGAAAAGTTGCAATAGGCAATGGAGAGAATATACATCACTATACTAGAAGGAAAATTGGAGGTAGATATTAGAGTCGAATAAAAGGTCCCAAAGATAAGTGAAGTCATTCAAGGCTTCCATGCAAAGATTGTAGAATTGGAAGCAAGAATGATGCCAAGTACCCCGCCAGAGGAGAGAAAACCAAGAGAGAAAAAAACCATTGCGACTTAGAGAAATGGTTTGTGGAGATCCATCTTAAACCCGTATCTATCAAGCACCGACAGGGATCCAATTTTTTGAGGTGTATTTCTTTTTCTAAATAAATTACTAAATAATTACTATTTATTTTTGAAAGACAACAGTTTCAGAGGGAAAATATTGTAAAGAGTGAAACGAGGTGCTCTAACGTTTGGGGAGATGTTGTAACGTTTGTGAGAAAAAAAATCCATTTGAGGCAACCCAGTATGGTGGAGATGTTGTAACGTTTGTGATGTAACAAAATAATTAAAAAAATTCATGTTGGCTCATAACATAAAACATTATGGAAAGTATTTAAAAAAAATCCATGTTGGTTCATAAAATAAAATATTATGAAAAATAATTAAAAAATAGATGTTTGTTTATAAAATAAAAACTTAAAACTTAAACATGTATCTATCAATCAAGAGAGATCAAATTTCTTGAGTTTAAATTTTAAAAAAGAAATACACCTCAAAAAATTGGAGCCCTCTCGGTGCTTGATAGATATGGGTTTAAGATGGATCTATATTGGTTATGTTAATCCAAAGGTTATGTTCACAAAACAATGTATAAAAACACATGGTTATGTTAATCCAAAGGTTATGTTCATCAAAATGACGTATAAAAACGCATGGTTATGCTAATAAAAAGGTTATGTTGATCAAAATAATGAAGCAATGGTTAATGGTGTGGTAGTTTTTACAAAATATTAGAATAGAAAGATTGAAAATTAATGTTAGTTTTTATTTTATTTACATTTTTAATAAAATATTAAAATAAATTAAGAATGAAAAAAATAAATTATTTCATTTTTATTATTTTATTATGATTAATTATTAATTTTGTTTTTTTCATGAACTATTTTTTATTATTACTATTTATGTTTGAAAGACAGTAGTATTTTAGAGGGAAAATATTGTAAATATTTTAGAGGGAAAATATTGTAAAGATTTTAGAGGGCAAATATTGTAAAGAAAGTTATATAAAAAATTATAGGACATGGACAGAAAATAGATCCTTTCAAGTATATCCTCATATTATTGATAAAGTTATATTAAGTATGACAAATTGATTATATATGTAGTTACTGTTTTTGGTAGTCTATATATTATTGTATGTGATAAAGTTATATTAACAAGAGCTGCATGCAGCTTAGTCCCTACCTATAATCATTTGAAATTAAAATTATAAATAGGTGTTAATAATTTAAAAAAAACATTGACAAATAATTTTAAGACTAGTTACATAGACAAACTTCGTGCAATAATTTATTAATTTGTCAAGCAAAAGTTTATAATGTCAATACCATCTTTAACTCACAAAACCACATTAATGCATCTTTTTCTCTTTAAATTTTTTCCTAAAAATCTCGCTTAAAACATTTTCATCAAGGATCCTATAATGCTTTACAATTTGATTTTGATTTCAATTATCCATAGCTTCCCACTTAACAATTAATTTTGGCTTTAATTTGAACACCACCTAAAACAAATAAACTACAACCTTATTTCTTAATTTGCATGCTAGCTTCACATACTTATTCTACATTATTTTAAGTTAATATGCCATAAAAATCACAATTGTGGAATGGTGTACAACTTCAAGAATTCCTAGTGCTTGGAAACAATAATATAATTGACAAAAATGACAATGGCTCATGTAGCAACGACCATTCTAATACAAAGCATATGGAAATAGTGTAAGGTCGAAGAATCCATGATGAAGGAATCTCCTATAAATAGAGGAAAAAGGATATGAACATGCTTGTCATGATCACTATGAGGTGGAGGAAGATAGATCTACATCTACAAGTATGGATCCTTAAAACTTTCTTTAATTGCTCTAAACAAATTTAAATATATTTCTTAATCTATAAGATATCAACAACCAACCTAATGATTAAATTTTTTCTTTGTATTTTAACTTTGAAAACAAATTATTGACAAAAGTCCAATGAAGTGATTAATTTTCTTTCTATATTGTATCTTAAAAAAAAAACATATAATAAAGTAAACAAATTGACATATTAAATATTATATTGATAAATATTTTATTAAATTAGTTTTCAAGATAAAAACCAATTTTAGAAAACATTTCAATCATTTAATACTGTGAACAAGTTTCCAAAGCATATATTGTATGTTTTGTTCTACCGTAACTTATCTTTGTAAAACCCTACCTGTAATATCAAGTACTGAAAACAACTTACAAAGGAATTCACGGGCATGTAGATATTCTATGGGAGATGTTTCAAAAGACTTGCAAAAGAGGTTTTTCTAATAGCATTTTGTCAGAGGTTGTGTCAGCAAATCCTATTGAAACATTTAATCTTAAGTAGTAACTTGCCTTTATAAAATGAAATGGTAGTATTTTGTTGAATTTTTAGTTGGAAAGTATAGTTTTCTAAGATATTTTAAAGAATCTTATTTAAATATATGTAATCATACATTTATTAGCTTATTAAGTAACCCGTTTTTTTTTTGTCATGGTCATGTAACATCAATCATGCTTCCTAAAATTTAATAATAATTTCATTTAGACGAAATTTGTGTTCCATTATATCCCCTACTTTTAAGAATATCTTCAAAAATATCCCGACTTGAAAATCAAGTATTTCATTTTGCAGCATTAGTTTGACCAATTATAAAGTCATATAAACTGATCTCATTTTTCGTTTTCAGTTTAGTTTTTCAAAGTTACATGATTTGGTAATTTACTTTAAAATTTTGGTTTTAATTTATATCATACCCAAAACATATAATTGGAATATTGTTTCTTAATTTGCATGCTAACTTCATACAATGTTTTACATTATCTTAAGTTAATATGCCTCGAGCATATATAGCCGACCATTAATAATAAGCGAACAAACTTTGGAACATATTACATTTCTTTGCCAAAATTACATGGTGAACAATTTCAAAAATCAAAATATATTAAAATTACACTTTTGAGAGACCAGATTTATACAGAAGCTCGAAAACAGAAGCTCGAAAACATGGGAAAGTTGAATGTAGCTGATTGCGGAAGTATCTCTTCACAGAAATTATGCTAACATTTTCATATTACTGGTGAATCAATAATCAATGATGTGGTTATAAGTTTTTAATTTTCCTTTAATCTTCATCAAAATCATGGTGCAGACTGATGTTTAAATTCTTCCAAGACTACGGGCATGTGTAACCCCCTGTTACAGCTGCCTTTGATTTGCCATCTTCCTCAAACATCTATACGCCAGATATGTGTTATGTGTTTCTCATAGTCTTGGTCTCTAGCATGTGCTAGGTGTGGAATCAGTGTGAGTGGATGTGTGCTCTTTCATATACTTTCGAAATGCTTTCAGTTGTATTTCAAATATTATATACATATGCTTTTTAATTTTTTATATGGAAGAGGATAATATTTTTGAACTCAAATTATAAAATGTTAAATTCTTGATAGGATTACATTTTTAACTGATATTATAAAATGTGAAATTTATACATATAAATGTATAAAATTATTACTTTTTAGATAGAAGTTTACGTTTTTGAGGTTGTGATATGTAGCTATTTCCATATTATGTTATGAATAAAAAACATTATTATTTTTGTAGATAGAAATTTAGGTTTTTGAGATTGTGATATGTAACTATTTCCATATTATGCTGTGGATAAAAAACATTGTATAAATAGTAGAGTAACTTATTTCCATATTTCTACATTTTCATATATAACTATTTCCATATGTAACTATTTCCATATTTGTACATTGTTAACAATATAGGAATTTGGTTCCCCATGTACATACATTTACCTTCACATAGAATGCAAGTTATATATGCTTGGTGTCAAATTGTCATGAACTTAGTATCTTTTTGTCTAAATACAAAACAACCATATTACATTAAATGCAATCCACTATGGTTTGAAATTACATTGGTTTGAAATTACATTCGATGAGAAAAAGTCTACCTAATCCAGTTTGACAAGTATCAAATCAATCATCACTTGGACAAAGTCTACCCTACCCTACCTAATCCAGTTTGACAAGTATCAAATCAATCATCACTCGGCCAGGAGCTAGAATATATTAGTATTAATTACATTTGTTCAATCAGATTTCTTATTGATATATATTCTAGTATTAAGTACATTTGTTCCATCATATTTCTCATTGTTATATAGAAATTCTAAATTATGTTACATAAGTAAAATAAATATGAAAACCAAAAATTATTTTTTAGCATGTTTTTATGCCTAACTAACTAACCCAAATTTATGCCTATGTTTAGCTAACTAACTCAAATTTATGCCTATCTAATCCTCAACTCAAATAACTGTCCATTTAATCTATGTAAAGTTGGTTATGGAGTTGAATAAAAATACCAAGAGATTCAAATCACTATCCATTTAATCCATGTAAAATTATCGAGTTGAATAAAAATACCAAAGGATTCTCAAAACAAGGATAATTGAATTATAACAATTGCAGTTTTGAATTCAATATAAAACATTTATCTCGAGTTAGTCGAGAACTTATTTATTACTCAAATGATATTAAAACCCGTTTTTATAGCTATTAATCAGCATTATTACAAGAAGAGAATGATGTTATAAACACGATCATTTTGGATGGAAGCACAAGCAAGATTAGGAATTCAACACTTGGAGCATGATGTTATTCGCTAACTTCGAACAGAGGTGGAATAAACAAGGCAAAGGAGGACATTTACTAAGCATTCACGAAATGGGTGACATAATTCCAATTGCCTCAGTCACAGAAGATGTTGATCCGGAGACCTGGAATGCTCAAATATTTCGTTCCATCGATGAGAGGTCTGCTTTTGGAATCCCAGCGGCATTGGAAGAAGCTTAAGAGGTGGGATTACTTACAGGAAAAGGGCAAACTATATTTTCAAGAAGCATACATGATGCCTATATCCATGTCATTCGACGTGCAAAAGACTTCATATATATTGAAAACCAGTTTTTCTTGGGCAGCTGTGCTTCCTGGGACTCAATGCATGATGATGGCTGCGATCATCTCGTACCAATAGAGTTGGCTCTCAAGATTGCCAAAAAATATCGAGGCCGGCGAGTGATTTGTGGTATATATTGGCATTCCCATGTGGCCAGAAGGCTCGCCTGATAGATAAATTTACAGCCACCCCACTTGATATGAACATCTTCAAATCCAAAGACGCAAATAATACCTTGTGACTTCATAAAAATTGTTCTCAATTGAGAAAAAGCGCAGAGAGATATGAACGATACTCCAGTTTGTTTCACATGGTTTTTTGTCTCAGGAGCATGCATAGACAAGCTTTTCAACAATACCGACGACATCCAAATGCAGCCAAATATGCGCCTGGAAGGCCATAGTGACACATAAATTGCTAAGATACGAAGATTTTAAAACTTTTTTTTCCTAATGCAAGAGATAAAGTAAAAAAAACATTGAAGTAAGCTCTCTAAAAGCGGATTTTGCTCATAAAAAGAAATATTCACTCAAATACAACCCAAAACTTAAAATATCTGCATAGAAAGCATAATTATTTAAATAATATCAAGAACCAACTGTAAACCTGAATATAATATTCAGTTAAATTTAAATGAAACATAAAATTCTTTAGAAGATATCAAGGAATCAGAAGTACTCTTTAACATCCATATAGGAAGTATTCTTTACGAATATCCAGAAACATTTTCATAGAAAATAACATTTAAGCAACGTTAGAGGGTTATGGAAGCAAAATAAACATAAATTCAACTGAAACATTTTGATTACATTTAGAGACGAATCATTCTTTCAAACACAGTAAAGAATGATCACAAACACCTAGCTCAAAATTCATCAAGATTCCGAAGCACGAAACACATATCTCAGGCAACCAAACTTCAACTTCTTAAAAAAACCAAAAAATCACTCTACACAGATGAACACGACCGTAACAAGTTTTCTTGCCATTTATAGCATAATAAACCATATTATTCAAATACAAAAATGGTATCCAAAGAAATCCTCCAGATTCATGTTCAAAATGATTTTCATAATTAATCTATAGGATTTGCAAAATTAATCTACAGTTTCCAAGAAGACAAACTTTGAAATGAAATTAAAAAATTCTACAACATTTAAACTTTTCTAATCAACTTTAAAATAAAAATATACTACAAAACATATAAAATCCATAGTTTTACGACCTGCAAAACACATAAAATCCATAGTTTTACGACCTAGCACAATATTTGCAATCAAAGAGATGAAAAAGCACTAAAAATAAGGGTTTTTAAACTTCAAGCCAGTGCATATTATACCCCTCTCCAAATTGACTGAAACCAAGCAAATGACCAGTGATTTCGTAAAGAACCTAAAAACGAAACCCCAACAAATTCAAGCTACAAGAAACGAACACTGCCATACAAACTGCACTCTCATATTTACACAGCTTTTTAAAAACTAAATATTTTCATTTTCTTATGTCCTCGACATGAAGTTTAGGCGGATTAGTTGGGAGCTTGTTTCACACAAAGACCATACAACACATCTCTTAGAAATACCTTGTGAAAATTGATGTTGTCATCGGTGGAGGACATGCATTCAACTACATGCACACATAAATCCATGCATGCAATCATTTGATCTGAAGTTGCAGCCCTCAAAAATTGCAAGTGATTGCTTGCAGGACAAGTAAGTTAGAGCTTGAAGTTTCACGAGTAAAGTTTTAAGGTAAGGTTTTATTTTTTTATCTATTTTTTATTTATTTTAATGTCATGCAATGAGAAAAAATAGTCAATTCAAGGTGATTGTCCATATAAAAATAGTAATTTCGTTTTTCTAACTAATTATAAATACAAATTTTATGTTCACATTAATTTAACTTTAGAAAAGAAAAAAAATTGATTACAATTAGTAGAAACAACCGGAACATATAGTCTCCTGCCTACGGCAAGGACTAAAAATGACAAATTAATTATATATAAAGTTTTTTAATTAATGTTTTAAAATCATTATAAACTTTATACATTATACATTTTGATTTGTACTAAAACATAATTTGTAATTGATTTAGTTATTTTTATTATGATTTTTTTCAAAAAATATTATTATAATTTAACATGCTAAATTTCTATTTAATAAAAAGTTAATGTTTACTATTATTTATTTAATATATCAAAATTATATTTAATTAAATATTTATATTTTTTATTTTTTTAAAAACTTAATAATTGACTTTATTTACCACAACTATTTCAATACTAAATGTATACTTGTATATAAATTTAACCTATTTTTTTATTAAAAACATATATTTTTATGATTTTTGAAATTCTACAAATTAATATTCCAATACCATTTTATAAGTTTTGTTTTTCCAAAAGGAAATGAAAAAAAATCTTTATCAAGAGTAAACTTCCATGGGTGTTCCACATAATTTATATTTATTTTTGTTATGTAATTTTATTTAATAGTTTTTGCGAGACACTTCATAATTGTGTAAATTTTTTTATGCATAAGTTTAAAAAAAATATCTAGAAATTTTGGAACAAATTAAATTTAAAATATAATAAAATAATAATAAAGATAAAATCATAGAGCATTGGATAGAGGATTTGATCATAAATACAATGACATCAAATTCATACTAGCATTTTTGAGCCCAAAATTCGATGGCATATATGTCTGATTTTCGATCTCTTGTTGTTAACCATTTGATAAGCAATATCTTTTTTTAACATTAGTGGCAGTTGAGCTAATATCTGACATTTAAATTCCCCGTCGGATTTTCGATGGCCTTTCCAGTCGAAAATCCGACAGTATATCATGCCCTATTCCGTCGGATATCTGACATCCGTTCCATAGAAAAAGGTACAATAACCGACACCTTTAACCGTCGGTTGTATGGCAAAGACATCGGATTGTGTGTAAGGATAAGTCGGATATCCGAAGTCCTTTACATAGAAAAAATACGAGTATCCAACACATTTAGTCGTCGGTTGTATGGCAAAGACGTCGGATTATTTGGGGTTGATCGTCGGATATCTGGGAGAGTTTTTGTATTTAAAAAAAAAAAAAAACCTCCAGGTAATGCCTTGGGGTCATAGAGTACAATTCCTCTAGGGTCATAGAGTACCCCCCATCTTGCCACCCCTAGAGGCTCATGACAATTGTTAGTTTCACACAAAAATATTATTTATTTGTTTCGTAAATGCATATTATTCATCCTTACACATGTCACCTCCATGCACAAAAATATTGTATTTCTATGTCAATCATCTATTTCCTTAATGCAACCGGTAGAATAAACAACACTTCATCCATGCCGGAGAAACTAAATTGTTTGTGTGTTTGAGAAGAATACATTAGTTGTATACACTTGACATAATTCTCGCCGATGTAACCATTTCTTACCTTGATTTCAAGAGGTGGCTATGAAGACGAACAGTCATAAAGCATCATTTCATATATCTCTGATTTTCTCAAAACCCGAGAATGAAGATAAGGAGGATTTCCTCGGTAATTTTTTCCATCCAAACCTATCAAGTGTACTTTTAGGTCAGCATTATTCTTGTCCACGAATTGTAGTAGTTGTTTGGCCATTTTCACCCTGTAAATTGAAGGATTCTTGCAAACACAAACCACTTATATGTTACGCGAACTTCTTTCAGGGCTTTGTTATATTTCCTTCTAATATATTTCAGGGCTTTGTTACATTTAAACACCATCACACAACTTCTTTGAGGGCTTTGTTACATTTTTTTCCAAGATCTTTCCACTAATGCAAATAGTTTATTGTCAGCTTACATGCGATTTCTTTAATTTAATCTCATTCTGTGTATCGACACCGGATCCGTTTAAGAGTTTGGTTCGTCGGTCGTATGCATGATTCAAGCACTTCCATAGATGGATGACACAAATTATACATTTTCCGTCACATTAGAGTTGTGGAAAACAAAAGAAATGAACTTCCACACGGAACATGTGTTAGGAGATAAAATTTTGAGGATGAAGATGGTAACACGCATGAGGAAGTTGTTGGATTTGGGTTACATGGAAAACATTCCCTAATCGTAAGTACCATATTTTTAAATATCCTTGCATGAAGGCTGAAGCCAATGTTCTAAATTCCCACCCCCCTTGAATTTTTTTCGACTTTCATAAAGATCAAAACATTTCACCGAAACTGTCTGCAAGGCCTAAATTACGATAAGGTACTCAAGGAAATGATCATTAATTTATGTTTGTACTTTAATGGGATTTGAAAGATACAACTACCATGAACCAAACTCTTAAACGAATTCGGTGCCAATAAACAGAATGGGATTTAATTAATGAAATGACATGTAAACTGACAATAAAATATTCGTATCAGTGGAAAGATCTTGAAAATAAATGTAACAAAGCCCTGAAAGAAGTTGTGCGATGGTTTTTAAATGTAACAAAGCCCTGAAAGATCTTAGAAGCAAATGTAACAAATCCCTGAAAGAAATTCGCGTAACATAGTGGTTTGTGTTTGCAGGAATCCTTCAATTTACAGGGTGAAAATGGTCAAAAAACTACTACAGTTCGGAGACAAGAATACTATTGACCTAAAGTACACTTGA
The DNA here is from genome assembly GCA_027924585.1 of Larix kaempferi. Classification (NCBI taxonomy): domain Eukaryota; kingdom Viridiplantae; phylum Streptophyta; class Pinopsida; order Pinales; family Pinaceae; genus Larix; species Larix kaempferi. The sequence continues at coordinate 50,592,861 of BSBM01000510.1, forward strand.
TAGGTTTGGATGGAACAGATTACCGTGGTATTTGAGAAAATTCTATATGTGAGTAATTAAGAGCTCGAATATCTAAAATTTGTTTTGTTTTGTACCAGTCCACGATTTGATGAATTCACAGTCACTGACATGAAATTTAAGTTGTTTAATGAAAATAATTAATGTATCTACCTCTATGTCGAAACCATTTTCAATGTTGATGCCACTACGCTCCTTATTGTCTTACAAAAAGGCATGAGAATGAGGAAGAAGACTTAAAATGACAGACTTCACCTTCAAAGAGTGCCTTACAATCACATTGATAAGGAGTGATAAGAAGATCATGACAATCCAACATGTCAAATCTTAGTTGATAGTGTCAATTAAATACTTATATGGTAAATTTAATATAAGACTTACTTATAGTTGTCTCTTACTCTTTGCATCTTGACACATTTGATGGTGAGGATGTCCATGCATGATAAAGGCTTAGTTATGACTATGAGATGAGGATTTAAAGAGAATACAATGTAAAGACATGTAATTTTTATATGTTTTTTGGTGGTGAGCACCAAAGACAAATGTGGTGAGAATAATCCTTAGTTATAATGACTATGAGATGAGGATTTTAAATGAAGAGGATGTAAAGACATGTATTTTTTATACGTATTTTGGTGGTGTGTAATTTGTAAAGACATGTAATTTTTATAGTTAAATTACCCGGTGACTCAATATTAACAATCCCCATTATCACAAGGGGATACATAAAGTTGACAAAGGAAATTACAGAAAACATATAAAGGGATACGTAAAGTTGAAAAAGGAAATTAAAGAAAACATGTAATTTGCATCGAAAAAATAACAGGGTACAAACTGAACTGAGGAGATTCGAACTTGCGACCTATGTCTAGTCCCAAGGCTACCACCTTCAAGCTTGACTTTATCAATCAATTCCCATTTCCATTTCCTCTCATACGATGTCCCACAACAATTTCTCTCAACACCCACTCTTCATTCATTCTACATGCATTTCACTATGAAACTGTCTCAAATTCTCCCTGCGTTTTCCCTCAATTAGTTTCTCAATTCAGTATGACCCATGCCCGCCGTTCCTTGGAGTGTTACCAGCAGTCTTGAGTTTTAGCCTAGCAACAGTGACGATTCATGGTACTATGTTTGACTTTGGGTCCAATATGGAAAAATCATAGTTCAATACGAAGGTTTGTTTGACAAATGTGATGGTTTGGGTTCCGTGCCCCGAGAGCAATTCCTCCAAGTGTTCCTAAATGGCACCGAGGTTACAGAACCCAAACCATCACATTTTTTAGACAAACCTTCGTAGTGAACTTTGAGTTTTCCATATTGCAGCCGAAGGGAAACATAATACCTACATGAATCGTCACCGTTTCCATGCTAAAACTCAAGACCGTTGGCAACACTCCTCAGATGGCAGGTGTGGGTCATACTGAATTGAGAAACTAATTGAGGAAAAATGCAATAAGAATCTGAGACAATTGCATAGTGAAATGCATGCAGAATGAATCAATCTTGAAAGTGGTAGCCTGCCATATCCCATTGTGAAAATCAGGCAGAATGAATCAAGCTTGAAGGTGGTCTCCCATTGTCAGCTGCACTTCAAGCTTGAAGGTGGTAGCCTTCGGACTAGACATAGGTCACAGGTTTGAATCTCCTCAGTCCAGTTCGTACCCTATTATTTTTTTGATGCAAATTAAATTTTTTCTTTACTCTCCTTTGTCAACTTTACGGATCCTTTTATATGTTTTCTTTAATTTCCTTTGTCAACTTGGTGCTACAACAAAAAGATCGAGAAGGATGTTGATTTAAATTGTGGAATTCCCTAGCATAAGAGGAGCCATTATGTGCAAGTTTTAGCCCTAAAAAATGATGAACATTGAAAACAATCAGCATGTTTCTAATTGTTGTTGCTATATGCTAGATTAGTTGCAAATATCATGCTTCAAAACCAAGCTTCAATGGTAAATATACCATTTTGGAAGGGTTTAATGTGAGGGATTAGTTTAAATAGACTTGTAACCAACACTTCACCTTACTCTACACCAAGATGTCTATCACCATACCTACAACAAGTCTACAACTACCATGCACATCACATCCAAATCAATATATTTAAGTACTAAATTCAAAGAATTACAATGCATGGTGTTTTAAATAGTTGTGGTATTTAGTTTCCACAATGACAAGCAATGCAGCCGTTTTTCCCTATTTACTACCCTACTAATTTTTAAGGGTTTCAATATTTTATCTACTATGGTTTACCACAAAAATAATACCCATGAGAGTGTGGGGTATAAACATGTGGGTCAGGGATCAAATTTGAAGGGCAGGGTCCCATTTCGCTTTGAAGGTCTATAAGATATTAAAACCTTCAATGTTGACATGTAAAAATAAATTATTCTTTTCAGTTGAAAATGTAATAGTACATCAAAATTTTATCTTTTGTTAAAAGCATTAATCTATAGCACGATCGTTCCTACCAAACCTCTGCGCAAATGCTAAAACATTTAAACCAATGCGATTTACCAGCTATGGCTTACCCAACTCTTTTCATTTAACCATACATCCTTTTTCAAAATGTAATAACACAGAGATCGAATCTCACCAAAGGAGAAATGCTAAATAAATAAAATGACCAGCGTTACAGACCAATGCTCAAACCCAAAATCGAAACACACAGCATGTGTTTTCGATGGCTTCTCAAACAGAAAATACTTACGCCGAGAACCAAAATTGTTAAGTCACAGAATTGTTTCATCAAAGTCAAAACTCATAAATAGAATCATTTTCTAATTACATTAGCTACAGGTTTAAATCTCTTAGCCAAAATACTTGCGCCCAGAGTCCAAAACAAATAGCTACACGATCAATTTTTACCCATTTACTTAGCAGAGTATAAAAACCCATGTTTTAAAACAAAGCTAGCATTTACACACAGCAAAACCCCAATTCATTTTCCAAACCATCAATTTACATGCAGAGTCAGTTTGTCACCTACAGGTCGCGAATTACAAAGTAGAGCATATTCATAAGTCTCCGATTGAGCACACAGAGTCCACGCAGAATCCTCACATGTCACACATTATTCCAGATTTAAAACCATTTACCAAAATTCACTAAAACCAAAACATGTTTCTAGATTACATATATTTAGAACAATTTATACAAATCAATCTCATAGAGTAACATTGTAAGTGAATTCCCAAAACAGAGGTAAGTCAAAATCATGGATTAAATTACAAACAAGGATTACAGCCATTGATGGCCACAGCCAAGTCATAAGCAGCCAGAATGGGCATAATCCATTACATTAAACACGCCATAATCAAATTGCCAAAACACTCATACGAAGTAAATTCCCATTATGGGTCAAAACCATTACATTTTCTCACTACCCACGACTTGCCCCAAATCAAAAATTAGTTACAGAAACCCCGAGGGGTACCAAACACAATATAAAATAAAAAAACCTCATCCATGAAAAGAGTAGGAATCAAGCTTCAAATGAAAGGGTAGGGTCACAATGGTCCAAAATTTCCAGGGCCATTCGACATCTTCGAAACCCTTACGGATAAGAACCACCAATGCCCCAACTCGTTGCTCCAAATACCACACCCTACCATAGAAATAGAACAGGGTTAGCACCATTCCATGAATACAAATGAATAAATGAATCAAAACAAAATTTATGGACAGAGTTGGATTGAACAAACCACTTACCATGTTTATGTTCCATGAGCCATGCACTCCTTACCACTAGAACTAGGGCACACCTGAGCTATGCTCATGGCGCATGCCCCATGACCACTAGCGTTAAACCCCTAAAGGAGCTATGCGTCCTCCCAAAACGCAAAACAACGAAATGAAAAATGAACAAGCCACGCAACGCAATCGTGGAATTTTGCCACACTAGCTAGGGTTCATTTCGATTTTAGGTTTGAAATAAATGTTGCCAAGTGTTTAAATTTTTGCACTGACCACTTCATATAGTGGGAGAGCAATATTATAAACCAACTCTTTGCTATTTAAAGCATCAAACATTCACCAAGACATCATTCAATTATCCATAGCTATAAAAACATGATGTTGTTAGACAACTTAGGTAAGGTCTTTTACACCTGCGAAGGAAATCAAAAGATGACATAGATAACTAATCACTTTAATAATGGGATAAAAATCTATTATGTTACCATAGTCACCTTTCCCCAAACATTCAAGCTCTTAGAGTTTACAATATATATCTAAAGAGCATTTTCACCTATTAAAAATAAAACCATTAGAGTTTAGTAACAAGGCACATTGTTAACCGGCCAAAACAAGTGTGTAACTACTGGATATAAACAAGTGCGTAAATTTATTTTGCATAGTATATATATGGAATCCTTGAGAGTCCATTAATCACTTCTATCCTAGAGTGAGATCTCTCCACTTGAATTGGATTGTTCTTCAATGATCATTGTCTATGGTGATACTTTGTGTGACTACATGAGGGTAAGCCCTTGGTAAAATTGACTTGGTTCTTAGTTAAGACATTTTTTAAGAGGGGAAACTACTCTTGAAATGCCATGATTGACATGTAATAAAGAGAATTGATGCCAAGGTCAAATCTTAAGTGAAAGTTTAATTTGGCCACTAATAACAATTTTAGTTTAGAATGGGTTTAATGCCTAATTGTAGAGGATCTTGTACTTAAGCTTGGCCTGCAATGTAACAACCCTAAAACTCATAATGCACTAAATGACAAAATCATATTAAATATGCATGCATATCTCTGAACCAACACAAGAATCTGATAAAATGTTACATCTTATAAAATCCAGAATCAAACAAGAACAACATGCATAGAAGATCTGACAAAAGGAAGTGGATCTAATCAATAATAACAGAAAATATGCTAAGAAAATTAAGGAGCCATACCTCGATAGATGACATAGCAGCTACCATTACCTTGATGACTCCAATAGTGCAACTGAAGGTGGCGGGATGGCTCTCCACCCAACTGATCCCCAGCCAAAGGCTAAGGCCCCCGAGCCCCCAACAATTAACCCTATGCCAAGTTGCTTTCCTCTCCTCCAAAGCTCCTCTTCCAAGATGGCCAAAGACAAAAACAAAAGACCCCTCTCTTCACTTCTTCTCCTCCTTTTATCCTCTCCTCCTCCCAATTTCTTAATTTCTTATTTAATTTCTTTCTTTATGCAAAATTTGTTTTCCATTACTTCTTTTTCATGTTTCTTTTGATTCTTTACCTTATATTATATTACATTGTATTTATTATATTAAATATTCCCTATATTTGTATGTGAGGGTTGTTACATACTCCCCCCATTCAAGAAACTTTGTCCCGAAGTTATAATATTCAAACAATAAATATAATATTTATTCAATCAATCAATCAAGTAAATACTAGAATATATAGGTAGCTAGTACTATTGTGAGGTTAAGAGATTTATATGTGTGGCGACCACATAGAAGTCTCCAAACCACACTAATACAATCAAATGCCCTAAATTACAACATGCTCTTAAGTAATTCCCTATGATTCTAGTATGCAACCATATCAACAACCATGCATCATACATACATAAGCAATAGATAATTAATTACTGTGCATTTGTTTACTTCCTCTTTCCTTACTCACCCTCTCCGTGAGAATCATACCATCCGATCAACCTCCCTACACCTCCCCTCCAACTCCGGATGGTCCCGCTCGCCATGGCATGGGTCCTCTACTGTAACGTATCCACGGATCATACAGTAGGCATCAGAAGTTCCCCGGGAAGTTACCGCGTCATCGCCACTTTCCCAACTTCTGGTAATAATATGGCCTCATCGGATTCTAACAGAATCTGGGCCTCATCAGTACTAGCCGGCATCTGGTTCCCGGTACCCCGATCTTGATACTCCATGTACCCCCGATCTTGATATTAGGATCATTATACCCTAGGCATCTCAGAAGGCTAGCCTAAACATCCTCCACAACACCCTCAAGGCAGTAGCCCCAGGCATCAGAAGTCCTTCTCCATAAAGTCAAGCACTGCTGGCATAGAGCTAATTGTTGGGCTTGTCCCCCAGCCCATAATATATTCATAGTAGCCATTCTCATTCGTGGTTATGGGCTCCCAGGAAATCATAGAATACTTAGCCTCATCAGGCTATTTTAGCGGATCACTTGGAACAACTGGCACTTTCCATAATGAATAATCATTAGTAGCCATTTCTCAATATAATAATATCATGGATCAACCTTGAATCATGTTCTAACAAGAATGTCTAGCCACCCATTCATATTGCATTACATTGCATCTTAAGCCATTGTCACGATAAGTCATGCGAGGTTTAACATCTAATGCATTTAGGTGCTTTGTGCTACCATTATAACATAGCTGGTCATGATACTTTCATAATTTCACTAAGCATCTCATTAATATGCCATGATAAGCTACCACATTTCAACATTAGTACTATCAGCATGGAGTAACAACTCACATAATCCATCAGCATATCAAATATGCATTATGACAACCCACATAATCCATCATCATAAGGGTTAGCATGAAAGGTTAACATGTCATACCAAATATCTGGTATAATTTTTTATTCTTCACTAACACAAAACATAGTTGTAAAATACCAAAATTAACCACTACATGCTTTCATACCCTTTGTGTGTCAAATGTCATTTATCTCTAGATGTAATGATAGGCTATTAAGATGCTAAATTAATACCATCATAAGACAATATCATTTTATGTTCTACACGTCATCTATCTTATATAGCACCATAACATCATGAAATAACATCAAGAACTATCACATGCAGAACCTATGGCTATAATTCTCATGGCCAGAAATAATAACATCAAATTTCACATGAATAATGCATGGCCATGAATCACATGTCTATAAGGCATCATTCTAACAAGATTTAATAACAACCTATCATGTACCATATAAATTACATTTCAAGATGCCATAAATAAAACTATGAAGTACTAGTTGAGTATCCACAATTAGCTATGTACCTCATGTCCTATACATTTATAAACCATAATAAAATGAGTATCGACATGAAATATGCATCATGGAACTGAGTAGCAGTATGAAAAAATGAGTATCATCATGAAATATGCAACATATGTCCTCTAACTTCATAAACCATGCAAGATAATTCAATAACTACAATAGGACCCTAGTTCATTGGATAATTTTGTGTGAAAGACATTATGATTCCCTATGGTGTATCTTGCTAGAGAGAAGAGGGTAATTTGAATAAAAACAATTCAACTTTCATGGATGCACTGCATTCATAATTTTAATGGTAAAGTTGTGTTCTCCACATTTTTAAACAAAGCAAGTATGTGGTGTGTCTAAAGATACTATTCAAGAATCAGCTCCAACAATCCCAATATAATTAGCTATTGAAAATATTGTAACCATTAATAATAATTTGAATAAACTGAAAATTACTAAATTCAAAAGTGTAAACTCATTACACCTCTCTAAAGGATCTCGACATAACTCTCATTATCACACTATGAGAACCATCATATTTCAACAACTCCTAGTATAATACAACCTCTTTTAATAACACATTAACAAGGTCACTATCATATGAACATGCAAAGGTTGTACCATGGATTTCAAATCATTAGTAAACATCCCTTTCAAGCTTATTTTAAGGCTTACATTTAATTGTAACCAATGATGCATTTATTCTAACAATCAAATCTAAACTTCTAATCTATTTTGGACCTCTATACTGATTTATTAGAGTATTGAGTAACAATTGACTTGATCAACATATATAGCAACATTTATTTAACTTAAAAACTTGCTTACCACAACTATTATACTCTTATGTAATAAATGAAATGGATAAATAAATAAAAACAAATCCACTAAGAATACTCGTGTTAACCTAGCTGTCTCTCTTCAAGTGTCGGCCCTCAAGCATATCAATTCCTTGGAGGATGACCTAAAATTGCCCCCACTTTCTCACATTAATGGATGGGAAAATTCGATTAGGAAGCACATGAATAGAGAGAGTGGTGAGGATAGCCTAGAACAACTATGAATTCACCATAGGACTGCATGTTGATTGACTATGGCTGTTGTCTATCTTTAGCCTTGTTTCTCCCTTATTTGCATGAGGGGTTTCGCTAAGTTGTAATATGAATTCTGGATACTATTGTGGAGGTTTCAAATACCTATTAACCTTCCAACAACCTTAATCTTCACATTTGCAGCCATACCTGTGTGATCAATAGTAAGGAGACTCTAAACATCCTTAGATCAAAATCTGGGCACAATTTAAGCAGTTCTGAGTAACAAAACAATGAATTAAGGCTATTTATGGGAAAGGAAGTATGGAAACTAGCAGATCCATATAGCTTCCCCCAGTTATAATACCAAATCTATCACTCTAGAGAAGCGCCGTTGGGAAATATATTGCATTGGATTGAGGGCAGTATAGAATTATTTGCTTGCATTTTCCATTAAAGAATAAGAATATATGCCAAGTTCCTTTTGATCTCAGGAGCATTCCTCTTGGAAACGCACGTGAAGGGATCAAGCTATGCTCATCGACCGTGCTGGTTAATGTTTCCTACACCTGTTGAGAGGGATAGTGTTGAGAGTTTTTAAGCATGGAAACATTGGTATCTTGGTATGGCCATTCGGGGTTGATCGCAGGTCGTTTCACCATTGATAGGAGCCCACCCAATTCTGCCCAACACAATCACAGAAGGGTTTCGGGGAAACTGATCTCAAGTTTCTAGGGTTCGATACCCAATTCAACATGCATGCAAAGTGGGATGAGAAGGCGTGGCTATTGAGATTACAAAGAAGATTCAATCATGATCTCTCTGGATAGAAGACTGTTAGCATTCCCATCAATTATGTAAATCACAGAGGCTCGATCAAATGATTTTTTGTAAGTAAATGACTAGTAGTGTGGGGAAGGGGAAGGTAATCAGTTAAGGTAATGGAGCGTTAGATAGGGCCAAACGGAGCATGAGCGTTACATATTTTAACACCTTTTAACCCACAAAAATATGTAACGCATTTTAGTGCAAAAAAGAATTGTATAACGACAGCAATAATTATGGAGATAGGTATTAACGCATCAAAATCAAATATATATTTTTGTATTTTTATTTTTTTAACACAAGTAGTGGAACACCTGGTGTTGCTTGCACTTTTATGGTTCCACGGACTCTCCTTCATGGTATTCATGGTCTTTACTAATGGAGTACGATGGCGAATTGTCAATTGCAGCTCCATTGATAGCTCAATGAGAGCGAATTGGTGAATTGACAATTAATGCAAATTGATCAGAAATTAAACGAGGCTATATTAGTGACATTTTTTGTTTTGTGTGATTCAGATATAGGCATAAACACAAGCGTGTGGACATCAGAGCTAAAAAAAATTGGGCACGTCAAATCTTGTGTGGATTACTTTATCTGCACAGCCATGACCCACCTATTATTCATCGAGACCTCAAATGTGATAACATATTTGTCAATGGGAATCTGGGAGAAGTGAATATTGGAGATCTTGGTTTGGATGCAATTCTTCATCAATGTCACACAACTCACAATGTTATAACAATGTTATATGCCCCCAGAATTCATGAACTCTACGAAGAGAATTACAATGAATTAGTAGACATCTAATCTTTTGGGATCTGCATGTTGGAAATGCTTAGCTAAGAGATGACATTTATGCATGAAACAGTCTAGAGGCAATCAATGCACAATAGATGAAACCCTAGCTGTTGTGAATGAAGTAAAGCCGGTCAGAATGAAGCCAGACGGTGGCAGAGTGTTATGATATCAAACAGAAACCCATTGCCTTTGCCTTTGATTAAATGATGCATTAATCCCATGATTCCAAATCTGACCCATAAGAATGAGACCGTGCAGACGAGAGACAACCTTCTATCCAATAAGAATGAACGCAAAAGAGATGCAGCCAATCACACGCCACACACATAGAATCAAAGTGATAATTAATTTTGCAAAGAGTTTCTTGACTTTAGGTTTGAATGTTTTGTTTTATCCCAAGGATTCAAAATAATTGTTAACAACGCAGTGTTCTGGTGCCGAGTGTTCTGGTGCCGAGTAGTTTCTAGAACATGAAATTTTATTTGGCTCAAACCCTAAATTAACCCTACCGATATAAACTTGATTTCACCGTTTCTTAAACTTGATGCTTAAACTTGATTTCACATTTATTTTGAGGGTGCTTTGACGGGTATATATATTCATTTCCCTGTGTTTACCAATATATGTTTTCTACTGACTGGGGCACAGATAATTTTCACCGCTACAGTTTCTATGTCCCAGAAAAGTTGGGTATTCGTTTCGCCATTCCCTTATTTGTTTTCACTGCAAGTAAACGAGGCATAAACTTGATCATATTAATCTTAAACTGTAGTCGTGTACTTAACAGGGTAGCTTCTATTTTGCAACTCTGCATGTATGCACCATTTATGTAACGTATTAAAAGATGGAATACAGGGGAAAAGATTATGGGGTTCTGTCTTCTCCCAGGAAAACCGCCCTCCTCACATGTATTAAAGATTTAAAAGGGACATCTAACTATGTTCACATCACAGAAGCAAAAGATAATGGAGAAAAAATGTTTTGAAATAATGGCCTACTCGTTTTCTCCTTGCTAGAACATCCAGAGTGTTGGGCGCAGTACTTGGGAACAAAATGGTAGTCACAGGTTCCTCCAAACATCCCTCTTCCACGCCGCTGCGCAGTTCTCCCTTACGCTTGCCATCAACGTAACCACTCCGTTTTAAAATTAGATTTTATTTTTTATTTTTTTTATTTTTATTTTTTATTTTTTTATCTACATATTTTTCTCAGAAGCACAATAATGACCTAAACATTGCCCATCCACCTCTTGATGCACTGGAGCTTCCTACTGAGTTACGTGCTTCCCAGAGCCCTGGTAGCTCAAAATCAAACTAAAGAAATTGGATCAATCTATCACATTTGAGTTTTGAGCTAAGAAGTGGCAAGAAATACTTTATGCATGCCTGACTGTTCTCTAGGTAAGAAGTGAAACGACGTGAAAGCAATCAATAATCCTAACAATGAAACTCAGCATAATTCGCGCAGAAGACATATAAGAACGACTATTCCTTATGATGGGAGACATTGGGGCGTGGTGATGGAATCCCAATTAGAACTACAAACCAAGAAAATACAGTCTGCACAGCTTCCCGGGTACACAATGTCAAGGTTAGAATGCATCCCACGACCCAGGTCGCAATCACTAGTTTGTTTCGGATACAGCCTGGAAGTGGACACTGATGTTTAACAGAAGGATTTATAGTCTATTGATGTTGCATAAAAATAAATGTGTTTCAAATAATGGATATTTGTTCGAAAGATACTCGTCTCCTACTTCACAATACAATAATCAATACACTGCACAATGAGAATTGGGTTAATGCTATTATAGTATGTAATGTCAGACTGACAAACACTCATGAGAATTGAATAGCATATAGAATTATTCAGGAAAGGAGAAATAACGCCAACCCTAATAACGTCAGTTATTATAACGCCAGCCCTAATGCTCGGATATTTCACGCTTGGGCTCATTCATGAAGTTCTTGCCAATTAATTTCACTAACGTTCCTCCCAAACACGTGCAAGCAACAACCAGAAAATCGACAGTTAATGTAAAAGAAAAACGCCAACTGCATGGACATTAGATAAGCCCAGAAGCCGGTGCACATACTAAATAAATCAGCACCTGTTAATAAACAATGGCAGGCAACTCAATATATTGCCAGAACGGCTCAAAGATGTGACATTTACGTAGGTTCTCCACTACTTGAAGGTAGTGCCGATTTCTCATAATTTAATTCAAATTAAAACAATTTAAGGCCATTCATGGTATATTTTGTTGGGTAAGAAGGTAGTGCCTACCCTATACTCCATATTTACAATTGGCAGACTTTCTTCTTCGAAAAAATAATCTATGTAATATTGATAACCGCGAGTCAGTTGGTGCCCAATTCTAACGCAATGGACGGTGTGGTTGTGAAGAGTGATCCTTGTAGGATTTGAGGATATATGTGAATTGCCTAAAGGAATTATCATGTGATCGTATCCTTCAGTGTTCTTAGCGGTGCCGTAGTACGAAAACAATCGATAGCGTTAGTCGAAGGACTGGTCTGCCTTGCAGTTCTTGAAAACTTCTATTGTGCCATATTTCGGAGTGCGCAGAAAATTTTGGACTCAAATTATATCTGGATTGTATAGTTAGCAAATCGCAAATCGCATTCGTTGAAATAGAAATTCTTGACAACTGCAAGGTCTGTGTATTGTAATACAATATGTTCACATTATCGTAATTGAGGTGGTCGCCTCAGTTAATGAAAACTAGGATGTTCATGTTGACCATTTAAATGGATCACAGTGGATCGATTCTCAATCCAAATCCATATTCAAATCCATTATTCAGTGTATTTCTTGAAATTTGCTGCTTATATCAATTCCCCAAGTAGGCGGCTTGGCAAAGACAAATGTTCCAATACATCAATGCATAATTTTGGTTGAACGGAAACATTAACATTATATATATCTAAATTAATGAGTTTTATGACTTCACCAGGGAACGTAAGATTAAACTCACTGCAAGCGATTATTTTAAGTTCAATCTGTTCATCTACTTGCTAATTTTCCCAGATTATACTGATTGTTTCAAAAACGTCTATTACATGGGTTTAAATCTAACTTATGATGCACAACTTGAAAGATTACTTCTTGGTAGTCTTAGCCTTCCAAGAAGGTCATAGGATCTATCTATCTATATATATATATATATTGGATCTTTCTCTCATATTTCACTTCCCCTTTTTAAGATCTGCATTCAATTCCAAGAAATCTACATATATCCAACATGTATTGCAGTTCCAATCACACACTATCTTCTCTTGCAAATCTAACTTAAATCATGCAAAATAATCTAAATAACGGGCATAAATTGATAATTACAGGTCTATAAAATATTTCCACCAATACTACGAAAACATTCATTCTTTTGATCAATCAGAGTCAAGCACTCAGTCAAAAGCTCTGATACCAAATATAAGAACCCTAAAACACATAATGCACTAAATGACAAAATCATATTAAATATGCATGCATATCTCTGAACCAACACAAGAATCTGATAAAATGTTACATCTTATAAAATCCAGAATCAAACAAGAACAACATGCATAGAAGATCTGACAAAAGGAAGTGGATCTAATCAATAATAACAGAAAATATGCTAAGAAAATTAAGGAGCCATACCTGGATAGATGACCTAGCAGCTACCATTACCTTGATGACTCCAATAGTGAAATTGAAGGTGGGGGGACGACTCTCCACCCAACCAACCCCTAGCCCCCGAGCCCCCAACAATTAACCCTATGCCAGTGCTATCGTGCTTTCCTCTAATCCAGAGTTCCTCTTCCAAGATGGCCAAAGACAAAAAAAAGACCCCTCTCTTCACTTCTTCTCCTCCTTTTATCCCCTCCTTCTCCCAATTTCTTAATTTCTTATTTAATTTCTTTCTTTATGCAAAATTTGTTTTCCATTACTTATTTTTGATGTTTCTTTTGATTCTTTACCTTATATTATATTACATTATATTTATTATATTAAATATTCCCTATATTCGTATATGAGGGTTGTTACATGCAAGGCCCATGAGGTTGGTGGCGCGAATATAAGTGGGGAAGTGTAACATCCTTCACCAAATATAAATTAGACCTCGTCTATTTCACCAAGAGGGGTCCTTAATGAATGAATGTCCAATCTCTTCAATCCTTGTAAATGTTACTAATCTTGTGAGATAATAAGTAATAGTAAACTCTCAATAGTGTGAACTTGGAATCACTTGTTACACATGTTTAGACTCAACCTCTTTATCAATGATATTAATACACACACATTCTCTACTAAATTAAATCCAACTAAGGTTCATGTTTACCAAACATTATCTACCGTCCATATATTATACTCCATTCTACAATGTAAAGTAAAATTTTGTATATGGTCCAAAGGTTAAATAAAATGCCTAGTAAAATGATGAATTGACTAGATAGTGAAGCATATGATGTGTATGTTCCAAAGGTTAGGAAAAATACCCAAAAAAGATGCATTGACCAAATAGTAATGTGTATGATGTGTACAACCAAAATGATAGGAAAATAATTAGCATTGTCCTTGATAATATGAAGTCATCAAACCAAGCCTTAAACCAAATCATAACTAGAAGTTTCCATATATGCCATTGAATCCACATCAAGAATCATGACCTCAATGTGCTTGTGATTGCAAAGGCCTTATTTTTTTAAAAATTATGCAATGTCAATCTGTGTTGATAAGATGAACTAGCCATAAGCCTACCATTTATAGATCATATTAGTATCAAATTAGTTGAATCCATGACCTTGAAGAAGCTATCAACACTTTGAGGAGAAATACAAAGGTTTGACAATATAATAGAAGACCTAAAGAATGATCTCAATACTTCTGCAAAATTATTACCTTTGTTAAAATAACACTTGGTTGAACACTAAGAATCCCTCATCACTATTACAACAAATTGAAACAAGAGCAACATATCACTCTTGCAATTGGGAGAGAAATTAATTTACAAGCCAGATGATGCACTTCAATAGTGTTCTTCTAATTGCTTGATAAAAAACTAAGGACATAACCTTGCTTTATTTCCATAAGTCATAATAGTAGTATGTGGGTATGAACTAAGCATGAGTGTAGACCTAGGATCCTATACCACATCTAGTTACCAGGAATATTGAAAGCCAACCACTAAGATTGAATACCAAGCTCAAAGACCATTCATATTTACCGTAGAAACTCTATCCATAACAAACTGTAGAATTACTTTGAATGGAAAAACATGAGACTTTATATATAGTTTGATATTTTCAATAGATACCGTCGAATATACAACATCCTTGAGCACAATATGTTGTCGGATATCCGACATCCATGGGCATTGTTGATTATACTAATTATTGGATAGCCGACGATAATGGTCATTATTCGACAAACATTGTCAGATATCCGATGGCCGTTGCATATCCGACGGCCAATTCTATCAACTTAATTTTTTTTATATCAAATTTCATATTTTTGAAGGTGAAATCCGATGAAACAATCCTTTTCATCGGATGTCGTCAGATTTTGGGTTCAAATTCTGTAGTGCCACCGCCTAACATTGAACAAATCAAGGGGTTTCATGCCCATTAATCTTGCAAAAACGGGGGCAAATGTATAATTTTTATCCTATGGAATTTTAAATGACCTTGATGGACGGTGTCCATCCAGATCATGTTGGGTATTGACCTAGATAAAGATGAAGGATTCACTTTAAAGAAACACAAAATTAAAAAACAATATATCACATTAAAAAGTGATGACCAAAAGACAACTTGCATTCTAATTCTACCACACTCTAAAGACAAAAGGAAAATAAAAGCTTGTGAAATCAAATATTAATATGCAATAATTACAAAAAAGTATGTAGTGTGGAAAATTGTACTAATTGAGACGGGAATATGGAGAAAATAACAAGTATGATCGCAAATGAACTCATCAATGCAAGAAAAATCTGAAGAGAGGATGAGAAAATATGACAAAATTCAAGAAAATGTGATAATGCTTTGCTAATAGTATGATTGAAGCATAATACTAGAATTGATATTGCATCATAGCTGATGAGCGAGTTCACATTGGATATGCTCATTCGTTGGCACCTTGGTACAATAATTTTAGTTCTTATATAAAAGAATAGTGGCCAGTTGCATGGTTCTACTCATAGATGGTGTGAGTCTCAACATTGTTCTGAGGGAATTATAGTAGAGGATGCTTCTTTAGACATTTGGAACGAAAGATGGATAATGTCAATTATTATTAATAATGCTTCTTCTTGGATTGCATTGTATCCATTTGGGATATATGTGAAATGAGACTATCAACAATTAAATTATCTAACAAATTCCCAATTTTAGCTCCGGTTACTCCTCCTCCACATGCTTTTGTGATTCTTGCAATGGTATCTTTGGATCTTTGTCATGTTTTGCATGGTCTCATGAGTAACATATGCATAACTCACAAATGTCCTAAGGATAATTGGGAAACGTTTTCCCCTCCCATTAAATTCAACACATCCATACATTCATCCCAAACTCGTCCAAGAAGAATGGTTCAAAGAGTCTCTAAATCCAACTAATGTTGCTTTGATATTGTTGTGCAAAAACCTATCTTAGTAGCTAGGGTCAGGGCTACTAAACTGATCAAGGGAAGACAACCGACCTCTAAATTCCTAGTTAATCAATGAACTTCGAATTAAATAAAGGATCACGTGAACTTACCTAGATCCCGATGGTTGTATGCTTCATAAGTGCTTCTTACGCTAATTATTTTCCTTAACTCGAACCAATGATCTCTCATACCTACAAATAAAACAACCAACAAATCTTTGTCAAACACCTTTTTCTATTAAATGGAAATAGCAAAATCCAACATTAAACTATTCGGGTACACAGGGTACTACCAAAGGACCGAACACCAAGAGCAACCATTTCACACAAACAGATCACATATCAAAACACCGATGTTTTGACGTGGTCTAAACCCTCTTGAGGGAAACACTCCACGGCCCCGGCCAAATAGCTTCTACGGGACAATTTATTATGCAAAGAAAGAAAGTTACAAATGAGCTTCTCATAATCGATCAACTAAACAATGACCCTCCATGCTCTTTAAATAGAGATCATGGACCAATCGGGTGTTAAGCCATGGATCAAGGTTAGGTTTGATCTAAGAGAACTTGAGACGTCGGATCACTCTATGTCGGGAACATATCGTTACCGTCGGATTAAGTATTTACAAATGCATACTACTGCATACTAAAGAAACACACTATCCCTAACGGATATATTACACAAGTTGATCTTAACTAACTCCTAAGTGTCTAAATATTCTAACATCCCCCCTTAAGAACAACTTGGGATAGGATTGAAGAATTTACAAAAGTGACACTATTAGGAGAAGGAAAGAGGCATTAGAGCCTATCCCCCCTTAATGACAAGTTCCTGAACTCCTAACATAGATCGAAGTTTAGAAAACTTCACTTTTGTAAGAGACTTGGTAAAGATGTCTGCAACTTGATCATCTGTAGGGAAAAAGAGCACTTCAAGAACACGATCATGAACAAAATTTCTGATGAAGTGCATATGTAACTCAATGTGTTTGCTGTGTTGATGTAGAACTAGATCTTTGGCAAGCTTGATGGCACTTTGATTGTCACACCAAAGTGGAGTAGGCTACTGCTGCTCGAATCCAAACTCTGAAAGGATCTGTTGAAGACATAAAGCTTCCTGACTGGCATTAATTGCTGCTCGATATTCTGCCTCTGCTGAAGAAAGATCAAGAGCTTGTTGTTTCTTACAAGCCCAAGTAATAGGTCCAGATCCCAAACTCAAAACATAACCTGTAGTAGACTTTCGATCATTAGGATCGCCAGCCCAATCTGAATCAGTGAAACCAACCAACAAAGGTTTCCCCCTGTACTGTAATGAATCCCAAACTGAACTGTACCTTGAATATATCGAAGTATTCTTTTAGTTGCTTTGCAGTGACTTTCATGAGGTGTCTGCATATAATGGGCAACACGACCAACGACAAAAGAAAGGTCAGGACAGGAATGAGTCAAGTATAAGAGACTACCAACAAGCTGACGATACAAGGTGGCATCGACTTCAGGTGAAGTACAAGTGGCAAAACGTTTGACTCCGGACTAGAAGGGAGAAGGGGCTGGTGTACAATCTTCCATGTGAAGGCGACGAAGAAGGTCACAAGCATACTTAGACTGAGAAAGAAAGATTCCTTCTTTGGTTTGTAGGACTTGGAGACCAAGAAAATAATGCAAATGTCCTAAGTCTGGCATTTGAAAAAAAAATTTAAGACTGGATTTCACATGGGTTATAAGCTTAGGGTCACTACCAGTAAGAATAAGGTCATCAACATATAGAACAAGTATGATGAGATGGTGTCCTACTTTCTTGGTATAGACATTGGGGTCAGAATGACATCTCGAAAAACCAGTGTCAAGGAGAAAGTTATCCATTTTGGCATACGAAGCTCTAGGAGCTTGCTTAAGGCCATATAAGGATTTCTTAAGGTAGCAGACAAGGCTAGAGTTATTCTAAACATAGCCAGGAGGTTGTTCCATGTAATTTCCTCCTGTAAATCACCATGTAAGAAGGCAGAGTTGACATCCATTTGATGGAATTCCCAGTTGTGTAAGGCTGCAAGGGAAAAAACAAGGCGGATGGAGTTCATTTTTGCGACAGGAGCAAAGGTTTCATTGTAGTCAATCCCTTCAACTTGGAAAAAACCTTTGGAAACTAACATTGCCTTAAGTCTTTCAACACTTCCATCTGATGCATACTTAGTTCTGTAGACCCATTTACATCTGACAAGTTTTCTTCCTTTTGGAAGAGGTACAAGATCCCAAGTATCGTTCGCCATTAAGGAATGATATTCTTCATCCATGGCTACATCCCAATCTGGATTCCCTGAAGCTTCTGCAAAAGTTTCTGGATCTTGATTCTCAAAAACTTGAGCCAAAATAGAAGAGGCTCGCTGAAACTGAGAACGTGTTCGACGTTGATCTCTAGGATCGCCGGCAAGATCACCAGCTGCTTCACATGTTGAACGGACCCATCGAGGAAGCACTTGTGATGGTGCAACTGGAGGAATATGAGCAGACGGAGGTGGATTTTCATCCTCACTGTCATCATCAGAAACTGGAGTTGGAAACCTGTCAAGGAAGTTGGAAGAAGAAGAAGAAGGCACAAATGCCGAATCAGGCTCGTAGGCCAAAGATGTCACAGTCGCCGAGTTAGGCTCGCAGGCCAAGAGATTTTCATAAAATTTAACATCTCTTCTAATGATTATATCATGAGAATGTGGTTGAAGAAGTCTATAACCTTTTACATCTTCAGAATATCCAACAAATGTGCACTTTTCACTTTTAGGCTGTAATGCTTTCCATTTTTCATCCGGAATGTGAGCCCATGCTTCACTACCAAACACACGGAAGTGACTTACATCTGTTTTAGTTTTACTCCATGCTTCTTCCAGTGTTATACCTTGTAATGCTTTAGTGGGGGTGCGATTAACTATGTAATTTGCACAATTAATGGCTTCAGCCCAAAATTGAAGACTTAGTCCCTTAGATTAGATCATACAATTAGCCATTTCTTTTAAAGTGCAGTTCTTCCGCTTAGCTACACCATTTTGTTGTGGTGTATATGGAATAGTGTGCTGTTGTTGGATGCCTTATTCAGTGCAGAAAGTAGTGAACTTATTGTTAACATATTCTCCTCCATTGTCAGATCTTAACTTAATAATTTGATGACCAGATTGTTTTTCAACAAGGGCCTTGTAGGCCAAGAACATGTTAAATACTTCGCTCTTAAGTTTTAGGAAATAAACCCAAGTGCGTCTGGTGTAATCATCAATAAAAGTTAAGAAATATTTGAAACCAGAAAAGGAAGCAGATGGAAGAGGACCACACAAGTCACTATGCATAAGCTCCAAGGGAACCGAGGCATGCCAAGAGGGACGTTTGTCAAAACTATCCCGATGATGTTTTCCAAGTACACAACCGGAGCAAACACTATCCCTGTAAGATACCATCGGAAGACCTGTCACCATATTGTCTTTACATAGTTGTTATAATGAGCGATAATTTAAGTGACCAAATCACTCATGCCAAAGTTTGCTCAAGTTATCACTATGAGCAACAAAAACTGAAGGGAAAGGTGATGACCCAAAGTTGTTAAACTTGTACAACCTGGTAATATCATCAACAATTCCGGTAGCTAGGACCTGTTGAGGATCTTTAAAATCCTTGATTACAACTTGGTGAGGTGTAAAGGTCACAGTTTTACCTTCACCAGAATGAGTGATCTGATAGACTGATAACAAATTGAAGGAAATTCTTGGAACACATAGTACATTACTAAAATGACCATTATCTACTGGAACTGTTCCAGCTCCTACAACACTTAAAGATCTATCATCACCAACAAATATTTGTTTGGTGTTACATTCATGCATAGTAGAAAAGATGGCTTGATCCTTAGCCATATGATAAGATGCTCTAGAATCAATGAGCCATTCATTTGAAGTAGAGGAAGAAGATGCATTATAAGAATAAACAAAAGCACAAAGTGCATGTCCATGAGAGGTAGATTCTGAAGGCAAATCTAGGCTGATGTGGTGCTTCTTCATTGCTGCTTCCAAGGCTGCCATCTTCTTGAAACACTTAGATTCATCATGATTATCTTTCCCGCAATAGTTGCAATGACGCTCACTCTTCTTGCCTTTTTGCTTGGATCCTTTGTCATTTTTTAAAGAAGGAGCTGACTAAGAGGGTTTGGGACCCTTGTTTGACTTATTATTGCAAAAATTTTGTTTCTTGAGAGGCTTCAACTTTTCTATCTGTTGGGACAATAAGGCTTTCCTAGATGTATCTGCATTGTTGATTATTCCAAGATGAATGAGTTTATCTTGTTCCCTAATCAAGGAATCACAAAAGGATTCAAGACTAGGCTCTTGATAGCTAGCTGCATTCAAGGATGCTTTCATAGAGTAAAATGTAGATACAAAAATAGAATATATAGGTCCAAGTTTGGAAAGAATATGATAAATGCATTGTTTGTCTTCCCTCTCAATCTTACATTCTGCACATAAGAGTTTAAGAGTTTTGTACTTAGATAAATAATCTTGAATGCATGAAAAGTCACTTGGATTTGGGTGAAAAAATGAAGATGGGTGTCTATTTTGGGGGGTCTCGTGAGAAAATAATTCTGTTTTTTTCATGTCTTCCAACTTCGGGCGAACAAAAGTGATATTTTTATTTAAAATTTCACTTTGCCGTAAAAAGAAAACTTTTGTAGAATTATGTTAGCTTTCTACTCATAATTTTTTCAATTTTTTTTATTAAGATTTGATATGTCGATCTCGCAAATGTTTGACAGTGTGTTCTTATAAAATGAAAAGACTACAAAAGAGTTATGATTTGTTGCACCACTAAAATCGTTGTTAGACTTGTGTTTTGCAAAAACTGAAAATGCTACGACAATCTACACACAATGTACTAACGCGTGACTATAAGTTTGCATCCAATGGACCTCTATACTAATTATTATATTTTTTTAAAGTCGATCCATGGGGAAACTCAGTCGATTTTCAACAACCTTTTTGTTGCACCACTTTTCTCTCAACCCGCTATAAAATCAAAAAATCTAAGACCACCCTTTTGAAGTAGACACGTCAATGAATCGACCCACATTTTCTTCGATTTTTTTGGTGTTGTATTTACAAAGTTATGTATTTTTCTTTTCGCTGTTTTTTTAAAGAGCTGAATCATAACTCGACACATGTTACAAATATAAAACTTAAAAAATATCAGTTCTTATCTATATACAACAAAATTTATACCCTCGTAAAGTAGATTCAATAATGAATCTACTGGTATGAAGTCCGACATTCGTTTTGTTGTGTAAGAGGTGGTTTTCTCCTTCCGAAAATGGAGAAACCTGAAAATTTTGCAGAGATCTGAATCGGTCATGTTTCAGAGATTATTCGGCCGAATTAATTATTCGGCCGAATAATTATTCGGCCGAATAATTATTCGGCCGAATAACTGTTTTCCGTAACGGCGCCGTAACTTATAGCGAAGGTTATTCGGCCGAATAACTAAACGGAAAAAAATTTTCGTCGGCCGGAAAAAAAATAAAAATAAAAATTTATACTCATATAAATAAACATAAAGTTAATTCATTATTTTCGCATGTTTGAACTTCGCATTTTTTTGTCAAACTAATTTCGGAAGGAGGATATAATTTTTGCAAAAGGAGGTTTTTACAAGGTATGTTTCTTCTTCTTCTCTACAAAAGGCACATTGAAGGAGTTTTTTTTTCTAAGGCATATTTACAAGAAGTTTTTCCAAACTATCTCTTTTCTTGTTGCATTTTTACAAAGAAGACATTTTTTGCAAAATGAGGTTTTTACAAGCTATGTTTCTTCTTCTTCTTTACAAAAGGCACATTGAAGGAGTTTTTTTTTCCAAGGCATATTTGCAAGGAGTTTTTCCAAACTATCTTTTTTCTTATTGCATTTTTACAAAGAAGACATTTTTTGCAAAAGAAGGTTTTTACAAACTATGTCTTCTTCTTTTTTACAAAAGGCACATTGAAGGAGTTTTTCCAACATATCTCTTTTTTATTGCATTTTTACAAAGAAGACATTTTTTGCAAAAGGAGGTTTTTACAAGGTATGTTTCTTCTTTTTTCCAAAGGCACATTGAAGAATTTTTTTTTCTAAGGCATATAAATGCAAGAAGTTTTTTCCAAATATTTATTTTCTTGTTGTATATTTGCAAAGAAAACATTTTTTTGAAAAAAAGATTTTTACAAAGTATGTTTCTTCTTCTTTTTTCCAAAACACATTGAAAGTGTTTTTTTTAAGGGATATTTGCAAGGAGTTTTTTCAAAATATTTCTTTTCTTAGACATGTTTGCAAGGATGTTTTTTTTTCAAAGTAGCTTTGCACTTTTTATTTAATTGAAAGAGGTTTTTTTCAAATAGTTGTTTTCAGTTCATGTTTTTATAAATTCCGTAAATGTTTTTAAATCTTAATTTATTTGTTTTTACTATAAAGTAACATGATTATTTAATTTATCGTCTATAGATTAAACAACCATGGGCAATAAGAGAAATCGTAAAAGAAAAGCTGATCGTAAACGTGATGATGATGATAATAGAGAGAAACAAAAACTCAGATATATTGCCAAAAAACAAAGGGTTGCTGAAACGGAAGAGAGAACTATTGAAGATATAAATACAGATTTACATGACAATGTTGAAGAAATGGAAATTGAAAATAGAGTACAAGAAGAACAAATTGAAGTTGAAAAGAACATTGTAGAAGATGTAAATAGTGATTTACATGCTAATGTCGATGAAATCAATATTGAAGATCAAGTTCAAAATCCAGAAATTGAACCTGGTATGTATATATCATATATTTTCCAAATTCATTTTTTTATAATGAATTTTATTTTTTGATATATGTTAAATTTAATTTAATTTGATGTATAGGTACTTTTACTATTGATGATGAAATGTTAGAAGACATTGATTGCGACAAATATGGAGAAAAACTACCAGTACATGTTGCACGATATCGTGCTACAAAATTTTATGATGAAGTTCTCAAAGATTACTCAATAGCAGGACAAGCACAAATTTTGAGATGTTTATTAGTGTCCAAGAAATTAGAAGGTGCTACATCGTTATTGGGTATTCACAAAGTAACAAAAGAGTCGAAATTGAAACAAAATGTGATGGAAAATATAGGCGATGCAATAAAAAAAATTGGAAAATCCAGGAAGAAAGATATCAGTGCTGCACGTAAAGCAATTCATACAGCAATTCTTTCAGCTAGTACTAAACAAAAGCGTTTGACAACAGAACTAGCAAAAGCAGTTGGAACATCAAGAAAAACATTATACAAACATAGCAAATTCAGAATGCAAATAGATGAAAATAATGAACTTGCTTGTTGGGCAATTATTTGTAGACAACCTTACAAAGATAGATTAGGAGCATGGGTTAAAGATATTGTACGAGAATATTGGTTGGAACATGCTCGAGTTTCACCAAATGCAAGAGATGTGATACGCAAAAGAATATCACGAAATGTATATGAAAGCCAACCAAAACATATAATGGACATGACACAAGTACAATTGTTCAATAAATTCAAGGAAGATCATCGTGGAATTAATATATCAATCACTACATTTGTGCAACAAAAACCATGGTATGTTCGACCTATAACTATACGTGATACATGTTGTTGCCGTTATCATGTGCAATTTCAGTTATATTATGACACGTTTCTTGAATTTGGTAAAATGTTTTGGACAAATTCACCACCTCCGCCGACGATACGTGAATTCATATCTCAAATTTTATGTGAGAGAAATCACGATGAAGTATTTTATTCAAAGAAATGTGTCAATGGAAAACATTGTCATCATTGTGGAAATTTGGTGTTATTCCACAATAAATACCCTATCGATAATGATCAATCGTTGTCAAATGTAAATGTTGATTGGAAGAGATACGAATACATCAACTATACTACAAGTTCTAGTGATTCACGTTCCAAAAGAATTGATTTGCTAGAAGACAAGATATGCGTCACAGATTTTCTCAAAAAATTTGAAAACGAAATTTATAAATACACCCAACATTCACATAGAGCACGATGGCAAGATCTTCAATTCAAACAGTCTCGTGAAATTTTTCCACCCGGAACAATTTTGTCGGTGGTTGATTTTGCTGAAAACTATACATTTGCTGCACAAAACGAAATACAGAGTGAATACTATCACTCTGACCAAGTTTCGATATTTGTCCATGTTGTATATAGACATTCTCAACAGGATATCGATGGCATTGAAAGCACATGTGACAATCGAGATGTGATTAAAGAATATCACTTCTATATCAGCGATGATCGTACACACGACACACATTTTGTCCAACATTGTATAGAAAATATTTTCTATGACTCACTGAAAAAACGCGAAGTCAAATTCAAAGAGCATTGGATATGGTCTGATGGATGTGCGGGTCAATTTAAATCTTCACGATCATTTTTTTGGTTATGTTGACTTCATAAAGCGCTGAACATCAAACATCGCTGGAATTTCTTTGAAACTGGGCATGGAAAAGGTGAGCATGATGGTGCAGGAGCATGCGTGAAAAGAGCACTTCGAAGATGGCAAATGAACTATTCTTCAGCACGGTTTCATTCAGCTGCAGAGGTTGTCCAATGGTGTCAATTAAATCTAAGCCATGATTATAATCAACAATCAAAAGACGTGCGCAGGTATGTCCACTATTTTTTTAATTTATATTATTTCTTAAAATTAAAAAAAATGTATATACTAACATTTAAGTACACATGTACACTATTTATTGTGTAGGTTTTTTTGGCTTGTTGGGGTCCAAGATATAAATAGATCAATACCATATGACGCTAGCACCATACATGGAACTAGAGATCTTCACTCTATTCAAACAAAATCATTTCACAACGTGTTTGCATTTGACAGTAGAAAGCAATCATGCTTTTGTCATATTTGCATTGAAAATGTCGAATCTACAGAAGTTTGTGAAAACATAACAAACAACTACGTAAAAGCTTGGAGACACACAGAGATTAATCCAAAAGGAAAAATGCCACTGGCAAGTGTTGAAGAATTAGAATCAGAAGAAATAGCAATATCGTCTGATGGCGATAGAATTTCAGATCTCGTAAGAGAAGGTAATAAACTTGTTTTTGACTTTTTAATCAATTGTTCATTCTAATCCTTCGCCATAAGTGGTCAATTCAATTCATTTAAATACGCTAACACCAATCATAACTTGCACAGGAGATGTTTTCGCTGTGATTGCACCTATAGACAACAACGAAAATGTCAAATATTATTTGATGCGATGCACCGAAGGAAAAATGAAATTATTGGAGGACTACAACGACAACGGATTTACATACGAAAGAGGATCCATCATTTTAAAAGGCTACTTTTTTCAGCAGACGCATATGACTAAAAATTATGTATACTTTCAGGATTATGAGCCTGATGTTATATGTTGTCAATATAGTCATTTAGTATGTGCATCTCGAATAAAATTGATACAAGTTCCATCAAAAAAACAATTGAAAACCAAAAAATGGAAACTATCCATATGTGACCATGAACGGATAGTTGAAGATGGTATTCCATTACGATGTTTTTAACTATATATCAAAAATAAATTGATCTATATTTTTGTCCATGTCAATTGTTGTGTGCAATATATTTTTTGTCCAATTATCAAAATTGTTGTGCCCAATATATTTTTTCATTGAGATTTTATGAATATTTTCTTGAATGACAACTAAGCTTAAATGGTTGTACTTTAACATGCTTAAAAATGAATTCAAATATAATTTAAAAATTCAAAAGTACTTTATTCGGGTCCCCATATGTCTATTAGACCACTAAGGGATGAGATAACGGATGTGGCTATGCCCACTCCGCCCCGAATTTTTACTTTTGGTTGATTAATACTAACGAAAAAATACAAAAAGACCTATTAAATTTTGTAGTATATTAATCCATCGAACATGTTTCTTTAATACATACTTCACCATAAATATGATCTTAAATAGATGTCTTAAAATTGTAACCAAGTTCTCCGTCCCAAATCTTTAATTTAAAATATCGCTTGTGCAAATTCACATAACTGAAATCATGGCAAATGGAGATAACGATCATTTGATTTTTAATCACAAGCAAGGATTCCAGGATTGTGAAGCTTATGCTAAATTAGAGAAATGATTATTTACAACAAATCAATGAAAATTCATCAAATTGTTGTTTAAAATCATTGCTCTAATTTAGCACAAACTTCACAATCCTGGAATCTTCGCTTATGATTAAAAAACAAAAAACCGTTACCCCCATTTGCCATGATTTCAGCCTTCATCAAATGTACCTGAACATTGAAAATAAAAATTAAATTAATTAAAAATCCATTAATTTTTCCCAACATTAATTCTTACCATAACATTCATTTTCAACATTGAATATTTCCTAACTTAGATTATCATTTTAAAAACATTTCCAACACCTCCAATTCATTCCTACCCTTGGGTTGCACCTATCAAGACATTTTAAACATTCATGCAAAACATATTATAATAACACTTATTCTCAACATAACAAATTGAAAACATTCATTCTTCCATAACACCTCCCATTCATTCTTTCCCAACATTTCTTTTTCTCTAACACCTCCCATTCATTTTTTTCCAACATTGATTCTTACCATCACATTCATTCTCAACATTCAACATTTCCCAACTTGAAATAACATTTCAAACATTCCTAACACTTCCCATTTTCTAACTTCATAACATTCATTGTCATCATTTCAAACACTTCCCATTTTCTAACTTCATAACATTTCAAACATTCATGCAAAACATATTATAAATATTATCAAAACTCATGCAAAACATATTCTAAACATTTACCAAATGAGAAATAATGGACATGTACTCATGTATATAATCCAAAAAAGAGTTGATGAACTTGTGAATTCAATGTCCATATATATATAATCAAAAAATAAATACCCTCCATGTTCAAAACAACACCAATATATAGATATCAACAAAAACTATAAAGTCTGAACCACTATCCATCTCGACCAATATCTTTCCACTATTTTCCACTAGGACCTTCCCTGGGACTCAACTCCACCTACAACACACAAAAAAACAAATTATAAATTTAGATCATAAATTATTTAAACAATTTTAAACTAAATTCAAAATATTAAGATATTAAACTCATCTACAAAACAATTCAATTATTAAAAAAATCGTACATCAAATTCTTTGGATGCATATCCACCACTTTTTTCCCCTAGAGACTTTCCTTTGGCTCCAAAAGATCTAAAAGAGCCAAGCTGCAACATGTACAAAAACAATTTTCAAATAAATCAAAAAAATATATTTAAACATTAAACTTATGTCAAAATTCATTTCTAGTTCGACAAAATTACCTCAGTGCCAATATCGGCATTCATTAAAGACCCCACATCTTCGCCCCCAATTTCCAAGTGGTCTCTTTCCTAAAATTTAAATTTTGTTAGTAAATAAAACATAGTAGATACAAATAATAAATTAAGCAAATTAACTTAAAACCAAAACAAAAAAATTAAAATCATTAGCTCACAAGAGATGGTAAACCATCTAAAAAGTTGGAATCTAATGAAACCTGCATAGATAAGTCAAATTAACAATAAGATACATTGATATTTATTAAAATTCAAGTAATCAAAAAAAATATCATGTTCAATCATAAATATTATAATTAAAATACCTCTCCTGAGCGCTCTTCATTTTGACTAGGATGCTCTTGATTTTGACTACTGGAGACTCGAAAATTATTTGCATTTAACATTCTCGTAAACTACAAACAAAATACATTTGCTTAATATACTTATTCCCATGTAGCAAAATATTCAATTCAAAATGATTAATAAAAAATCAAATAGATTATCATAGCATAATCAACAAACCTCTCCCATGCTCGATGTGTCATTAGATAACACATCTGAAGCTATATCTCGACAAGACTTAGCATAAGCCCTGAGATCATCAATGCTCAATGCATCTACCTCGTCATTCGTCTTGTAGACAAAACTCTGACGAAGAATAGCGCGAGCCTTCTCTCGCCCCAAACCAACTTCTACTCCTGCAAGAGCTGAAGCTAAACCATCACCTACTGATTCCCTTCCAATTGTCCCTAGTTGAGATGTTGTCTCCATCTCTGATCTTAAAGCCACAACCCTTGGTGGACGAGGTATCTCAGGTGGAGGTTGTATAGTGGCAGGGTCTCTAAGAGCACCTTTTCGATTATATATTCTACCCTTTCCAGCTCCATAAAAGTCAGAGGGAACATCAGTATAGTTAGGCTTCATACCTAGAAAAAACTCCGCATAAAAAAATCTAGCAAAATAATTAGGAACCTCATCGTTCCAAGGCAATCGACCATAAGCTGCAAGAAATCGATCATATATGAAATGTGCAATTTGAGGATGCTTGAAATATTGCACTTTCAACATTTTTCGCTTAAGGCCTTCTTTGAAATTGAACATTGAATTGGCTTGTTCTCTACTGACTCTCTCCTTCACAACCTCCCACTTATCTGGACCCATAACTTGCTCCTTTCGCATCCGCATCAAATGAACAAAACTATTTGTAGTTGGTCCAAGTTCATCGTATGCATCAATGAATTTTTGCAAAGATGCCAAAACAACCTCTAGACTTTGTCGACTCTCTGGAGGGAGATCCAAAGAACAAAGATCATTGTTCAACCTGTCATAGTGGGATTTACAACTTTCAAGAATAGTTTGTTGCACAACACCTCGCCATGGAAGCTCATCAGGTAAATCAGACGGATACGTTGATATGGGTGTACACCCCTCAGCTAGTGGAACATATGTTGTCCTAGCTCTAGGAGGAACTTCAGGACCCTGCTCTCCACCCACACCTATTCCATCATCTATATTCCTATCTTGATCTTCCCCTCGCTCCATCGAATTACGCACATCTTCTGAACATCGCTCTGCTTCAAATATAGCCGTAGTCAAAAATTAACTTTTTCCATAAATTCAACACACAAAAAATACAAATTATACATTATTAAACATTAATGTTCATACCAACAGAACGTTGGGATCGACGCTCTCCCACAGAAGACAAAGGAGAATCATTTGTACCCCCTCGAACTTGTTGGTGATCAAACGACTGGGACCCATGCAATAAACCTGAACCCTGCGGTGAATTCGACAACCTTCGACTACCAATTGGAACACCAATTCCTGAAGATTGTGATGACCTCCTACGCTTTCCCTTCGCAGACTCTCTTTCCATTTGATATAACTTCTAAATTTACACAAACATTAACATATTGAAAATGTACATAACTACCACTACAAGCATCAAGCCAATATTTGATTAAAAACTCCAACAAAATTTAAGTCCCCCTCCTAACTCTAATTAATTAACTAAAATTCCTTACCCTACCTAATATTGCAACATAAAGAACATATCTAATAATCATTTCATTATAAAACACAATTAATTGAAATAGTATAATAACCTTAAAAACTTTTAATCCAACAAATATGTTTGAATTATATATGTCAACAAACAAACATCTCACTAAACATATATATGTATTCTTATTAAAAGAATTCTAACTTATATTTATGATAATACAATTTACACACATTGAAGTTGTACATGTTAACTCTACAAACTCAAAACATATCTATTAAAAATCTGCATACAAAATGCAGAGCTTCCTCAAATAGTAGAACATAAATATACCCTTATTAAGAAACTTCTAGTTAAGATCTTTGATAAAACAATTTACAAACATTGATGTTGTACATGTTCATTCTACAAAATTAAAAACATATCTCTTAAGATCTGCGTAAAAAATGTAGAGCCACCTAAAATATTATAACTTACTTTCTTTTGTAAGTTACTCTCCTAACTCTAAGAACAATATTGCAGCATAAACATGACATCAATAATCATCCCATATTGTAATAGTTCAATCACCTTCCTAATTTTTAAACTATCACTTATGTTTTCATTCTATATCTCAATAAACAAACATTCCTTAATTTTTATAAAAAAAATACTTAATAACTTACAATATTGAATTTTTAAGTGACATTCTAAGTTAACTCTGCTCATGAACAAAGTTCATGAACAGAGTTCATGAACTCAATTGACATTCTTGTACCTGACTTAACATCGTCACACCACATGTTGATCATTTATAAAGTTGTTTAATTTCATGCATATCATAGCATATCATGAACAGAACTCTGTTCATGAACAGAACTCTGTTCATGAACAGAACTCTGTTCATGAACAGAACTTCTATGATAGCAAATGAACATTCATGGTTGATGGAGTAGTAGTAAGTTCATAGTTTTCATGATATTATACAGATACCCAATTCCAAGTAGGAGGTTGAGATTCATTGTTGAATGCATGTCATTAGATTGAATCGAAAGGACTGCCTACTTTAATGGGGTTAGTTCATCTCAATTATCTAAAAGCTTACGTCAATCAGAGACCCAATACCCTTTCACAATGATAACAACATTATTACAGCTAAAGATCATTACCTAATCATAGCTAGTACTATTATATTAATCATATTCTTAGAACTGCCCCATAAAAAAAACCAAAAGATGAGGGTTGAAGACATAATGTAATCCTAAAGGTGAAGTGCAAGCACTCATAAGCATGAATAATCATGTAGTTCTAATACCCTTATCTGAAATCACATATAAAGCCTAATCAAAGCATTATAGTATTCTTAGTAAAGCTAACCAAGCTTTAATAATTGTAAAGCTATCCTTATATTTTCTCTGCATCTTATGATTAGACTGCAATCACTATAACAGTTCACATCTAACCTATAAATAATGGTATTCTGTTCATGAACAGAGTTCTGTTCATGAACAGAGTTCACGAACAGAACTCTGTTCATGAACAGAGTTCACGAACAGAACTCTGTTCATGAACAGAGTTCACGAACAGAACTCTGTTCATGAACAGAGTTCACGAACAGAACTCTGTTCATGAACAGAGTTCACGAACAGAACTCTGTTCATGAACTGTTCATGAACAGAGTTCATGAACATAAAACTGATTCTCTAAAATAAAAATTGCATTTAAAACATTTAACCTTCCATTTAAGACCCATTACAGATTTTTTTAATTTTAAGACTGCCAACAACATAAAAACAAAGTTAACGTAACGATGCATACCTGTATATAAAAATGCAGTGAAGAATCGTCGATCCCAACGCCGCCTCTATTCACCCCAGCAACGCTCAAAACAACACTTATTTCCTTCACAAACAACAACTAACGTAATCAGATAAGCCATATAACATACACAAACTGAATCATTACGTCATAAGCAAAACGAAAAATCATTACGTCATAAGCAAAACGAAAACGCACCTTCAACCGTTCAGCTAAAACAGCAGCACCGTCAAAGCAGCAACCCACCAGTACACACCTGCCAACGACAACAGACCAACCGACACGGTACCTCCAACGAGCAGCAGCTGACGCAAATCACACCCCGACGAAACGTTAAAGCCCACGATCAACAGCAGAACTAACAACAACCCAACGAATACGCTGCTTAGAACAAACAGAGCAAGCGCAAATCACACCCCGACGAATCGTAAGAGCCGAGGAGCGACAGCGGAAATAGAGCAGACGCGAGTCGCCGAGAAAGAGCGAGCAGTGGAACGCAAGCAGTGCGGAGAGCAGCGAGGTGGCGAGCAGCGGGGTGGCGAGCAGCGGGGTGGGGCGTCGGCAGGGTGGCAAATGTCTACTGCGGGCCCATGCGGGGTCCAAAGAAATCCAACAGGGAATGCCAAATGGCAGCCGATGCTGTCTTTTTATGCAGAAAACTTGTTCGGCCGAATAGTTTATTCGGCCGAATAATTATTCGGCCGAATAATTGTTCGGCCGAAAACTTGTTCGGCCGAACAATTACTCGGCCGAATAATTATTCGGCCGAATAAACTATTGCCCGAAATTTTTTTCCGTCCGGCAACCGTTTGCACAAATTTCAAGAGTCTCCGTTAAACGGGACGGAGAACTGTTTGTGGTTATTCGGCCGAATAACCTTAAAATTATTCGGCCGAATAATGTAAATTATTCGGCCGAACAATTATTTTTATTCGGCCGAATAATATTTTTATTCGGCCGAATAACTTCCGCTAAGACGATTTTGCACTGATTTCTCACGAAAGTGTTACCCACCTTCACGTTTTCACCCATTTAAAGAAATCAACTCATTTTTGAGTTGGTGACCTCAAATTTCATTGTGTTTACCAAACACAGATTCCAACTTGTCCCAAGCAGCATTAGGTTCATCAATTCCAAATATGTGGAATTGCAAATTAGTAGAGATTGACATCCCAATCAATCCACGAGCTTCATCACATCTATTTGCCCATTTTATTTTCTTATCATCATCAGTGGTTTCTTTTTCTTTCCCTAAGGTAATTCTGAAAAGTTCCCTACTTCATAGAACATCCTCCATACGAGATTTCCATGAGAAATAGTTGGAACTGTTAAGTAGAATATCACAAGGGGTGGCCATACTTGTAAATTAATGGCTGTAAAAGCAGAAACCAATAGTCTGGATGTGAAGAGCTCGAAAAAATAAGCAGTTTAAAAAAAATGGCACTAAAAACTGACTCTGTATGATGAAGTTATGCTTGAACAAAGAAATTGTTGAAGATGTCCCCAATAGTGACATGGCAGCTAGAGAATGTCCAGCAAAAAAAAGAACCCCCCCTTTTCCCAAGATGAACCTTTTGACAATCACTTTACAAGAAAGTTGCTTTAAGTGAACCACTTTTGTAAAATAAGTGATTTCACTTTTAAAATTATATACTTTTAAATAGTGCAACAATAAAAAAACTTAAGTGACTCACTTGTATTTTTATTTTTTATTATTTAAGTGAGATGCACTTTTACAATAAAGTAACTTGAAAATAGAAATTGCATGCACTTTTTCTTTTAAAAGTAACTTCCTAAGACTTGAACTCAAGACCTATTAAGGAATAAAGCAACTTTGAACAAAGTGAGCTAGATTAAAAGGTATGTAAAATATGGGAATCAGGAAGGTTTTTTTTTTTTAACTCTTCTTGCTCAGTTTGCGTGCTTGCCCTTTTTCCTGCAAAACACACCACAAATCGAAACAAAAAAACTTTTCCACAATTGTGGAGTTAGATCTCGTTAGCTTGCCCGGAAAGTCTACGTTTTCTCTCTGTTTCTAATTTGCCGAGATCGCGCAAGGTGCGCGGCAAAGAGCATATGCAGCCGAGAAAAACCCTTTCCCTTTCTGTTTCTGATTTGCCAAGATCGCTCAAGGTGCACGGAAAAGAGCATATGTAGACGGGAAAGCAACAATACGAACCCAAAAAAAAATCTAACAGTACAAAATGATAAAATATGAGATTTTTTCTTTTAAAAACAAAAAATAAAAAAATGCGTCATTGTAACATTATACCTTCAGATCTGATGAAATATGCATTTCTAGAGCAACCGGGAACCGTTTTCAATCAAACGAAAACTATTTCCCAATGGAAACAACGCTTTGGACACAATGGAACACCTCCCATAGCCCAAAAATGCATAGAAATACCAGAACTAGAAACCCTTTCAAATTTTGGCAACAGCAGTTCAAGATTTAGATCACAACCAGAAGTGGCACTTCATAAAAGCTCTGATACCATGTTCAGGTACACAGGGTACTACCAAAGGACCGAACACCAAGATAAACCACTTCACACAAACAGATCACAGAACAACACACCGATGTTTTGACGTGCTTTAAACCCTCTTGAGGGAAACACTCCACGGCCTCGGCCAAATAGCTTCTACGGGACAATTTATTATGCAAAGAAAGAAAGTTACAAATGAGCCTCTCATAATTAATCAACTAAATAATGACCCTCCATGCTCTTTAAATAGAGATCATGGACCAATCGGGTGTTAAGCCACGGATCAAGGTTAGGTTTGATCTAAGAGAAGTTGAGCCGTCGGATCACTCTATGTCGGAAACATATTGTGACTGTCGGATTAAGTATTTACAAATGCATACTAATGCATACTAAAGAAACACACTATCCCTAACGGATATATTACACAAGTTGATCTTAACTAACTCCTAAGTGTCTAAATATCCTAACATAAACCCATAATTAACTAACCAAATTGATTTACTTAGGTTACAATCAATCCTTTCAAAAATACCACATGTAAACAATCACACAATGATCAACAATATCTTCAGCTCGGATGAAAAGAAGAGTGATCTTATATGTAAAATTAAGAGACTACAACAAATGAAAATATATCACCCGAGTTCTTGATGGAATAAAATCCTATGTCACTCATATTCCAATCCTCCAACATGTAAGTACAATGTTGGTTTGGTCCATTCCTTCAATTGTAGGACTTTCTTTTATGCTTGGGAAAAGTGGTTTAGGGAGTTGGGTCGGGTGCAATTGAATCCATGTGGAATTGCAACAGCCTTCAACTACCTAAACTACCAGCTAATAGTAAGAAATTTGTATGAGTTCTGCACATATGGGATTTAGTGACGATGTGTATTAGAACATGAAAGGTCTATGATATTGAAATAGGCCCATGAAGGAGTTGTGGGAGGCCACTACATGAATTTCACTATGAAACTATCTCAGATTCTCACTATGGTGTTTTAAATAATTGTGGTATTTAGTTTCCACAATGACAAGCAATGCAACCATTTTTTCCTATTTACTTCCCTACCAATTTTTAAGGGTTTCGATATTTTATCTACTATGGTTTACCACAAAAATAATACCCATGAGTGTGTGGGGTATAAACATGTGGGGTAGGGATCAAATTTGAAGGGCAGGGTCCCATTTCACTTTGAAGGTCTATGAGATATTAAAACCTTCAATGTTTACATGTAAAAATAAATCATTCTTTTCATTTGAAAATGTAATAGTACATCAAAATTTTATCATTTCTTAAAAACATTAATCTATAGTAGGATCATTCCTACCAAACCTCTGCGCAAATGCTAAAACATTTAAACCAATGCGATTTACTAGCTAGGGCTTACCCAACTCTTTTCATTTAACCATACATCCTTTTTCAAAATGTAATAACACAGAGATCGAATCTCACCAAAAGAGAAACACTAAATAAATAAAATGACCAGCGTTACAGACCAACCCTCAAACCCAAAATCAAAACACACAACGTGTGTTTTCGATGGCTTCTCAAACAGAAAATACTTACGCCCAGAACCAAAACCGTTAAGTCACAAAATTATTTTATCAAAGTCAAAAATCATAAATAGAATCGTTTTCTAATTACAGTAGCTATAGGTTCGAATCTCTTAGCCAAAATACTTGCGCCCAGAGTCCAAAGCAAATAGATACAGGATCGATTTTTACCCATTTAATTAGCAGAGTATAAAAACCCATGTTTTAAAACAAAGCTAGTATTTACACACAACAAAACCCCAATTCATTTTCCAAACCATCAATTTACATGTAGAATCAGTTTGTCACCTATAGGTGGCAAATTACAAAGTAGAGCATATTCATAAGTCTACGACTGAGCACACAAAGTCCATGTAGAATTCTCATGCATCACACATTATTCCAGATTTAAAACCATTAACCAAAATTCAATAAAACAAAAACATGTTTCTAGATTACATATATTTAAAACAATTTATACAAATCAATCTCATAGAGTAACACCGCAAGTGAATGCCCAAAATAGAGGTTAGTCAAAATCATGGATTAAATTACAAACAGGGTTTACAACCATTGATGGCCACAGCCAAGTCATAAGCACCCAGAATGGACATACTCCATTACTTTAAATGCACCATAAACAAACTACCAAAACACTCGTACGAAGTAAATTCCCATTATGGGTCAAAACCATAACATTTTCTCACTACCCACGACTTGCCCCAAATCGAAAATTAGTTACAGAAACCCTAAGGTGTACCAAACACAATATATAATAAAAAAACCCTCATCCATGAAAAGAGTAGGAATCGAGCTTCCGATGAAAGGGGAGGGTTGCAATGGTCCAAACTTACGAGGTCCATTTGACATTTTCGAAACCCTTGCAGACAAGAACCACCCACGTCCCAACTTACTGCTCCAAATACCACTCACCCTGCCAGAGAAACAGAACAGGGTTAACACCATTTCATGAATACAAATGAATAAACAAATCAAAATAAAATTTATGGACAGTGCTGGATTGAACAAACCACTTACCAGGTTGTTGTTCCATGAGTCGCGCACTCCTTACCACCAGAACGAGTGCACGCCTGAGTTATGCTCATGGCGCAAGCCCCATGACCACTAGCATTAAACCACTAAGGGAGCTCTTGTTAAATTTTCAGAATTTACTTCAATCTGATCTAGGATCTTAACTGAGAGAACAACATGTACAGCATATCTACAGCATATCAATCATGGAGACAATAATGCAAGCACACAAGAGACACAAAGATTTACTTGGAGAAAACCATAAAGGTGAAAAACCCCAATAACTTCCTCAGAGATAGATAGAGCAATGATACAACCAACCATAAGAGATAGACACAACCTAGCAGCAGATCCTCCTCCTCCATAAGTGCGCAACTCTTCCTTGAGTGCATGAGAGAAGTGAGTGAGCAAATAGAGTGCCTCCCGCACTCTATTTATACTTGACTTGACTTGCCTTTTTACCTAACTCATGTAGGCTCGAACTTAACCACATAACATAATGCTGACTGGGCCGACCCCCAATAGGGTGGTCTAATAACCCTTAGACCCACATGGCCGACCCCCAATAGGGTGGTCTAATAACCCTTTGACTCACATGACTTATACAGGGCCGACCCCAACAAGGTGGTCTAATAACCCATCAAGTATAAGTTACGACACTTACAATATAAATAACGACACTTCCGTATAGAGGAATAATAACATCTCTATAGGAATACAATATACATATATGTGAAATACATTCCGAAGTTACATATACATCAACACTCCCTCTTAACTAGGAAGGTATTTCTCAGCACAGTTCTTCTAGCACAAGTCATCTTCTCTGGATCATCATCACTGGATAATCGTCATCGAGTCATCATCATCGTCACTGCTGCTTCTATCTCAATCAATCTCTGAATCTACTCGTCATAGGAATTTCTACAGAGCCAGTCCTTTTTCATACTGGATGTAGGCCCACCATCTGCAGGTCTTCATCATCACTGGCCATACTGTGGAATCCTCAGGACTTATTACGTGCGTCACAAAACCTGGCTGCAGCATCCCAGGCTATTACGAGCACACAGCTCTACCTGTAGGATCTCCCAGGAGCACATTACATGTGACCCATCACAAAACCTGGCTGAAGCATCCCAGGCTGTTACGAGCACGCGGCTCTACCTGTCGGATCTCCCAGGAGCACATTACATGTGATCTCACCACAAAACCTGGCTGAAGCATCCCAGGCTGTTATGAGCACACAGCTCTACCTGTCGGATCTCCCAGGAGCACATTACATGTGGTCCACCACAAAACCTGGCTGAAGCATCTGAGGCCTTTTTCATCCTGTCCAGATCTCCCAGGAGCAAATTACATGTGGTCATGGCAAAACCTGGCTGAAGCATCTGAGGCCTTTTTCATCCTGTCCAGATCTCCCAGGAGCAAATTACATGCCATAGGACAAAACCTCGCAAGAGCATCTGCCAGATATCCCAGGGCACCGAATTACATGCCATAGGCAAAACCTCGAAAGACTATTTGCAGATCTCCCAGGGCACAAATTACATGTCCTCCCAAGCAAAACCTCGCAAGAGCATTTTCCAGATGTCCCAGGGAACCGAATTACATGCCATAGGCAAAACCTCGAAAGACCATCTGCAAATCTCCCAGGGCACAAATTACATGCTTTCCTGCACAACCTGATCCACGGCCACAAAGTATCATCTGATACTCATCAAACATCATCCTGATGTACACATGATCATCCTGATCATCATCACTGCAACATCCTGCTGCATGTCATCTGGAGAAGCTCGTCATCCACGATCATCCTGATCATACAATGCATCCATCTGATGCACACCAAGTATCCATCTGATACATACATAGATACATGATCCACACAATGTATCCATCAGCATACATGATCTACCTAATCATACAAAGATACATGATCCACATAATGTATCCATCAATCATACATGATCTACCTGATCATACAAAGGTACATGATCCACACAATGTATCCATCAGCATACATGATCTACCTGATCATACAAAGATACATGATCCACACAATGTATCTATCAACATACATGATCTACCTGATCATACAAAGATACATGATCCACACAATGTATCCATTAGCATCCAACATGATGCATAAATACATACACATGATCCAATCGGTCATATCCAGCATCCAACATGATGCGTACATACATATAAATGATCCAACTGATCATATCCAAGCAGAAACCAGAACATCATCCTGATGCTCATCATCCAGTGCTTACATCCATAGCCATATGTAGGATCCCCCTTCCAAAATGCTTGGAATGGCTTCAGCAAATGTGTCCATCACTTCTTCCTCGAAGTATCCTCGATCTGAAGCACGCCAAGCCTCTCTTTGAAGTACTCGAACTTCACACTGGCTAGTGGCTTCGTCAGCACATCTGCAATTTGCTCGTCCATCGCAACATACAGGAGCTTCATAGCTCCTCTCTGCACCATATCCCTGATATAGTGATATTTGATCTCTATGTGTTTCGACCTGTCATGAAACACTGGGTTCTCGGACAGCTTCACACAACTCTGGTTATCACAGAAGATACCAGTAGCATCCAATGGGAGATCAAATAACTCAGACAGTAGCTTCCGTAGCCATACTGCCTCACAACTAGCTGAACAGGCTGTAACATACTCTGCCTCAGCTGTACTCAGTGCTACGCAGGACTGCTTCCTGCTAAACCAAGAGATCACACCTGATCCTATACTGAAGCAGCACCCAGATGTGCTCTTCCTATCTGCAGCACTGCCAGCCCAATATGAATCAACATAGCCCTGCAGGTTAAACTTTTGATTTGCCTCATACTTGAGCCCATAATCCACTGTACCCTTCAGGTACCTCAGAACATGCTTTACAGCAACTAGGTGAACACTCCTTGGATCCGTCAGGAACTGGCGCAATGTGTTCACAGCAAATCAAATATCCGGTCTCGTGTTCGTCAGGTACATCAAGGACCCAATCATCTGACGATACATAGAGACATCAACCAGCTCAGATGAAGCATCACATAGAAGCTTCAGATTCGATGCCATAGGTGTGGCCATGGCCTTGCAATCCATCATCCCGAACCTCTTCAGGATCTCTACTGCATACTTCCCTTGTCCAAGGAAGATTCCTTCTGCACTCTGCCACACCTCCATGCCAAAAACAAATATTGCATCATCCCCAAGTTTTTCATCTCGAACTCGATAGTAAGCTTCCGCTTCGTGTCGGCAATCAATCTATCTTCACCATACCAAGTTCTGCACATATATGATTTCCTATCATGTGTCTCAGAACCAAGTGGCTGCTCCACATACACTTCTTCTTCAACTACACCATTCAAGAAAGCTGTCTTGAATCCATCTGGTGTATCTTCTGTTTCGTCACTTTTATATTTCTCTATGCTGCCCTCTGCAACATGCTTGATCTAATAGTTCCATATGGAAGTCATAACAAACTTCCCTTCAGGTCTTGGGATTACATCCCAAACATCATTCTTCATGATCGACGGATCATGGCATTCCATTTCTTCATCCCAGATCCTGGGAAATTCAATATCTTCAATAGATATCTTTGTTGCTGGAACAAATGTTGTAGTCCTTTTTGTAGGTGAAGATATACGGTCTTTCCTACAAAACAGGTTAAATTGCATGATTAGAAACATCTCATAATTTTCAGAACAAATTCTTACACATAAAGAAATATGTCATACAGTCATGCAATTATCTTAGCCAATGCTTCAATACAACATTTATCCATATCCCGTAACTTTCTAGATGCCTTCCAGTCTCTACCAGAACATTGTTAAGAGTGTGCACAACTCCCAACATGTCAGCAAAGAGGTTTCATTCTAGATAAGTAGCAATGGAATGTTGTATAGTGCCATAGGCCACTTACTCATGCATATTAGGAGTATACTGTTCATTAATGCAACTATTCTAATATGCACAATACATATCCTAAGTCTAGGAACATGAGCATATCATTGAACAATTTTATTTAAACAAACACATATGCAAGAAATGATAATTTAAAATACTTATCTTTGTTTGTTTGTTGGGTGGACTCCCTCTGAGTCTTTGCTTCCTTGCAGGAGCTGCTGGAGTCCTAATCTGAAGTAGCTTCTTCTACACCTTTCTATTGTGGAATGTAGAGAGATGGTCAAATCCCTCTGAATATCTGCATCCTTGCAGAAACTACTGAAGTGTGCTCCTTTGCTTTCTTGTAGGAACAATTGGAGTGTGCTCCCTCTTGATCTTTGCTTCCTGAATTCCCTGTTCTTGAACTCATAATCATCCTTGATCCCTATGCATGCTTATTAGTATCATGAATGTGTTATCCTTGTGATTTCATATAAAATCATACATTCATTAGTATACTATTAAAACATAATAATCTCAAGCATGTATAGTCATGATCATTTTAAACAAAAATAATAAGCATTAGCATTCAAGGTTTATGTAGGATTCTTATGGTTAGTCAAATCATAAGAAACATAACATGTCTAAACTTATAATTACTCAAACCTATGACTCTTCGGGTTAGTCATATCATTAATTAAGGTAAGACACATAATATGCATATACCCATGATTATTCTAACTTATGCCTTCATGATTCTTCTGGTTAGCCATATCATCAATTATGGTAAGAAACATAATATGTATACAACCATGACTATTCAAACCTATGACTTCATGAATAATCATTATCAACAACACAACAGTATAAGATCCTAACCCAAGGTAGGATTCTAGCTTGATATAGGAAAAGCATACCTGGATTAGCATGCTAGCTATTTATGTCTAACATACCCGCATAATGTCTTCTTGTTCTTCGTCAATGACTTGTGCTAGTAACCTGCATGTCTCATAAGTTAACCATTGCAAAACCAAGTTATACATACCTCGTAAATGGATCTTCTATGAGATCCATGACAATGGATGAATATTTGTCCTCATGTTATCATGATCATATGTTCTTGGACCATAACATGATTTGTCTTTCTTGGTGTACCTTTCATGTTAGTAGACAACATAAACCTCATACAACACCATAATTCATTAGTACAATCATAAGTGTCAATACCCTAATTAATGAATATTTTCTATCGTGCATTCACAGTTTTATTAAGGTAATACGACAAATCTAAAATCAAAATTGTACCAACTGTAATAACATGAAGACAAACATACCATAAACTTAATCATGGACAAATATCAAAACATACATCGATGAGTCATACCTGTCGAGATCGCTTGTAATCTTCTTATGTGAAGCCTTAGCCTCATCTCCCTCTGAAACAGGAACATCTTCACTTACGCAAGTGACCAATCCATCTTCTTCTAGGATTAGCCCAATCCACTTGATTTGCAAGAACTGGACCTGGAGCTAGATATGGGTTTGTCAGAGAAACCCCAAAAATTCAAACTTTGAATTTCAAACTTCCGAAAGGATAGAAATATGCACCTTGATGAGCTGATCAAATTGGTATATTCAGAATTTGAAAACTGCAAAGTTTCACTCCTCAATTTTTCCTTTGAAACTTCCGGATTCACTGGACGTGACCCTGAACTGGGGTTTGATGAATCCCACTCTTCTGCCCAATCAAAAGGTTTGATCCAAAGCTCTAAGCTTCTATTTTTCTGAGGAGCTTCCAGCCGTGGTCTCAGATTTCAAAAATTCCCATTTTTACAGAAGCCCTAATTTTCCACTTTCCTGATCAAAGTCCCGAACTAGGGTCTGATCAAGCCCGGCCTTCTACCCAACCAAAAATTCTGATTTTGGTCTCTAAATTTTTATTTTGATGAGTAGCATTCAGCCGTGGTCTCCGATTACAAAAATTCCAACTTTCTCCAAAGCCCTAAATTCCGGAAGCCATGAATGAAGGTACTCAAAAATAATTCTGTTTTGACAGAAATATGTACCCGATTGTTTCTGGTGTACCTCTGAATTTTTCGATCCACAGGGTCTGAAAAAGTTTCCTAAGATAGCCTGACCTATTATCTTTCCATCCTGACAGGTCTTCCCTCAATTGGATTCTCTGAGAGAGAGTTATGCCAAATGTCGCAACGTGACCTGTTTTGGGATAATACAGGAGAGCGAACTTGTACGGCGTGCCACGTGTCACTGTTTCAACTTCGGCCTCTGAAAACTTTTTCTGAGATAACTCGGCCTGTTATCTTTCCATCCTGACAGGTCTGACCTCAATTGGATTTTCTGAGAGAGAGTTATGCCAAGTGTCGCAAAGTGACCTGTTTATGGGATAAAATAGTAGAGCGAACTTGTACGGCGTGCCACGTGTCACTGGTTCAACTTCAGCCTCTGAAAACGATTTCTGAGATAGTACAGTCTGTGTACTACCTATCACTTTTCACGAAATTTCATTTGGATCTTCCTAGCCCAAGTTATGACCTTTTTCCCAAGGTCACCTGATTTTGACTTAGATCTGGAAGAGGCAGAAACCCTATATTGCACAGATCATAAATCACAAAGTACAACGAATTAGAGGTTTTCCTTTGGACACAAGGTACCTGGAGATCTTATCTTCGGCTTGTAACAATTTCAGATCCGAAAACTTCACCAAAACGGATTTATAGCGAAAGTTCTACGATGACTGGTTTTTGCTATATCAAGCCCTAGCATCGTAAGTGCAACAAGTGTCATACATGCCATATCATGCCTTCTTTCAGGCTAGCTCTGATACCATGTTAAATTTTCAGAATTTACTTCAATCTGATCTAGGATCTTAACTGAGAGAACAACATGTACAGCATATCTACAGCATATCAATCATGGAGACAATAATGCAAGCACACAAGAGACACAAAGATTTACTTGGAGAAAACCATAAAGGTGAAAAACCCCAATAACTTCCTCAGAGATAGATAGAGCAATGATACAACCAACCATAAGAGATAGACACAACCTATCAGCAGATCCTCCTCCTCCATAAGTGCGCCACTCTTCCTTGAGTGCATGAGAGAAGTGAGTGAGCAAATAGAGTGCCTCCCGCACTCTATTTATACTTGACTTGACTTGCCTTTTTACCTAACTCATGTAGGCTCGAACTTAACCACATAACATAATGCTGACTGGGCCGACCCCCGATAGGGTGGTCTAATAACCCTTAGACCCACATGGCCGACCCCCAATAGGGTGGTCTAATAACCCTTTGACTCACATGACTTATACAGGGCCGACCCCAACAAGGTGGTCTAATAACCCATCAAGTATAAGTTACGACACTTATAATATAAATAACGACACTTCCGTATAGAGGAATAATAACATCTCTATAGGAATACAATATACATATATGTGAAATACATTCCGAAGTTACATATACATCAACAGCTCTTCCTCCTCCCAAAACTCAAAACAACGAAATGACAAATGAAGAAGCCACACAACAGAATTATCTATAGCTATAAAAACATGACGTTGTTAGAAAATATAGGGAAGGTCTTCTACACCTACGAAGGAAATCAAAAGATGACATAGATAACTAATCACATTAATAATGGGATAAAAATCTATTATGTTACCATAGTCACCTTTCCCCAAACATTCAAGTTCTTAGAGTTTACAAGATATATCTAAAGAGCATTTTCACCTATTAAAAATAAAACCATTAGAGGTTAGTAACAAGGCACATTGTTAACCAGCCAAAACAAGTGCATAGATACTGGATATAAACAAGTGCATAAATTTATTTTGCATCGTATATATATGGAATCCTTGGGGGCCCTTAATCACTTCTATCCTAGAGTGAGATCTCTCAACTTGAATTGGATTGTTATTCAATGATCATTGTCTATGGTGATACTTTGTGTTACTACATGAGGGTAAGCCCTTGGTAAAATTGACTTGGTTCTTAGTTAAGACATCTTTTAAGAAGGGAAACTAGTCTTGAAATGCCTTAATTGACATGCAATAAAGAGAATTGATGCCAAGGTCAAATCTTAAGTGAAAGTTTGATTTGGCCACTAATAATAATTTTAGTTTAGAATGGGTTTAATGCCTAATTGTAGAGGATCTTGTACTTAAGCTTGGCCTGCAAGGCCCATGAGGTTTGTGGTGCGAGTATAAGTGGGGGATTGTAACAACCTTCAGCAAATATAAATTAGACCTCGTCTATTTCACCAACAAGGGTCCTTAATAAATGAATGTCCAATCTCTTCAATCCTTGTAAATGTTAC
This sequence comes from Larix kaempferi, assembly GCA_027924585.1. NCBI lineage: Eukaryota > Viridiplantae > Streptophyta > Pinopsida > Pinales > Pinaceae > Larix > Larix kaempferi. The sequence continues at coordinate 50,637,717 of BSBM01000510.1, forward strand.
TAATATTGTGAGACAATAAGTAATAGTAAACTCTCAAAAACGTGAACTTGGAATCACTTGTTACAGATGTTTAAACTCAACCTCTTTATCAATGATATTCATACACACACATTATCTACTAAATTAAAGCCAACTAAGGTTCATGTTTACCAAACATTATCTACCATCCATATATTATACTCCATTCTACAATGTAAAGTAAAATTTTGTGTATGGTCCAAAGGTTAAACAAAATGCCTAGTAAAATTATGAATTGACTAGATAGTGAAGCATATGATGTGTATGCTCCAAAGGTTAGGAAAATGCCCAAAAAAATGATCCATTGACCAAATAGTGATGCATACGATGTGTACAACCAAAATGATAGGAAAATAATTAGCATTGTCCTTGATAATATGAAGTCATCAAACGAAGCCTTGAACCAAATCATAACTAGAAGTTTCCATATATGCCATTGAATCCACATCAAGAATCATGACCTCAATGTGCTTTTGATTGCAAAGGCCTTACTTTTTTTTTTTAATTATGCAATGGTAATCTGTGTTGATAAGATGAACTAGCCATAAGCCTACCATTTATAGATCATATTAGTATCAAATTAGTTGAATCCATGACCTTGAAGAAGCTATCAACACTTTGAGGAGAAATAGAATACCTGAAGAAGGATCTTGATACTTCTGTTGAATTATTACGTTTGTTAAAATAACACTTGGTCGAACACCAAGAATCCCTCATCACTATTACAACAAATTGAAAAAAGAGCAACATATCACTCTTGCAATTGGGAGAGAAATTAATTTACAAGCCAGATAATGTACTTAAAAAGTGTTCTTCTAATGGCGTGATAGCAAACTAAGAACATAACATTGCTTTATTTCCATAAGTCATAATAGTAGTATGTGGGTATGAACTAAGCATAAGTGTAGACCTAGGATCCAACACCACATCTAATTACCAGGAATATTGAAGACCAATCACTAAGATTGAATACCAAGTTGAATGACCATCCATATTTACCCTAGAAGCTCTATCCATAACAAATTATAGAATTACTTTGAATGGAAAAACATGAGACTTTATATATATTTTGATATTTTCAATAGATACCGTCGAATATCTGACATCCTTGAGCACAATATGTTGTTGGATATCCGACATCCACGGGAATTGTTGATTATACTAATTATTGGATAGCCGACGACAGTGGTCATTATTCGACAGACATCGTGGGATATCCGATGGTTGTCAGATATCCGATGGCCAATTCTATCAACTTAATTTTTTATTATCAAATTTCGTATTTTTGAAGGTGAAATCCAATGAAATAGTCCTTTTCATTGGATGTCGTCGGATTTTGGGTTCAAATTCTGTATTGCCACCGCCTAACATTAAACAAATCAGGGGATTTCACACCCATTAATCTTGCAAAAATGGGGGAAAATGTATAATTTTTATCATATGGAATTTTAAATGACCTTGATGGATGGTGTCCATCTAGATCATGTTGGGTATTGACCTAGATAAAGATGAAGGAGTCACTTTAAAGAAACAAAAAATTAAAAAAACAAGATATCACATTAAAAAGTGATGACCAAAAGACAACTTGCATTCTAATTCTACCACGGTGTAAAGACAAAAGGAAAATAAAAGCTTGTGAAATCAAATATTAATATGCAATAATTACAAAAAAGTATGCAGTGTTGAAAATTGTACTAATTGAGATGAGAATATGGAGAAAACAACAAGGAAGTATGATCACAAATGAACTCATCAATTCAAGAGAAATCTGAAGAGAGGATGAGAAAATATGAAAAAAATTGAGAAAATGTGATAATCCTTTGCTAATAGTATGATTGAAGCATAATGCTAGAATTGATATTGCGTCATAGCTGATGGGTGAGGTCACATTGGATATGCTCATTCATTGGCTCCTTGGTACAATACTTTTAGTTCTTATATAAAAGAATAGTGGCCAGTTGTATGGTTCTACTCATAGATGGTGTGAGTCTCAACATTGTTCGGAGGGAATTATAGTAGAGGATGCTTCTTTAGACATTTGGAACGAAAGATGGATAATGTCAATTATTATTAATAATGCTTCTTCTTGGATTGCATTTTATCCATTTGGGATATAAGTGAAATGAGACTATCAGTAATTAAATTATCTAACAAATTCCCAATTTTAGCTCCGGCGACTCCTCCTCCACATGTTTTTGTGATTCTTGCAATGGCATCTCTTGGATCTTTGTCATGTTTTGCATGGTCTCATGAGTAACATATGCATAACTGACAAATGTCCTAAGGATAATTGGGAAACGTTTTCAACTCCCATTAAATTCAACACGTCCATACATTCATCCCAAATTCATCCAAGAAGAATGGTTCAAAGAGTCTCTAAATCCAACTTATGTTGCTTTGATATTGTTGTGCAAAAAACTATCTTAGTAGCTAGGGTCAGGGCTACTAAACTGATCAAGGGAAGACAACCTACCTCTAAATTCCTACTTAATAAATGAACTTCGAACTAAATAAAGGATCATGTGAACTTACCTAGATCCCGATGGCTGTATGCTTCATAAGTGCTTCTTACTGTAAGTATTTTCCTTCTCTTGAACCAATGATCTCTTGTAGCTACAAATAACACAATCAACAAACCTTTCTCAAAAAACTTTTTATATTAAATGGAAATAGAAAAATCCAACATTAAACCCTTAATTAACTAACCAAATTGATTTACTTAGGTTAGAATCAATCCTTTCAAAAATACCACATGTAAACAATCACACAATGAACAACAATATCTTTGGCTCGGATGAAAAGAAGAGTGATCTTATATGTAAAATAAAGAGACAACAACAAATGAAAATATATCACCCGAGTTCTTGATGGAATGCCTCTATCACCTGCCTATATTCTCTTTGCTTGGCCCACTAATAGGCCTTCTTCCACTCTTGTGGGTTCTCTTGGAATAAAAGGTATTGAATACATGCAATCAAAATCCTCACTCACTCTAGGAAAAAGACAAACTCAGAACAGAGGGAATTTTGAGTGGAGATGCACCATAAAATCCTATGTCACTCATATTCCAATCCTCCAACATGTAAGTACAATGTTGGTATTGGTCCATTACTTCAACTGTAGGACTTGCTTTTATGCTTGGGAAAAGTGGTTTAGGGAGTTGGGTCTGGTGCAATTGAATCCATGTGGAATTGCAACAACCTTCAACTACCTAAACTACTATCTAATAGTAGGAAATTTGTACAAGTTCTACACAAATGGGATTCAGTGACAATGTGTATTAGAACATGAAAGGTCTATGATATTGAAAGAGGCCCATGAAGGAGTTGTGGGAGGCGAATACACTGGAAAAGAGACAACTCATAATATTTTGCACACAGACAGTTGATGGCCTACTCTACATAAGGATGCTAAGGAATTATGTCATACCTGCGACATCTACCAGTGAGTTGGGAAGCCATCTAGAAGAGATGAGATGCCACCAATTCCATAAGTAACACTGCAGGAATTTGAAAAATGGCTAGTGGATTGTTTCACGCCAATTATTCCACCTATGAAGTGGTCATAATAAATATATATAATCATGATGATAGATTATTTGACTAGGTGAGATGAAGCAGAACCTATCAAGAATTGCAGTTCATAGACAACTACACAATTTCTATTTGAAAATGTGGTTACAAGGTTTGGATGTCCAAAAATTATGATGGGTGATCAGGGGACACATTTCATAAATAATACAGTTGCTACTTTAAAAGAAGAGTTACATATCTATCACTAGAAGAGAACCTTCTATCATCCCCAAACAAATGGAACAATTGAAGGATATAACAAGATCCCGGAGACTACACTAACAAAGATCTGCAACGTAAATGAGATGATTGGGACTTAAGAATTCATGCAGTATTATGGGCATACTAGACGACATGCAAGAAGCTGAGAGGACAAATACTAGTCATACTAGTGTATGGCCAAGAGGCAGTCATTTTAGCAAGTTCATTTTGTCGAGCCTACTCATTGATATGCTGACAGAGCTCATATATTGTGTTGTAGTTGAAAGAAGATTGTGAGAACTAGTGGAATTGGAGGAAGATCGGTTCATCGCAGGATTTCATCAGCAAGTTCAGAAAGCACACAAAAATCATGCCATGAAAGACATATCAAGCAGAAGTAGTTCAAGAATGGAGACCTAGTTTTGATGTACGAAAGCAAGTTTATGAAGGACCGGGGTAAGTTCAAAATGCATTGGTTGGGTTTTTATGTCATAAAATTTGTCACAGAGGCAGGGGGCATAAAGCTAGAGAAACTGAATGGGGAACCCCTAAAAGGATTTTTCAATGGGAGATAGTTGAAACTGTATAGGGACAATCATACTTCTACATAGTAGTTAGAATAAGTTTCAAAAAAATATCACGGAAGAAAAGGAAAGCGATAGAGAAAAATAAATTGTCGCAGAAGCAAAAGGGGGATAGGAGGAGCACAAGTGGCATATAGGATCATTAAACGTAGGCATGATGGAAAAATGGTGGTGAAGAGGCATAATAAATGCAAAAGATATCTAGTGGGATTTGTTCAAACAAGCACATCTCGAGTAAACCTAGACTAAATCTAGGTTAAGGTACATGGATATATGTTAGGAACCCATGTCTTTACTTTGTTAGTATATTGTTGTTGGATGCATATGCTTTGTAAGTTGTCCCGTAGTATTTGTTGATCCATAGTTTGTATTATTGTTGTTGGCGCATATGCTTTGTAAGTCGCCCGTAGTATTGTTGATCCATAGTTTGTAGTGGCCCATGGTTTTGACCCATAGTATTGGCACCTAAACTTAGTATATAGGTGTGTGTTGAGGCCTATGAAGGCACCGTGAAGTTATTTTGTATTGAGCTTGCTCAAAGGAGGTTGCCTCCTCGAAGTGGACTATGATCAATAAAAGTATTATGTGATCTGATATATTGTATATTTTCGTCAATTAATTGTTGCGGGTTCTTCACATATGGTATCAGAGTACTTTCTTGGGCTCACTGGGTGAAATTTCTGCCAAATTTTTTTTTCGCGTTTGTTGTGGGTTCGGATTTGGGAATAATCCCTATCTGCTTAACTATGGGAAGTACTTGGGCATAATCCCTAAAAATGATTGTGAGGAGTACCATAGGAACCCCGAAGTAGCTGGCCCATTGAGAGGACCTGCCAACAAAAAGGGCAACGACCCCTACCTAATTGACTAGTTCCCACCCGTGAGGTAATCCAAGATATATCGTTTGTGGCAAAGTGGTTATCATTTCTACCTGAGCCGTGGAGTGAGGGGTACTTCCCCAATATGCAAGCCGTCAGATAGCATTGGTGGCCGAGTGAAACCCCTGAACTGTTAGGAAGACGCACATACTTGGGGTCAATATCTATTTTTAGCTGAACTATTGTCAATCACTGCTGCGCCGTTTCAGATCCAGCCGTTCAGATCCATTCTGAAAGCCATTCCAGATCTATTTCAGATCCATTCGACGCTGTTTCAGATCCCTCTGTTTTTGCTCACTTCCGGGCCGTTGCATATCTATCTGTTTCAGATCCCTTCTAAGCTGTAGCCGCTCCATTCTGGGAAAAAAAAAAATCTCCATATCTTCCTTGTTTTCACTCTGTTTCCCTTTAAACTTCCCGGGAACCCCTGTAATCCCATTCTGGATATTTCATTCCTGAGGACCCTATCCCCAATTCCACTTCCCAAAGCCCAAAATCCCACATTTGTCTATTTTTAGGGTTTGCCATAACTTCCTCAGATTTCACCCAATCACCTTCAAATTTTACCACAAATTTCCTTTCCTAATTCTGCTTCTTTGCCCCTCTCTGCCAAATTTTCCCATTCTTTCACCCCACTTCCGAAATCCTCCTTTTCTGCTTCCCTGTCCATTAGACAGTGTCCAAATCCTAGTCAAACCCTAATTACCCTTCAGATTTTTTTCCCAAATCCATATTTTCATTTAAAGAAACAGTTTCTGTTTTTGTTTTTCTACCTAGTCAAAAAAAGAACTCATGGTTATGGTTATCACCCGCGCAGGAGCAAAAACCATGGAAAAGGCACTTGCAGCCATCCAAGCCAAACTCCTTGATCTGGATGAAAAATTTCTCGGCCTCCATCTTGAACATTCATCCATGAACAACAAACGACAGTCTGAGTCTTCCTCGGACAATGGGTTCTCTTCTTCTAGCAATTTTCGTGGTCTGAAGCTTGATTTTCCTTGCTTCAATGGTACTGATCCAACTGGATGGATCTATCGTGTAGAACAGTATTCCAGTCTACATAATACTTTTGATGTCAGCAAAGTTCCACTTGCATCCTTTCATTTGGAATAGGAAGCTCTTCAATGGTACTGTTGGTACATCAAGGCTCATGAAGAGCCAAAACGACCAGACTTTTGCTAGCTCCTTTTGCAATGATTTGGTCCTAGTGCTTTTGATGACTTCACAGGAGCCCTCACTAAACTTCGCCAAATTGGCATTGTGAGAGAGTATCAAACCGAATTTGAGAAACTCTCCAACCACACTGAGGATTGTCTGATGAATTTTACCGAAGTTGTTTTATCAGTGATCTAAAGGATGCCATCTGCTCTGAGGTCAAAATGTTCTGTTCGAACACAATGATGGAAGCCCTGGGGTTGGCTAAGTTGGCAGAAGACAAGATTGCAGCCCAACAATGCTCCAAGCCCACTTTTTTTCCCTTCCGAAATATGGGTTCTCAACGACCACCCATACCGCAGGCTCCTCGACCAACTCCTATCAAGCATTTGTCTGAAACAGAGATGCAAGCACACAGAGAAAAGGGGCTTTTCTATAATTGTGATGAGAAATTCACTCGGGGACATAGATGCGTTCAGCAAAATCTCTATCTCTTGGATGTGGATTCTCCGTTTGCCTTTGAAATTGGTGACGAAGATCTAGATACAATGGATGCTCACGTTGACATTCAAGAACCGCCTATTGACCCTCCATCTCAGGATGACCAGCTAGAGATATCTCTCCATGCTTTAGCTAGAATCACCACCCTTCAAACAATGCGGGTTAGGGGTTACTTCAAGAAGCTTCCTCTTACAATACTCATTGATTCTGGTAGAACTCATAATTTCATTGACCCTCGGATCGCCAAACAAGCTGATTGTTTTATCCATCTTTGCTCCAACTTTGAAGTCATGGTTGCCAATGGGGGCACCTTACCTTGCAAAGGGAAGTGTCGAAATGTGTGTATCTCTATGGCAGATTATACCTTGCACTTTGACATGTTTGCCTTGACCTTAGGCACATGTGATGTGGTTTTGGGCACTCAATGGCTACGCACACTTGGCCCTATCTTATGGGATTTGCTAAACTTTGGATGCAGTTTTCCCTCAATGGACAAAAACACACATTGACAGGATTACAAGCAAGGTATCTCAACATCATCAGTTCACATCGCATGGAAAAACTCCTCAAGAAGAATTCACATGGTGTCATCGCTCAGATCCATTCCATTCAGATGCAACCATCAGCAGTCTCCACTGCTCCTTTGGATCTACAATAAATTCTGGATCAATATACGGGTGTCTTTGCTAAACCAGTGGGATTGCCACCTTCAAGGCCAGAAGACCATCGTATTCAGGTCCTTCCTGGCATCGTTCCTCCCAACATCAGGCCCTATCACTACCCCATTCACCAAAAAACAGAGATTGAAATGCTCGTTCAGGACTTATTGAAGCAAGGTATTATTCGCCCAAGCACTAGTTCCTTTTCTTCTCCAGTTCTTTTTGTCTGCAAAAAAGATGGGTCATGGCGCCTCTGCATTAACTTCCAAGCACTTAATCACCTCACCATCAAGGGTAAGTTTCCAATTCTTGTTGTTGATGAGCTTCTTGGGGCTCAATTTTTCTCCAAGTTGGATCTTCGTTCTAGGTATCATCAAATTCGGGTTCATGAGGATGATATCCCTAAAACAACTTTCCACACACATGATTGCCATTATGAGTTTTTGGTCATGCCCTTTGGCCTCACTAATGCTCCTTCCACATTCCAGGCCTTAATGAATAAAATATTTCGGGCCTACTTGCGGAAATTCATTCTGGTATTCTTTGATGATATCCTCATCTACAGTAAAGCATGGGCTGAACATCTCCAACATCTGGATCTTTTCATGCAACTTTTCTCTGACCATCATCTCCACGCCAAATAGTCTAAATGTGTTTTTCGACAGAAGGAAGTTGAGTATCTTGGGCACATTATCTCAACACAAGGGGTTCGTGTGGATCTTGCCAAAATCGATGCCATGAACAATTGGCCGCATCCTCAGACACTCAAGAGCTTTCGTGGTTTTTTGGGGTTGACTGACTACTACTGCAAGTTTGTCAAGGATTATGGGAAGATTGCAGCTCCATTAACTGCTCTATTGAAAAAGGATGTTTTTACATGAACACATGCTACTCAGTGTCCATTTGACAAACTGAAATAAGCTATGTGTACTACACCTGTTCTAGCTATGCCCGATTTTTCCAAGCCCTTCACTATTGAGAGTGATGCTTGTGGCAATGGACTTGGTGTTGTTCTCCTTCAAGATGAACACCCCATTGCGTTCACCAGCAAAGCCCTTTCAGGTAAGAATTTAGATGCCTCTACATATGAGAAGGAAATGATGGCTATTTTGCATGCAGTATAGAAGTGGCGACCATACCTATTAGGGAATCAATTATGCATCAAGACTGATCACCATAGTCTAAAATATTTCTTGGAACAGCGTGTCTCGTCCCCAGCACAATAGAAATGTGTTAGCAAACTCATGGGTTATGACTATGAGATCACTTATAAGAAGGGTAAGGACAATATTGTGGCATATACTCTTTCTCGCACATTTGATGCCCAAGGTTATCTTTCAGCTATTTCTATGCCTGTTCCAAATTGGTTGCAATTTGTTCAACAAGGTTATGTCAATGACTCTTCCTTATCTCAAATCATCCAACGCTTGACCAACAACCCTTCTGCTATACCACATTACTCTTGGGATGGTGCTTCCCTGAGATACAAGGGTCGTCTGGTGCTTCCCCAGAGCACAAATCTTCAATAGGTTGTATTCTATGAATTCCATGCTTCTCCATTGGAAGGGAACTCTGGGTTCCTCAAAACGTATGAACGAGCACAATATAACTTCTTTTGGCAGGGCATGAAAAGGACAATTCAACAGATGGTGGCTGAATGTGATACCTGCCAGTGCAATAAGAGTGAAACAACACTCCTTCCAGGATTGCTCAAACCCTTGCCATACCTACATGGATTTGGATAGATATTTCTATTTATTTCATTGAAGGGCTCCCTAAATCTGGCGGGAAGATAGTGATTCTCGTTGTGGTTGATTGCCTCTCCAAATATAGTCATTTTTGTGCTCTCAGCCATCCCTATACAGCCTCATCAGTCGCTCAAATTTTCCTGGACCAAATCTTTCATCTTCATGGCATCCCTTCTTCCCTTGTCTCGGATCGTGATGCGACTTTCACCAATCATTTTTGGAAAGAACTATTTCGCCACACTGGAACCAAACTGAAGATGAGTTCAGGGTATCACCCACAAATAGATGGTCAGACTGAAATTATCAATAAATGTTTGGAAACTTATCTTCATTGCTTCACCTCTAAACAACAACATCAGTGGGAAAAGTGGCTCCCTCTCGCTGAATGGTGGTACAATACCTCTTACCGCACTGCCTCTAAAATGACCCCATATGAAGCAGTCTATGGTCAAGCACCTCCAGTTCTTCTTCCATACACCCCCAAGAGTTCACCAGTTCAAGAAGTTGACACGGTCCTTCGAAACCATGATCAGATTCTTCGCATTTTGCGGGACAATCTTCACATGGCCAGAAATCGCATGAAGCAACAAGCTGATCAGCACCATTCTGAGTGCACTTTTCAAGCAGGCGATATGGTTTTTCTTCATCTCCAGCCATACAAGGAATCCTCCCTGAAACTCAAAGGGCATCATAATCTCACTCCAAAGTTCTATGGGCCATATCGGATTCTTCAGAAGATTGGGTCCATTGCTTATAAATTGGAACTTCCTCCTTCATCCCGCATTCATCCGGTATTTCATGTCTCTTGTTTGAAGAAAGTTCTTGGCACCAACATCAGTGGACAAACTATTTTACCTAAACTGGATAATGAAGGATCCATCCTCTTGGAGTTAGAAGCCGTCCTCAATCGACGCACTCGTTAGCTTCGCTCTCGCTCTATCATAGAGGTCTTAATTCAGTGGCATGGCATGCAACCAGAGGATGCTACATGGGAACCACTCCTTCAGATTCAACAACAATTTCCACATCTAAAGCCTTGAGGACAAAGCTTTTTTTAAGGGGGAGGGGATGTTAGGAACCCATGTCTTTACTTTGTTAGTATATTGTTGTTGGATGCATATGCTTTGTAAGTCGTCTCGTAGTATTTGTTGATCCATAGTTTATGTTGTTGTTATTGGTGCATATGCTTTGTAAGTCACCTGTAGTATTGTTGATCCATAGTTTGTAGTGGCCCATGGTTTTGACGCATAGTATTGGTGCCTAGACTTAGTATATAAGTGTGTGTTGAGGCCTATGAAGGCATCATGAAGTTATTTTGTATTGAGCTTACTCAAAGGAGGTTCCCCCCTCGAAGTGTCCTACGATCAATAAAAGTATTATGTGATCTGATATATTGTATATTTTCGTCAATTAATTGTTAGTGAAGGCTTCCCACTAGGATCTTAGCATCCCAATACACTCCGCAGTCCAGACTCTGGGCTGGATGTGCACCCATACGATGGTGTCCCCTTTGAGCCATATAAGCCCTGGACGAACACTGCAATGACGACGTTTCCACCCGCTCTATGACTCGAACCTGGGTGGAGGCTCTGATACCAAATGATACGAACCATTACACCAAAACCCAGAGGTGTTAGTGAAGTCTTCCCACTAGGATCTTAACAATATATGTGAGCATTCAATGTAGGATTGGGCATGGAGATAGATAAGACAACTAAGCGAGGGATATAAAACCAAAGGTAAGGTGATAAGATAAGGGCATGGTTCCTTATTCAATTAGAGTTAAGTTGCGCTGTGCATAGTTGAATTAAGGGTGAATTTGCAAAAGTTGAGTATAGAGGAATGGGACCACCAAAAGTATCATCCTCATTTCATTGAAAGGTGTGCACCAAGCAACCATCCACTATGATAGAGGAAGAAGCACCATGAGCATAAACACTAGAATCATCTAGAGTGGGAGCAAGAGGATCAAGATCCATGAAAGTAAGGTTTCCTAGGGAATACACACCTCGAAGAAATATGACTATAAAACCGATTGACCTGACAAAGGAGTCAAAATATACTTTGGAGATTCCCATGCTTCCAAAGGAAAAAATAGTTTGGGGAAATATATTAAGAGTTGTGAAGAGTATAAAGTATGAAAACCATGAAATTATAGATGCAAACAAATTCCCAGACATCGAAGAGGAAAAATATATGACCACAATGACCAGTCCAGATTCACCAGTCATTATAGTTGAGCATCAACAATGGGCGATGGGGTTACAATGAGCAGGCATATTGAATTTGTTGGAGATACCACAATTGGGAAGAATATCAGAGATCAATACCTACATACAAATGTTGTTGACCTATGTACACATAGGGTACACAGAGGTTTCATGTTGTTGGAGAAGCTAGTTTCCATCGACAACAAGCTTATTGGACAGATAATAGGGCTACCAATAGTAGGGGAGGACCCAACACTATTTTTCATAAATAAGAAGTAGTACAAAGTACTAGCTGAGAATATGAAAATAATTATGGAAGAAACAAAGCAAAGTGTAGACTAGATGTGAAAAATATCAATGATGACACAGTCAAGTTTACGACGCAAGTATTGGCTTGAAAGTTGTTTTAAAAACGTCATAAGGACCATAAAGTAGAAAGGATTATAACAACAACAAAGAAATGCACAATAGGAGTACAAATTAATGGGGAAACATTCTTAGTGAACAAATTCCTAGAGGATTGCAAGGGTGCACAAGAAAAAAGTACACCATTCTATTATGATTGGATATTCATTTTTATTGCATTGGTGCAGGAGGGAGCCAGAAAATTCGCAGTTCATGGATGTTGCACGAAAGATGTGTTTGGTAGTTATGTCTATTAATTTATGGCATACTAGAAAAAAAAGAAGGAATATTGACAACATCACATTCTTTGTCTATAATGAAGAAATCTGGGATATCATTAAGACAACACCGTGCATGCAACCACAAACAATTGAATCATACAAAGGCATTGCATTATTTAAAGCAGGGATGCACCATATGTATATTCAAGCATGGAGCGTTCCAAACACGCGGTGTTTGAAAACACGTTTTAAACTGATGGAGCAAGATGTCACCTAGATTGTGAATGATAGAGTGGAGAGACCCAGTACCAAAAGAGGAACAATAATAGAAACCAAAACAAGAAGAGTAGTAGGAAGAGACAAATGAAGAGAAGGACAGAGAAATGGAAGAAGAGGAAGAAAGGAATGGTGCAGGAGGCACAATGTGGTAGACCGCACTAGTTAGGTGAAAAGTGGAAGTATCATACCAAGGCAGGGCCCTCAAAACAAAAGAATAAGAGGAATGTGATTAAAGAGCAAGCTATCTAGTCATTGACAGGAGACAACCTGGAGAATATTATCAAACAAGTTAAGGAAGCAGTGGAGGACGCATTGCAGAAAGTGGTGGAAAAATAGGAGGAAATGCAGATGAGCATGCCAGAGCAATTAGATGCATTGCGTTAAGTTTTGGTAGAAACAAAAAATAACACCAAGTAGATCAAAGGAAGAACATGTAGATAGTACATGGTGAAGGCATATAGTCTCTGATCCATCAGTGACATCAACTAAGCTCAAAATATTGAGGATATTACTGGGAGTGGCACATGAAATCTAGTTCCATGCAATTGCACATCAATAGAGTGGACCAAAGCAACTACATATAAGGAATCATTATAGGAAGAAAATATTAAATTGTGCAAGGAGAAAGAGAAGGATGTGTAGGAGATAAAAGTTGCAATGGGAAGTGGAGAGAATATACAACACTATACTTGAAGGAAAATTGGAGGTAGATATTAGAGTCGAATAAAAGGTGCCAAAGATAAGTGAAGTAATTCAAGGATTCCATGCAAAGGTTGTGGAATTGGAAGGAAAATTGGAGGTAGATAATAGAGTCTAATAAAAGGTTCCAAAGATAACTGAAGTCATTCAAGGCTTCCACGTAGTTGCTTTCAATATATACAAGATTTTCTGACATTCCTTGTTCCATTCAAACTTAGCATCCTTCTTTAATAACTTCTCCATGGGTGTCTTAATGGATGCATATCCTCTAATGAATTTCTTGTAGTAGCCCATGTGTCCCAACATCCCTCGCAGTTGTTTGACTGTTGTTGACCATGGGAGGTCGATGATGATGGAAATCTTCGCCAGGTATACCAACATTCCTTCTCTGTAGACAATGTGTCCTAACAAGATGTTGAACGGAGCACAAAAGTTGCACTTCTTGAGGTTCAAGGAAATTTGGTGCTGTCGACATCGCTCCAGCATTAGTCTTAAGTTCGCAACATAATCCTTGACTAATCCATATACTATCCAGTCATCCATATAGACGGAAAGAAACTTATTATTATAGTCTTTGAATGCCACAACCACTAATCTGGAAAATATCGCTGGAGCATTCTTTAATCCAAACGGAATCAACATGTACTGAAAGCATCCCCACTCCATGATGAACGTAGTCTTGTGTTGATCTTCTTTGGCAATCTTGATCTAGTGGTAGCCCGAAAATCCATCCGTAAATGAATATATCTCCTAACCTCCTACTCCTTCGAGCACCTCATCTGTGAATGGGGTCGAGAACGGATCATGTAGGAAGGCATCATTCAGCTTCGTCAAGTCAGCATATATTCGTACTTCACTAGTTTTCTTATCTTGGATGACCATTGGCCTGATCCATTTTGATTCTTCCACAGGTTCTATATTGCAAGCCTTGAGCATTCTTTCAATTTCAGCTTGCACACGTTCCTTGTATTGTGGTTCAATTGATACGGCTGTTGCTTGACTAGATTCACATCGGCTTTCAGGGGGATCTTCATTTCCCCTAAGTCTCTGAAAATGCCCTTCATCTCTGAAAATTTTGTTGGAAACAAATCCTAAAACTCACGAAGAAATTCAGCATCTTCGCAATGGTCGACTCGTCCCAGTAGTCGCTAATGCTTGCGAGCTTTGGGTTCTCCTCTGATCCAATGTTCACCTTATTGATCTTCAATGGTTGTTGAAATTTGTCCGAATTTATTTCTGGTGCCTCAAGACTGCGACTAACTTCTGATTCTGGCACATATATAGCCCTCGGATCATCCTCATCATCGGGCTCTCCGGTGGTATTATAGCACTCCATCAACATTTCTAGTGTCGCAATCCATTGAAGTGCCATTAGTTGTCCTATCGGTACAGCCTCAAATATATTTCCATGAATCACTTGTAGTGCCATGTGGATGAAGGGCTTATCGTATGAGAAAGAAAACGATTGGCTGAAGCCAATGACGAGCTATTCCCAAGAAGTCGTCCCACGTCACAGTTCTACTGCGACATACCAGCTGCGCGGTACTTCATCCAACATGTGTACGAATGCATGTACCCACTCCTGCTTTGCTCTCGATCCCCATTGGTGTTGACAAGCATTCAGGTGCTCCTTCGGGTCACCTCGTCTGTCATATCTCATTTTTTCATACCCCATAGCTTCACCAATCCAAAACTCCATGAGGCCTCGACATAGTGTCTAGGTTGTGATGTTTGATTCGTGCGCCACCCACCATCGTGCAGGAGTATCCCTCAAAGATTTATCCATGGCCAGTAGACACTGTGGTTCTGCCACTTTTTCCTCAAATTCTGTGAGAAACTTTCCCAAGTTGGGAAATCCCTCATATGTACGTATTCCTCCATGGATACCCTTTGCAGTGACTGTGTTACCCGTGCACATCTTCTAAAGGATACTTCATGTTACTGGTTCTTCCAATGATGCCGAGCTGGTGCTGCGCCATCCTAATTCTCCATCCGCGGTGGGATTAACATAATCCTCAGATATGTAGTACAAACTATTTCACCTTTCTGTAAAATAGTCTCTGGCTAGTTCCATATAGCCCATCCCTTCCACAGGATCTAGTGGTGTGATGAATCTCATCTCGCAATTCTCAAATGACATCGTCCTCTTCTTAAAATTTAAAATCGCTTGGTTTTCCATGGCCCAGTCTATCCCCAGTAGTATCGGATAGGGACTGGTGTCATCCACAATTTCAATGACGTCGAAATCAGCATACGTCCTAAGCCCTTCAATTTCAACTAGAAGTTGACATAACCGACCAAGGGAAGTGACCTTACTTTGATTTTCTAGTCATAGCTGTACTGGTGACCAGGTCATCCATGGCTTTCCCATTGTCTCCCATGTCTGTTGGTCAAAATATTCACGTCCGAACCCAAATCTAGAATGATGGAATTGGCATCAAATGCTCCAATTTGTGCCGACATCCACATCGCCCTCCTTATCTTCTTCTTATGTTTGCGATTAGCTTTCTATTCCTGATGTGCACCTTCCTGTCGATGCAGTAGACCAGCTATTTATTCCAGTGCATCTGGGTCTTTCACCAACTCCAGGAAACTTTCTAAGAAGGCATTTAGAGTGTTTTTCTTCCTCTGTGACTTCATCGAGTCAAACGTTGGTGGCATGTCATAGATTTATTCCTGAAGAGGTAGCTACCTCCTATTTCTCATTGCCTCCTGTGCCTTCAAGAAGACATCCCTTTATGCTTCCTTGTCAAAGGTGACCTGATTCTGCTGTGTTTGGGTTGGTCGAACATTTGTGTGTGACCTGTCACCTCCTGTCACTATACCAACCATCACATGGCTACTTCTAGCCTCCATCGATATCATCTACACAGTCGATGATGCGTTCTGGTTATTTTGGTTTTGGTTTTTGGGTGGATTCTTAGTCTACCATTTCGCAATGAGCTGAGGGCATTCCTCTACACTGTGATCTATAGCATTGGAATAAGTACACTGAGACACTAGGTTTGGAAAATCACTCTGGTAGTGCCCCTGCTGTCCATAATTGTAATAGATGATTGGTCCTCTTCCCTGTCCAGCAGCTCCTTCATGCCATATACCAATGCCTCAGCCTCCGTGGAATCCTCCCCTAAAACCTCTGCATGGTGGCCCATATGGTTAGTACCGTGGTTTCCCGTACTGTTGTTGTTGATACTGTAGTTTCCCATACTGTGGCTATCCATGCAGTGGTGGTGGATACTGCGGGTTCCCGTACTGCCCTTGATCGTATTGCTGCAGTTGGTTGAACTACGGCTATGGATGGCTGTACTACGGCTATTGATGCAAAGCTGGTAGCTCTTGTCCCTTCATAAAATATGTGTCAGTTTCCCGATCTTGCAGCAGGTCATAGGCCCTACAGTCCTTCTCATCATGGCCAATCGATTGACAGAATTTGCAGTACAAATTTACTGGTTTTGACACCATCTTTTGCAAATATACACATTCCTTTGGTCGATGCTCTTTAGTATGACAAATAGGACACCATGACATGCCTCCTTGACGAAGGGTGTTTGGTTCCCTTGACTACAAATACTCACGAAACTCTGGGAAATTGTCCTTATGGTGTCCCTTAGCTTTGCACCTGGTGCACCATATGTCTCCGCGGGTTTCCTTTCCCTTATTGATATCCTCCAATTGAAGCATTAGATTGGCCAATTATGCCTAGACTCTATCCATTCCTATCCCTGCTTCGTCGATGGGTGAAGCCTCCATATTCATCGCAATCTCTAATGCTTCCGCCTGTGTCTCTACGTTTTGCTGCACCAGCGGTCCACAGATATGCGGTACCAGTCCTGTGATGAACCTCTTTGTCACTGTTGCAGCTCATTTATCAACAATCTCACTTTCGCTCTCCACATCTTGTACTGCTGATCAAATTCCCACACCGAATCTTCTGGGAATTACTTAATATCCCTGAGCTCAGTAACATATTATGACTCTGATTTTGGATTTTTAAATTCATCAATCATCGTCGTTTTGACTCGCGCCAACGTCTTGGCAGGTGTTCCCATTGGAACCTTTACAAAATTCATGTACCAGTCTAACATCTGGCCCATAAGGGTCGTTGCTATCTGTCCCATCTTTATGGCGTCATCCTGGACCTGCTTTACGGTCCAGACTGCTTCAGATATGAACCAATATGTGATGCACCTGCAACAATTAATTAATAAGAATATGTGAAATAGCAGAAATGACAGAACTTAGAATCACTTTTATATTGATCACGGGCCACTTCGAAGGGGCAACCTCCTTTGAGCAAGCTCAATACAATTAAATTCACGGTGCCTTCAATGACCTCAACACACACTTATCTACTAAGTCTATGCCCAATAATATGAGTAAAAACCATGGGACATATAATACTACGGGACGACTTACAATGCATATGCGTCCAATACTATGGGCTAATATAAACTATGGATCAACAAATACTACGGGACGACTTATAAAGCATATGCATCCAACAACAATATACTAACATAGTAAAGAGAAGGGTTGAAATAGGCTCCTAACACAATACTGTTCGGGATCCTCAGTCCCATTCCCCTAAAAGGTAGGCATCTTCACCTCGTCTGCCATCCTAACATTGCTACTATTATTGTTTACTAAAGTGCTAGTCTTACCGCTGCACGTGGGGCAACTCTGCAAGTAGTTTATATTTCTTCCTATAAAATTTGGAGTAGTATGCGGGGTTGAATGTATGTTGTAACTTACGATCTGTCCTCCTTCTTGTTCTGGGTTAGCCTAGTCAACATCTTCTTTGCAATAAGGCCGTTTCCTCCCTTGTGGTCCTGTTTCGTAGTCTTCTATTCTGATCCTCTCAGGAGACTCTCTCTCAGTCCTCCTCGTCTTCTCAGGATGTCGGAATATTGTTCCACTCCTTAAGGTACCATACTCTTCATAAGCCTCCCTTAGATACTCGTCGTCGCTTATGTCCATCTACCCCGCATTTTTCTATCAGATACAAATTCACATGATACCTTCAACCTCCACACACTGATTTTTCTACTAGTCAGAAGACATCCTCAATATTCCCTTTTCGCAGAAAAGCATCTTAATCCACAGTTTTAATAATGACAAGAACCTTCCTCTCATTCCCTTGAAGAAGTTCTTCTCGGCATCACTGTACGACTTGATAGTGTCTATTGCAAACTCATTCATGTATCCCTCGAGGATACTATCCACCCAAAAATCAACAGCTCGCGATACCTTATTATCAACTTGCTTCAGTTGTTGAATCAACTCCGGGGTCCAACAATCAGGTTCAGTCTTCTGGCCGTGATTCTTTCGGATCGTCAACCGCACTAGCCACTTATGCAACAACACTCGAAATTCACAGAAGAATATTTCATGGATATCTGAGTAAATGTATTTCTGTAGCCAACTGGTTGTTGTCTGTTTAGGATCTCGCTTCTCGCTCTCTGCGAATTCCTCCTCCTTCTTATTGAAACACTCTTGGATATCTAGTTTCGTCGGGTGCCACAGCATATCCTCTTCTTTTCTTCCTCAAGGTCTCGTCAACAGAACCATTTGTTGACGCAGTGTTTATCGATAGGGGTTCACATCGCACTGTCGCCAACAAACTACCAACCCAAACTCCCTTACAGACTGGCCCGGAAAGGTGTAACCATTTCCAGCAACACTTGCAGAGCAAGTGTAGGCTCACCCGAGATGGATAAGGGGGCTTCAGAAACCAAGTTTCCACAGTGGAGTTGAGGATATGCTTTCAACACACATTACTCTTGTAGCAACCAGAGATTATAACATCCGTAGCATATTATCAATTCATCATTCACAGATTTCAACAGATAACAAACATTCGGAACAACATATTCAATTTACTTATTCATATCAACAGTACTCCTTAAACCCATACCATATTCACATCAAAGATACTCTAAAACATTCACATTCATCATCGCATAAAAATAGAGACAGAGATTGCACCATAATGGAACATCTTCATGCATTCATTAAACCTGCGGAATGAACCTCGCAAAAACAGTCAATACACCATGCCGCAAATACAAAACAAATCAAAAGATGGGATCAATCATAAAAAACTAGATGCCCTTAGGCTTACAATCCTACTTTATTTATATGCTTCTATTCGGTTACAAAACGGTCCACATGACCAATTCTAACTAATTTAACTATTTTGCACTTCCGCGAACTTCGCGAATGGTCCTTCTTTTGCGAATTGACCCTTTCGCACTTGTCGGCTTCCGCACTTCTTGCAGACTTATCCCGTGCCAATAGTCTAGCAACTCCTGGACCTGTCGATTGAAATCCTAACTCTCTGTCGTAGTCATTCTATGTGGTGCCTTGTTTGGAAAACTCAACCGTGGAATCAAGTCGATTTGATGGGATATGCTTCTCGTTAGTGGCAATCCCGTCGATGCTTCGTCAACTACTATTCTCATAAACTCATCGAGCATCTTTTCGAATCCCACCATAATTTTTTCCATTGTCAAAATTTCAACACATGGTCCTTTCGGAATGATGGAGAAACATCCCGACTGCTTCTCCTCCTCTGTGAGGAATTCTTTCATTGAACACATCAACACTCGCTTCTCCAATAGTTTCTCTTTCCCTGCTTGCAGTCAGCTTGGTCCTCTTGTTTCGGTTTCAAATTTCTCCGCGTGCCATTTTTCCACACTATGACTGTGTTGGCTCGATCATCATAGATCATATTCCGATCATACTGCCATGGTATCCCTAACAACAGATGACATGCGTCCATTGGGATTACGTCAAACAGTACATTGTCTTCAAGCTTCCCAACCTTTAAGTTTATCAGGAACTGTCTGGTTACCTTGGCATGATGTCCTTTCTGCAACCATGATATCTTATATGGGTGTGGGTGTTATCGACACTTCAACCTTGCTTTTTCGATTACCTCTGTCAACACAAGATTCTTTGTACTGCCACCATCAATGATGGTCCCGCAATACCACTCGTCAATCCACACTATTGTTCGAAATTTACCCTTTCGCTGTGCCAGCCCCTTCTCAATGCCTCAGTCATCCTGAACCAATGTACTACTAGTCGTCATGGCTCGAATCTTTCTTTTCCCACTTTCACTATTGTCGGATGTCAATTCCGCCCTCTTGTCGACTTACTCATCTCTTCGACATCTGGGTTTCGAATCCTCTACAGCATGTAGGTTCTCTGGGCATTCATATGCCTTGTGTTCGAGTCCTTGACACTTGTAACAAACCACAGTTGGTTTGTCATCTCCTTTTCTAATATCGGATGGACCACTTTGACCATACGCAGCTCGACGGTGGTTCTCTCGACCATCGCATCGGTTTTCTTTTGTCTTCTCTTTAGTGAATGTCCCTTCTGCACGTCAGTTGTTTTCGACAATTTCTCTCCTGTATCCACTATTTTGGCCTTTCGTGGAAACAATATTCGCACCCCGACAAGTCATTCTTCCTCTAGTCAATGCGGATTTTCCTGACAGTTTCTCTTCCGCCTTCAGAGCTAGTTGGTAGGATTCATCAACCGCTTTGAATCTTGACAAGATCAACGTGTCTGGTATAGCATACTTCAATCCGTTCATGTATCTCACGATATCTTCTTCTCCTTCATTGATTTTCCCCAACCTTATCAATGATCTGTAGAACTCTTATGTGTACTCCTTCACGGTCATCTCTTTTTGTCAAAATTTTTGCAACTTCTGGAACAAGGAAATCACATAGTCACCTAGCAAGAACTTCCCTTTCAGCTTGGCGACCATCCTGTCCCAAGACTTGAATTTCTCCTTTCCTTTCTTGACTCTGTCAGTCTGTACATTGTCCCACCACAATGAGGCATGACCCTTCAACCTCAGACATGCAGTCTTAACCCATCCGGGGTCCTCGATCTTCTCTACGTCAAAGTATTTCTCCATTTATCTAAACGAGTTGATCAAGTCTTCTGGATCCAGGATCCCTGAGTAGGTATGTACATCTCCCTTTGTCTAACCTCTCATATCCATCATAATCTTGATGAGTTTGTCTTTTGGTTCTTCTCCTGCTCCTTCCCATGCTTCCACGTGTTAGTATATTTAGACACTTAGGAGTTAGTTAAGATCAACTTGTGTAATATATCCGTTAGGGATAGTGTGTTTCTTTAGTATGCATTAGTATGCATTTGTAAATACTTAATCCGATGGTCACGATATGTTTCCGACATAGAGTTATCCGAGGGCTCAACTTCTCTTAGATCAAACCTAACCTTGATCCGTGGCTTAACACCCGATTGCTCCATGATCTCTATTTAAAGAGCATGGAGGGTCATTGTTTAGTTAATCGATTATGAGAAGCTCATTTGTAACTTTCTTTCTTTGCATAATAAATTGTCCCGTAGAAGCTATTTGGCCGGGGCCGTGGAGTGTTTCCCTCAAGAGAGTTTAAACCACGTCAAAACATCGATGTGTTGATCTGTGATCTGTTTGTGTGAAGTGCTTGCTCTTGGTGTTCGGTCCTTTGGTAGTACCCTATGTACCCGAACATGGTATCAGAGCTTTTATGAAGTGCCGCTTCCGGTTGTGATCTAGATCTTGAACTGTTGTTGCCGAAACTCGAAAGGGTTTCTAGTTTTGGTATCTCTGTGCATTTCTAGGTTGTGGGAGGTGTTCCATTGCGTCCGAAGCGTCGTTTCCATTAGGAAATAGTTTTCATTTGATCGAAAACGGTTCCCAGTTGCTCCAGAAATGCGTATTTCATCAGATCTGAAGGTATAATGTTACAGTGACGCTTTTTTTTATTTTGTTTTTTGAAAAGAAAAAATCTCATATTTCATTTTTTTTTTACTGTTAGATTTTTTTTTTGGTTTGGATTGTTGCTTTCCCGTCTGCGTATGCTCTTTGCCGTGCACCTTGCGCGATCTCGGCAAATCAGAAACAGAAAGGGAAAGGGTTTTTCTCGGCTACGTATGTTCTTTGCCGTGCACCTTGCGCGATCTCGGCAAAACAGAAATAGAGAGAAAACGTAGACTTTCCGGGCAAGCTAACAAAATCTAACTCCATAATTGTGGAAAAGTTTTTTTTGTTTCGATTTGTGGTTTGTTTTGCAGGAAAAAGGGCAAGCACGCAAACCGAGCAAGAAGAGTAAAAAAAAAAAAAAACCCTTTCTCATTCTCATATTTTACATACCTTTTAATCTAGCTCACTTGGTTCAAAGTTACTTTATTTCTTAATAGGTCTTGAGTTCAAGTCTTAGGAAGTTACTTTTAAAAGAAAAAGTGCATGCAATTTCTAATTTCAAGTTACTTGATTATAAAAGTGCATCTCACTTAAATAATAAAAAAATAAAAAAACAAGTGAGTCACTTAAGTTTTTTTCATGTTGCACTATTTAAAAGTAATATCATTGTAAAAGTGAAATCACTTATTTTACAAAAGTGGTTCAATTAAAGCAACTTTCTTGTAAAGTGATTGCCAAAAGGTTCATCTTGAGAAGAGGGGGGTTCTTTTTTTTTTTTTCTGGACATTCTCTAGCTGCCACGTCACTATTGGGGACATCTTCAACAGTTTCTTTGTTCAAGCATAACTTCATCATACAAAGTCCGTTTTCAGTGCCGTTTTTTTTTAAACCGCCTATTTTTTTATCTCTTCACATCCAGACTATTGGTTTCTACTTTTACAGCTATTAATTTACAAATATGGCCGCCCTTTGTGATATTCTACTTAATAGTTCCAACTATTTCTCATGGAAATCTCGTATGGAGGATGTTCTACGAAGTAGGGAAATTTTCAGAATTACAACAGGGAAAGAAAAAGAACCCATTGATGATGATAAGAAAATAAAATGGGCAAATAGATGTGATGAAGCTCGTGGATTGATTGGGATGTCAATCTCTACTGATTTGTGATTCCACATATCTAGAATTGATGACCCTAATGTTGCTTGGGACAAGTTGGAATCTGTGTTTGATAAACACAATGAAATTCGAGGTCACCAACTCGAAAATGAGTTGATTTCTTTAAATCCAAGTGACTTTTCATGCATTCAAGATTATTTATCTAAGTACAAAACTCTTAAACTCTTATGTGCAGAATGTAAAATTGAGAGGGAAGACAAACAATGCATTTATCATATTCTTTCCAAACTTGGACCTGCATATTTTGTTTTTGTATCTACATTTTACTCCATGAAAGCATCCTTGAATGCAGCTAGCTATCAAGAGCCTAGTCTTGAATCCTTTTGTGATTCCTTGATTAGAGAACAAGATAAACTCATTCATCTTGGAATAATCAACAATGCAGATACATCTGGGAAAGCCTTATTGTCCCAACAGAAAGAAAAGTCCAAACCTCCCAAGAAACAAAATTTTCACAATAATAAGTCAAACAAGGGTCCCAAACCCTCTCAGTCAGCTCCTTCTTTAAAAAATGACAAAGGATCCAAGCCAAAAGGCAAGAAGACTGAACGTCATAGCAACTATTGCGGGAAAGATAATCATGATGAATCTAAGTGTTTCAAGAAGATGGCAGCCTTGGAAGCAGCAATGAAGAAGCACCACATTAGCCTAGATTCGCCTTCAGAATCTGCCTCTCATAGACATGCACTTTATGCTTCTGGTTATTCTTATAATGCATCTTCTTCATCTACTTCAAATGAATGGCTCATTGATTCTGGAGCATCTTATCATATGGATAAGGATCAAGCCATCTTTTCTACTATCCATGAATGTAACACCAAACAAATATTTGTTGGTGATGATAGATCTCTAAGTGTTGTAGGAGTTGGAATAGTTCCAGTAAATAATGGTCATTTTAGTGTTGTACTATGTGTTCCAAGAATTTCCTACAATTTGTTATCAGTCTATCAGATCACTCATTCTGGTGAAGGTAAAACTGTGACCTTTACACCTCACCAAGTTGTAATCAAGGATTTTAAAGATCCTCAACAGGTCCTAGCTACCGGAATTGTTGATGATATTACCAGGTTGTACAAGTTTAACAACTTTGGGTCATCACCTTTCCCTTCAGTTTTTGTTGCTCATAGTGATAACTTGAGCAAACTTTGGCATGAGCGATTTGGTCACTTAAATTAGCGCTCATTGCAACAACTATGTAAAGAAAATATGGTGACAGGTCTTCCGATGGTATCTTGCAAGGATGGTGTTTGCTCCGGTTGTGTACTCAGAAAACATCATCCGGACAGTTTTGACAAATGTGCCTCTTGGCACGACTCGGTTCCCTTGGAGCTTGTGCATAGTGACTTGTGTGGTCCTCTTCCATCTGCTTCCTTTTCTGGTTTCAAATATTTCTTAACTTTCATTGATGATTACACCAAATGCACTTGGGTTTATTTCCTAAAACTTAAGAGCGAAGTATTTAACATGTTCTTGGCCTACAAGGCCCTTGTTGAAAAACAATCTGGTCATCAAATTATTAAGTTAAGATCTGACAATGGAGGAGAATATGTTAACAAACAGTTTCACTACTTTCTGCATTGAACAAGGCATCCAACAACAGCACACTGTTCCATATACACCACAACAAAATGGTGTAGCTAAGCGGAATAACCGCACTTTAAAAGAAATGGCTAATTGTATGATCCAATCTAAGGGACTAAGTCTTCAATTTTGGGCTGAAGCCATAAATTGTGCAAATTACATAGTTAATCGCACCCCCACAAAAGCATTACAAGGTATAACACCGTAAGAAGCATGAAGTAAAATTAAACCTGATGTAAGTCACTTTCGTGTGTTTGGTAGTGAAGCATGGGCTCACATTCCGGATGAAAAACGGAAAGCATTGCAGTCTAAAAGTGAAAAGTGCATATTTGTTGGATATTCTGAAGATGTAAAAGGTTATAGACTTCTTCAACCACATTCTCATGCTATAATCATTAGAAGAGATGTTAAATTTTATGAAAATCTCTTGGCCTGCGAGCCTAACTCGGCGATTGTGCCATCTTTGGCCTGCGAGCCTGATTCGGTGTTTGTGCCTCCTTCTTCTTCTTCCAACTTCCTTGACAGGTTTTCAACTCCAGTTTTTGATGATGACAGTGAAGATGAAAATCCACCTCCGCCTGCTCATGTTCCTCCAGTTGCACCAGCACAAGTGCTTCCTCGATGGATCCGTTCAACATGTGAAGCAGCTGGTGATCTTGCCGGTGATCCTAGAGATCAACGTCGAACACATTCTCAGTTTCAGCGAGCCTCTTCTCTTTTGGCTCAAGTTTCCAAGAATCATGATCCAGAAACTTTTGCAGAAGCTTCAGGGAATCAAGATTGGGATGCAGCCATGGATGAAGAATATCGTTCCTTAATGGCAAATGATACTTGGGATCTTGTACCTCTTCCAAAAGGAAGAAAACTTGTTAGATGTAAATGGGTCTACAGAACTAAGTATGCATCAGATGGAAGTGTTGAAAGACTTAAGGCAAGGTTAGTTGCCAAAGGTTTTTTCCAAGTTGAAGGGATTGACTACAATGAAACCTTTGCTCCCATCGCAAAAATGAACTCCATCCGCCTTTTTTTTTCCCTTGCAGCCTTACACAACTGGGAAGTCCATCAAATGGATGTCAAGTCTGCCTTCTTACATGGTGATTTACAGGAGGAAATTTACATGGAACAACCTCCTGGCTATGTTCATAATAACTCTAGCCTTGTCTGCCACCTTAAGAAATCCTTATATGGCCTTAAGCAAGCTCCTAGAGCTTGGTATGCCAAAATGGATAACTTTCTCCTTGACACTGGTTTTTCTAGATGCCATTCTGACCCCAATGTCTATACCAAGAAAGTAGGAAACCATCTCATCATACTTGTTCTATATGTTGATGACCTTATTCTTACTGGTAGTGACCCTAAGCTTATAACCCATGTGAAATCCAGTCTTAAACAAAATTTTGAAATGTCAGGCTCAGGACATTTGCATTATTTTCTTGGTCTCCAAGTCCTGCAAACCAAA
The DNA here is from genome assembly GCA_027924585.1 of Larix kaempferi. Taxonomy (NCBI): domain Eukaryota; kingdom Viridiplantae; phylum Streptophyta; class Pinopsida; order Pinales; family Pinaceae; genus Larix; species Larix kaempferi. Next base: position 50,663,792 of record BSBM01000510.1, read on the forward strand.
GAAGGAATCTTTCTTTCTCAGTCTAAGTATGCTTGTGACCTTCTTCATCGCTGTCACATGGAAGATTGTACACCAGCCCCTTCTCCCTTCCAGTCTGGAGTCAAACTTTTTGCCACTTGTACTTCACCTGAAGTCGATGCCACCTTGTATCGTCAACTTGTTGGTAGTCTCTTATACTTGACCCATTCCCGTCTTGACCTTTCCTTTGCCATTGGTCGAGTTGCCCGTTATATGCAGAAACCTCATGAAAGTCACTGGAAAGCAGCTAAAAGAATACTTCGATATATTCGAGGTACAGTTCAGTTTGGGATTCATTACAGTACAGGGGGGAAACCTTTGTTGGTTGGTTTCACTGATTCAGATTGGGCCGGCGATCTTGATGATCAAAAGTCTACTGCAGGTTATGTTTTCAGTTTGGGATCTGGACCTACTACTTGGGCTTGTAAGAAACAACAAGCTCTTGCTCTTTCTTCAGCAGAGGTAGAATATCGAGCAACAGTTAATGCTATTCAGGAAGCTTTATGGCTTCGACAGATCCTTTCAGAGTTTGGATTTGAGCAGCAGCAGCCTACTCCACTTTGGTGCGACAATCAAAGTGCCATCAAGCTTTCCAAAGATCCAGTTCTACATCAACGCAGCAAACACATTGAGCTACGTATGCACTTCATCAGAAATCTTGTTCATGATCAGGTTCTTGAAGTGCTCTTTTGCCCTATAGATGATCAAGTTGCAGACATCTTCACCAAGTCTCTTACAAAAGCGAAGTTTTCTAAACTTCGATCTATGTTAGGAGTTCAGTAACTTGTCATTAAGGGGGGATAGGCTCTAATGCCTCCTTCCTTCTCCTAATAGTGTCACTTTTGTAAATCCTTCAATCCTATCCCAAGTTGTTCTTAAGGGGGGATGTTAGGATATTTAGACACTTAGGAGTTAGTTAAGATCAACTTGTGTAATATATCCGTTAGGGATAGTGTGTTTCTTTAGTATGCATTAGTATGCATTTGTAAATACTTAATCCGACGGTCACGATATGTTTCCGACATAGAGTGATCCGAGGGCTCAACTTCTCTTCGATCAAACCTAACCTTGATCCATGGCTTAACACCCGATTGGTCCATGATCTCTATTTAGAGAGCATGGAGGGTCATTGTTTAGTTGATCGATTATGAGAAGCTCATTTGTAACTTTCTTTCTTTGCATAATAAATTGTCCCGTAGAAGCTATTTGGCCGGGGCCATGGAGTGTTTCCCTCAAGAGGGTTTAAACCATGTCAAAACATCGGTGTGTTGATCTATGATCTATTTGTGTGAAGTGGTTGCTCTTGGTGTTCGGTCCTTTGGTAGTACCCTGTGTACCCGAACACCATGTCTTCGACTTCCTCATCGTTGTGGTCTAGCACATCAAGAACGCATCCATGCCTTTGGCTTTCTTTGACCACTGCGATTTCACTAGTCAAACTCCGCATTTTTCACATGCATTCATCGAACATTTCACGATCAACCATGACTACAATGCCATGCTCCCTTTGTCCAACTACTTGGACAATAATGCACCGCAGCTAAAACTCCCACTCATCCAATCACAACCATAATTTCTCAAGTCGTGGAAAAATCTACCCAACCACAGTTGGAGCTATTAACACACTTGACTGGATTCACTTCCAGCTTTCAATACCAACTTATGCAAGTCAGGTTGGTGCCGTTACTTCTATCGGACTCTGCTTCCAGGATTTGATACCAACTGATGCAAGGCGGGTCGGTCGGACCTTATTTCTTAACAATAACACACGACACACACACGTTCACATGAACTGGATGTAAACAGGATTCCAGAAGCTGACTTCTATTACTCCAAATGAATCAAAGGTTACAATGCTAAATGCAAGGAAATGAAACAACTAATTGGTCGGTCTCATCCTTTACAATATACAAAAGTAATGGTGTGTTGTTCTTGTTTGTCGATCTTCACCCTCTCGACATTCATTGTGGAAATCTAAGCTATGGATTTGATCTACTCTGTGCTCGGTGGATGTGTGACTGTTCTCTCCAATCTATTGATCAACTCCCGAGTGACTATTGAATACCCCTCCCTAGTCTACACACTCCTCTTCTACTCTGCTAGTGCTCTATTGTTGTTCGCGAGATCACTCCAATCCCTGAGACACTCTTCCTCTATCCGCCAAATCCTCCCGAACCTTCTGACCTGTAGTTGTCAGCACCCCTGGCCATGTTGCACAGCCTCCACATGTGGTGACATCTAGCATGTCTTCAACCACCTTCTTAATTGCTCATAACTTCCTTAGCAACCCACACGGCTACTAAGTACTCACATTGACTTCTGAATGTCCTTGACACTACTAAAGTAGTTGGTCATGTCACTACGCCAACCATACTATCTTCTGTCAGCTTCCTTTCGCATCATCGGCTTCCACATTAAACCTATTGATGTCGTAGTTTGACAATCTATTGATATTCAACCCCTTTAGCTATGAATCCGTCGTTTGTCTACCTCTGACATGTCAACTCTTGACCTTTCTCCTTCTGTCAACGTACCTTGATAGCTTCCTACTCAACTGCTTGGATTTTGACAACCAATCTTCTTTCGCACCAGTGGTCCTCAACAATCCCCCTGGTCGAATCCTCATGTCAATCAAGTTCGATTGTTCTGCCTAGGCCTCGATGGTCTTGCATCACAAGCACACACCAACTAACATCAAAATAAAGTGGCATCCTCTCATTGCTTCAATTTCTAGTGAAAATCACTTAAGGAATTTAAGGGAGGTTAGATTAAAGACATGTTAATTCTTGGGTTAAAAAATACCATTAAAAATACTATGCATCTAAAATTAAAGAGATATTGTTGTGTAATGAAGAAATAGAGAATAGAAGAAATTTAATGTACTACAAAGAGATTATTAGCTCCAACCTACATCAAGATAGAAGTGCATTTTTATAATAGCTAGCCTAAAGAATAAAATCAACATTGATAAAATAAGAACAAACTCTCATAAGCTTCACTTTGTTCATTGTACAAATCTTATAATGTGAAGAGATGAGAGAATTTGTCATTTTTGTGATACTAATAGGGTGGATAATAAAAAAACACTGTCAGAATTTGTTGCATATATTCACATTATATTTCAATTTAAAACTAGTTCCAACTCTCTTAATATTAATAAGGATGGAGGCAGAAATAAATACAAAGATTATGCAGAATGAGCTATGGCTCTTCAATCTTTATTGATAAACGAAAGATCAACTAATGTAATATAAAACAAAATGTAATGTGTATTTAAACACTTCTGGAAACCCTAAAAATTCTAACCTAGCTTTTGCATGCATGCAAAGCATGTTGTTGCATTTATTAACTGAACTTCTAAATAGGAACTCAAGTAAAAGCTAAAGCTAAATCTAAGCTAACTGAAGTAATTACTATTTCTAACACTCCCTCTTAATTACTACTACTGACTACTGTATATTTTACAATTCCTAAATTATTTCTATGGGTTTCAAAAATTTCTTTTGCCAATGGCTTTGTGAATATGTCATCCAATTGGTCAATCGATTTACAGTGCTCAACATGAACTTCACCATTGATCACAAGTTCTCTTATGAAGTGATATCTGGTATCAACGTGCTTGCTTTTTTGGTGAAAAACATGGTTCTTGGATAGAGCGAATGCTGAATTGTTGTCACAATAGATTGTTGTTGGTCCTTCTTGTTTCTGTTGAAGACCTTCTAAAACTCTATGTAACCAGACTGCTTGACATGTTGCTGATGTTGTTGCTTAATACTCTACTTCTGCTGATGAAAGTGTCACAATGGGATGCTTCTTGGATGCCCATGAAATAACACCTGATCCAAGATGAAAAACATGACCGGATGTGCTCTTCCTGCCATCCAAACTTCCTGCAAAATCATTGTCAGTGAAACCTGTCAAAACATCACACTCAGTGCTTGAATATAAAAATCCATAGCTTGAAGTCCTTGGAACATATCATAAGATCCTTTTTCCAACTTGCCAATGCGAGTCTTTGGGAGACTACATGAACCTCGAAATCAAGTTGACAACAAACATAATATCTGGTCTTGTAGCTGTGAGATACATGAGACTTCCTACAAGTCTCTTAAACAGTGTCCGATCTACATTGGGGCTACCATCTTCTTTGCTCAACTTTGTACCTATCAATCTAACCTTTTTCATTGAGTTTGGTCTTATAGACCCACTTCATAGCAATGGGTTTCTTATTCTTTGGCAGGTCAACTAGATCCATGTATCATTTCTCTCAATGGAATGTATCTCTTCGTCCATAGCTTTTACCCAATGCTCTTATTTTACTGCCTCTTCATAAAACACAGGTTCACTAGCAATAAAAACATAATTGGTATTTGCATCCAATTCATTATAAATATATTCCAATCTTCTAGTCTTTCTATAACTGTGATCAGATTCATTACTTGATTGCGGACTTGATGCTTCAGCTCAAACTGAGTTTCTAGGTGTTCTTTCTGGAGTATTTTCTACTGGTGAAGATGCTACTGGACCCTATTGTCCAATCAGTGCCTCTTCTTCTCCATCTCCTATTTGGGGTATTGCATCTCCCACAACCTTGTCTATGGTTCCATTCCATGACTCTTCCTCCTTGAACAAAACATCTCTACTGAGGATAACCTTTTTGGTAATACGGTTATATAGCTTGTAGGCTTTAATTTCTTCACTGTATCCAAGAAATATACAATTCTCACTCCTATCGTCTTGCTTTTTTCTTAGTTGTTTAGGAACATGAGCGTAAGCAACACAACAAAATATTCTAAAATGAGAAATATTACAACTCATACTTTTCCATGCTTCCTTTGGTACTCTGTTCTTCACAATTTTGGTGGGAGATCTGTTCATCACATGAATAGCACAAGCCTCTGCGTCTCACCAAAATTCATGGGACAAATTTCTTCCTTTCAGCATGCTCCTTGCCATATTCATGATGGTTCTATTCTTGCATTCTGCAATACCATTCTACTCAGGTGTATATCTTGTAGTGAATTGCCACTTGATTCCATGATGTTTGCAGTAAACATGAGATTCCTTTGAGTCATACTCTCCTCCTCCATCTGATCTCAATACCTTGAGTTGATAACCACTCTGTTTTTCAAGTTGATAACCACTCTATTTTTCAACCGGAGCCCTAAATTTCTTGAACTTGCCAAAAGTTTCAGACTTCTGACGAAGGAAATACACCCATGTTTTTCTACGGAAATTATCATCAATAAATTTAAGAAAATAATAGCTTCCACCAATTGATTGTTTCTACATTGGACCATGCAAATCAGTATGAATAAGTTCTAGAGGTGCATGTACCCTTCGAGACATAGCTTTAGGAAAGCTATCCCTGTTGTAACATCCCACTTTTAATACCCTATTATTTTGTAAATTGTAATGGTATCTGGTGAGGAGCTCAAGGCCAAGGCCTCACCAGTAAAACTTGTGAAGTTGTGTGGTTTAAATTCTTAAGCTGCAAACCTTAGGATACTAAGGATGATGATGCAATGAAAGCAAACTGAATCCCCTGGAAGAGAAGCCTAATGGCAGCTACGTCATGGTTTCGATGACTAATGTCATCATACTGCTACTTAAAATGTCTAATCATCAGTCAGCCCTAGAGAAGGATATCGAAGACACGTGGTCATTTCTTGTCGAAAGACATTAAATAAATCCTAAGACGTAAGGGTTAGCATGATGGTAACCAATACTAAAAGTCTTAAAAGAAAATAAGAAAATCCCTAAAAACAAGTATGAATGACATATTAAGGCTATTAGTAAACATATACTATTACGCCTAATTTCTTTTACCTATAAAGTATTTTGGGATAAAACACATAACTGAGAATATGTGTTTTATCGACTTAATTATGCATGGTGCATATATGTTAGTCCTTCCAAATAAGCTAGTGTTTTAATAAAGTGTGAAATGTTATAGAAAAACATTTAAATATTTTTGTTAACATACATTGGGTATGTTTTTAAGATTAATGGTATAAACAGTACCATGGGAATTGCAAGGCACATAGGAGGCTAAAATGAATTAAAAACCTTACCATAATTTGTAAGAATAAAGCTTACATATCTTTAATGATAGGAAAACATATACGTGTTGATATTCCCAATCAAGAGGGCTATACGTATTCCCTAGAGTTATGCAAAATAACTTTTTAAACTTAGTATCACTTCCATTTAATTGAGAGGAGGCTAACTCGGGGGCATTTAATTAAAGATTTTTTAATGGACGGACAACACGAGAGATTTGGCGTCAAATTGTTCCCTTGATCGATTTATAGTGACATCTGTAGCTTGTGCCCTTTTATTTAATTGAGAGTGGAGCTATAAGGTGATGTGGAAGTGAAGCTTCGCGGACAAGGGGGAGACAACAGCTTGGATTAGAGGGAACAACATTGATCTCGGGAGAGTATCCCAACCTATTTGGTTATGGAGAGAGAACGTTTTGGTAGAGCGTGAACCCTGCAGTAATAACCGGTAAGATATGGGCTATAAGAGGTCCTCTGCGATGGAGGTAAGATAAATTCTATTTTCCCTGAGCTGATTTATTTTTCCTTACAGTTTCGATTTCTATATAGGACGTTTATGTGTAAGTCGCCCAGAAATCAGATTGTCCATCAATGGCCGTGCTTAGTGCTAGTTAGGTCAATATGTGTAAACTTAATGTAATGTTATAGAGTCCCAATCTCAACAAATCCTCTCAGGTAGAAGTATTTATATATATTTTGGTTGTGATTATATTTTGATAACAACGCATTGAGCATTCTCTGCATGAAGCATTTGCTCTCTGTATGGGTACTTCTTCGTTATTGTTAGGTTGAACCTTTGACCAAGATTTGAGTTGTTTGATAGAGAGCCACCATACTTTTGTTGTGTGATAGGGAGGTATTTTGACAGTGATGCACTGAGAGATCTCTGCTTGAGAGTTTGACCTCTGAAATATGTTATTAGAGGCACAGTGGAAGCTCTGTTGAGTTTACAGTATCTTAGATCTGGGAAATCGTACTAGTATCAGAGATGGAAGCTCTGTCGTATGCCTGCGTGGAAGGGAAGGACGAAACCCCTTTCTTTTATATTTCCCATTTTCAGTTCGGATTATTAAGCCGCTTGAGTCTTCCACCCTTTGAACATACGTACGAATATGGAGACCTGTTGATAGTTGATCCTCCCCTTCCTTATTCATACATAAAAGAAAAAGAGTTTTGTTTTATATCAGGGTTTATTATAGTTCTGTAGTATGCTGAATGAAAGCGTAGAGTTATCCTATTTTATTAACTGGAAATTGCAGATCTCTGTCGCAGGATTTCGATTTTTAGTGGGAAATCGTAGGTTACATTTCTATTGATTATGTTGGATAGAAATCAATGTGGACGACCCTCTATTTTTTTTAATTCGTTATATGAGTTTGAAAAGCTTAATAGGGTTTTATTCTTATTCAACATACCTAATGGAAAGTACATATAATCTCGACTTAATTCTAGTGAATAAGATACCCACTCGGTCATAATGACTCCTTAGATATCTTGGTAATGTCGAGCTCCTTGGTGACAATCAATTATAATACATATAGGTAGATCAAGTGTTTTAGTAGGTAGTGTTGTTTTATAAATATATATTTATAGATATGTAGATGTAAGCTTATGCAAAAGTTACAAGTTGTTTACTCCTCTACCAAAAAGTAAAGTACATCTGTAATATCTTAATTAAGCACATGCTGAATGAGTTATTAAGGGGCAACCTTGGTTAGTGTCCTTAGCTATAGTTGAATGTTAGGTTTTGGAAGAAGCCCAAAAGAGAAAGTAGAACATAATTGATGAATAATAAAATAAACCCCCTTTTGTGGATGTAGCCAAGATTGGGCAAACCATGTTAAATATTGGTTTATGTGTTATGTGTTTTTCCTTCTTGTGGACATATGGTTTCTCCTTCGCACCTTTATGTGAATTGTCGTCACTTGTTATTTTGTATCTCTCTTATGTGTAAATATGAGGGATTATGCTTTTGTTGATTACTCTCCTTGTTAGATGATAATTATGTTGATTTGGAGAATGACCATGTATTTTAAGTTTGATCGGTGCACAAACATCCACCACTAATGAGTATAAACATCACGACAATGTCCAAGGTAAGGATGGTAAGAATTCGAGAGGTATTTAAATGAAATTATTGGGTTTATATAGTTATCATCACTTGTTGAAAATATTGTACTAGTAAAAGTAATTAACTGTAGAAAAGTTCCTTTATCAATTTTGTTAAGGAAGGTTCATGGAATTTCATAGAGACTATGTAAAATAAGAGGTAATAATGTTTGGAAGAATGATCAAGACCCTTGTATAAGAAAGCAAAGTTACAAGAGTATCAAATGTAGTAAAAATGAAATTAAATGATTTTGCTTGTGAACCTTTTCTATTAAGCAATCTTCATTTTTATTATGAAAGGATGGTGAACTATTGAATTTTTATTTTTGGGAATAATTAATGTTTTATTTATTTTTGAGAATTCACCAAATGTTCTAACTAATAAAAATTTGGGTATGTTACATATGGTATGTCATTTCCCAAAATTTGCATTGGATCACAATGGCCTAAGCCCATTGGCCATATTCATGAGAGTTTATCAAATTGATGCTAAATATCAAATAATTGCCGAGGAAAATTACTATTTTCTTAGGTTTGGGGTGGAAGCTTTGGGATTTGGAATAAAGGGGATAATAAATGATGTTTGAACATTAGAATGGAATAAATATTTAATAAATGAGCTAGATTTTCCCACTACACTTGGCATCATTTTCTCACCAATTCAAATTCAAGGTGAATGGTAACATACTTGGGGAAGTTCTAAAGGTATTATTCATTGCACGACTCATCCAAGGTCGAAATATAGAGGAAGAGTAACTCCCATGGAAGAGGAAGAGGCAATTTGGAGCTAGTGGGACACTTGGGCTAGATTCCCTAGCTCTATGACAACAATGATGAAGATGCTGTGAAACCTATGACAAAAATCAGAACTCAAGGCTGACATATGACATATATGACATGTAAGGGATAAACCTAGCCTCCAAGAGGGTGCTCAAGGAAGTTAGGGCAGCTAATATGCTTCCAAATTTGATTTGGTGGAAGTGGGAGACTAGGAATTGTTGTACAAGTGGCATTCTTTGGAATCTCTTCCCAACATGAGTTGGCATGAGTCTCTTGGAAGGAATTCGACCCATGGAGGACATTATAAGTTTATAAAATTCATTAACAAATAAGAATAACATCTTTTGATCATTTGATAAATTTGGAATTGCATTTGTGAAGAGGGAGAGCTAGTGGATGACTAGTTTCTTGCCTTAGCCAATTTCGAGAGTGAAAGATTCACATTCAAGTTACTAATTGGAAAGGCCATTCAGGCCTTTCAGGCCTTTCTTTTGGAGCTTTAATGGAGTCTTTATTTTCAGGTGTAATATACATGGCAACTAGTGGTTTCTTCTAGTGCAGCTCACTCCTTCAACCATTTCCATTTTTCATGGCATATTCTTGATCCTTGAGGGAGGGCGTTTTTGGTGAGCTCTTGTACTCTTTAGGAGAGATTATCATGATCCACTTCTATTGTAATATGATTAATATACTATGTTATTCATATTTATAAAGTTTCAGGTCGAGATACCAAGTAGTTATATGTAGAATCGATTATTAATGAGCAAACAGTGACCATTCCCCCACTAGATTGATGTATGCCAATGTATTGATGATGATTTCGAGTGCGAAAATGTTTCTCTGATATATTTATGATGTATAGACTGCCACTGATGAGTATTAAAAGTTTCATTTTCAGCACTTAAGCATTTGGAGCCATCTTGCTCAGTTTTATTTTATTTGAAGGAGATTTAATGTTATTTCCCCCAAGGTCGAACTAGTGATTTTGTAGCTGTTTGGGGGAGGGTTATAACCAGATTAATAAATTGAATAATGATGCACACAAGAAATTAATATTGTACTTTAGAAATATCTTACCTCGTCTCAGAAATTCGAGTGGGTTTGGGAGCATTTGGAGAGTAATATTCAACATTTACCGTGGGGTGATTGGAACCCCAAATTACTAGTAAAACTTCCATATGCGCCAGAATTTTGTAGAAGTCTTTTGATGGTCATAAATCATCCCTGAACATAATAATCAATTACAAATATCATTCATACAGCTTCACTGAATATTTGGAGGCATTGGGAGCCAATTGGAGACCTAAAGACCAATACTAGTCAAAGGGAAATTACTAGTAAAGTACCCTACATTGGCCAGAATTGAAAGAGGATTTGTAGAAGTATTTTAAAGGTCCGAAAGCACCCATGAAACACATATTTTTGTTCTAACATTATCCATATACGTCCCCAGAATTTTTGGGAGCATTTGGGCAAATTGGAGACCTAGGCATCAAAACTAGTCAAAGGTCGAATTTGGGGAAAAGAGAAAAAATGGTCATTTTAATAAAATTTATTAAAAATGGACATTACAGTGGTATCAGAGCATGGTCCTTGCACCTGTGAATTAATATCATACGTTTAAGAATAATTTTCATCAATGTCTCACTATTATGAGGAATCATATGAGTACAATTCTTATGAGGAATATGCAGATGCTTATGAGCAATATGAAGCAAAATGTGAATGGTTTGAGGAAGAGGTTCCATCATGCAACACTTCTTACAATTTCAGGAGGAATGAAGATTATGACTATGACCCTATGTATGATAAATATGAATGTGTCACACCACAAAAGGATAATTCTATGGATGAGTTACAAAGATGGAGAGCAACATATAGAACCTTGCCCCAACAATATAAAAAATATCAGGAATATATTGATTTGTACAAGGAAGATACACAAAATGCCATGTCTTTTGAGTACTATGCAGAACATAGTTTTGCTAATAGGCCCAAAAATGAAGATGTGGAGTTAGTGAAGAAAGGTTTATGCCCTTCTTGTAAAATACCTTGGAGAGAAAATCATGTGCGTGTGAGTGAAAAGAGAAGTAAAATATCTGAACCTCCATAGAATAGATCTATTTCCTACTATATGAGAGTTTTTGGATTTTCCTCAAAAAGAGATTCCAAAGAAATTGATCCTAAGGAAAATAAGGGGAAAAGTGCATCATCTTGCTTGAAGGAGCAAAAGGAAGAGACATCACAATAGAATGAAGAAGAACCTATTGAAAATATTGCAGATCAAGTCGAGACACATTCTACCTTGGACATGAATCAAGGAGCATCTACTAATGGATGCTTGAACTATGAAAGAGTACCTACTAATGGGTGCTGACAACTCTATGTTGATGACATAGACATTACTTTTGACAGTATTGCTACAAGAAAAAATTCCCCTAAGCATGAAAATGAAGACCTTATAGCAGTTGAAGAAGAAACAAGATCAACTTCCACATCACCACTTGAGCTCCATGATGATGCACATCTACATGGATGCACCTATAATATGCATTTGAGTCACTTGGAGACTCATGATTTTTCTTGCTCAACACTTGGCTCATTTGATGTTGGAGGAACTTCATCCAAAACTTGGGTGAATAGATTTATGATTGAAGAATATTTTTGTTGAAAGCTACATACTTTGTTACATCTTTATGATTCTCACATTCATGGATGTATGGGTGAGACTTCATTATGTTGTTATGTACTTTGATGATATATATTTTGTACTCGTGATGTGAAAATCAAAGTCGAATTTGATCATTAAGACACATGGAGGAAATGGGACCCACATATGGCTAGATTTCCCCACTACACTTGGCATCATTTTCTCACCAATTCAAATTCAAGGTGAATGGTAACATACTTGGGGAAGCTCTAAAGGTATTATTCATTGCATGACTCATCCAAGGTCAGAATATAGAGGAAGAGTAACTCCCATGGAAGAGGAAGAGGCAATTTGGAGCTAGTGGGACACTTGGGCTAGATTCCCTAGCTCTATGACAACAATGATGAAGATGCTGTGAAACCTATGACAAAAATCAGACCTAAAGGCTGACATATGACATATATGACATGTAAGGGATAAAACTAGCCTCCAAGAGGGCGTTCAAGGTAGTTAGGGCAGCTAAGATGCTTCCAAATGTGATTTGGTGGAAGTGGGAAACTAGGAATTGTTGTACAAGTGGCATTCTTTGGAATCTCTTCCCAACTTGAGTTGGCATGAGTCTCTTGGAAGGAATTCGAACCATGGAGAACATTATAAGTTTATAAAATTCATTAACAAAGAAGAATAACATCTTTTGATCATTTGATAAATTTGGAATTGCATTTGTGAAGAGGGAGAGCTAGTGGATGACTAGTTTCTTGCCTTAGCCAATTTTGAGGGTGAAAGATTCACATCCAAGTTGCTAATTGGAAAGGCCATTCAGGCCTTTCTTTTGGAGATTTAATGGAGTCTTTATTTTTAGGTGTACAATACATGGCAGCTCATGGTTTCTTCTAGTGCAGCTCACTCCTTCAACCATTTCCATTTTTCATGGCATATTCTTGATCCTTGAGGGAGTGCGTTTTTGGTGAGCTCTTGTACTCTTTGGGAGAGATTATCATGATCCACTTCTATTGTAATATGATTAATATACTATTTTCTTCATCTTCATAAAGTTTCAGGTCGAAATACCAAGTAGTTATATGTAGATATGATTATTAATGAGCAAACAATGACCATTCCCCCACTAGATTGATGTATGCCAATGTATTGATGATGATTTCGAATGGAAGAATGTTTCTCTAATATATTTACAATGTATGGACTGCCACTGATGAGTATTAAAAGTTTCATTTTCGGCACTTAAGCATTTGAAGCCATCTTACTTAGTTTTATTTTATTTGAAGGAGATTTAATGTTATTTCCCCCAAGGTCGAACTAGTGATTTTGTAGCTGTTTGGGAGAGGGTTATAACCAGATTAATAAATTGAATAATGATGCACACAAGAAATTAATATTGTCCTTTAGAAATACCTTGCCTCGTCTCAGAAATTCGAGTGGGTTTGGGAGCATTTGGAGAGTAATATTCAGCATTTACCCTGGGGTGATTAGAACCCCAAATTACTAGTAAAACTTCCATCCGGGCCATAATTTTGTAGAAATTTTTTGATGGTCATAAATCATCCCTGAACATAATAATCAATTACAAATATCATTCATACAGCTTCACTGAATATTTGGAGGCATTGGGAGCCAATTGGAGACCTAGAGACCAATACTAGTCAAAGGGAAATTACTAGTAAAGTACCCTACATTGGCCAGAATTGAAAGAGGATTTGTAGAAGTATTTTAAAGGTCCAAAAGCACTCATGAAACACATATTTGTGTTATAACATCATCCATATACCTCCCCATAATATTTGGGATCATTTGGGGCAAATTGGAGACCTAGGCATCAAAACTAGTCAAAGGTCAAATTTGGGGAAAAGAGAAAAAATTGGTCATTTTAATAAAATTTATTAAAAATGGACATTACAGTGGTATCAGAGCATGGTCCGTGCACTCGTGAATTAATATCATACGTTTAAGAATAATTTTCATCCATGTCTCACTATTGTGAGGAATCATATGAGTACAATCTTATGAGGAATATGCAGATGCTTATGAGCAATATGAAGCAAAATGTTAATGGTTTGAGGAAGAAGTGCCATCATGCAACACTTCTTACAATTTCAGGAGGAATGAAGATTATGATTATGACTCTATGTATGATAAATATGAGTGTGTCACACCACAAAAGGATAATTCTATGGATGAGTTACAAAGATGGAGAGCAACATATAAAACCTTGCCCCAACAATATAAAAAATATCAGGAATATCTTGATTTGTACAAGGAAGATACACAAAATGCCATGTCTTTTGAGTACTATGTTGAACATATTTTTGCTAATAGGACCAAAAATGAAGATGTGGAGTTAGTGAAGAAAGGTTTATTCCCTTCTTGTAAAATACCTTGGAGAGAAAATCATGTGTGTGTGTGTGAAAAGAGAAATGAAATATCTGAACCTCCAGAGAATAGATCTATTTCCTACTATATGAGAGTTTTTGGATTTTCCTCAAAAAGAGATTCCAAAGAAATTGATCCTAAGGAAAATAAGGGGAAAAGTGCATCATCTTGCTTGAAGGAGCAAAAGGAAGAGACATCACAATAGAATGAAGAAGAACCTATTGAAAATATTGCAGATCAAGTCGAGACACATTCTACCTTGGACATGAATCAAGGAGCATCTACTAATGGATGCTTGAACTATGAAGGAGTACCTACTAATGGGTGCTGACAACTATATGTTGATGACATAGACATTACTTTTGACAGTATTGCTGCAAGAAAAAATTCCCCTAAGCATGAAAATGAAGACCTTGTAGCGGTTGAAGAAGAAATAAGATCAACTTCCACATCACCACTTGAGCTTCATGAAGTTGGTCCAAGAAAGAAGGAAGAAGATGAGGAGGTTCATTTGCAAGATCCTCATTTTCCTGAGGGGTCCTTAAAGATGAATGAAAAGAAGATCCAAGAGTCCCTTATTATTCTCCATGACACTCAAGCATTGGTGTCAAATTGCTATTGGAGATCTACTTCATTGGAGGAAACATCCTTCCTTTAAGACATGGAGAAGATTCAAAGAGCAATGTGCCACATCAAAGGTAATTTCATGTCTTTGCTCTTTGATAGAAACCATTTGTTTTAGATTAATGAATTGTTACATGATGCATACTTGAAGAATAATGAGGATAATCAAAAGCTCACAATTCAAAATGAGCAACTTCTTGAAAAGTTGCAAGATAGTTGTTATTCCTCCTATGTTTCAAATTGTCAAATGGTAGATTTTTTGGAAGATTCTCATGACATGGTGGATCATGAGAAATGTGAAAATTTGAATGTGCTTAATTTTTTTGAAGATGAACTTGAAGAGATCCAAACACTTGATGTGGGGGAAGAGGAACTTGAATTGTCTCTTGATGAAATTTATGCAAATTTTAAAGAAGAGCACGATTCCTCTACATTGGAATTAATCTACAACAAAGGTTTCACACTTTGAAGGAGATGCATGATACTACTCATATGGATCCTTTCCATGATGAAACTCCTACATTTTTTTATCATTTGGATCAGTTAGTTCATTCTCCCACATCCTAAAATTTCATGTTTTGCAGCATTAGTCTCAATGAAGAATGGGTGAAAGGGTTCTTTTTGTTGGTGCCACATGAGGAGTATGGAACTCCTAGATTTACCTTTTATGATGACATGGTTGGAGCACAATATGATTCACATTTGCAGCAGCATCATTTGTTACTTTATGATGATGCACATCTACATGGATGCACCTATAATATGCATTTGAGTCACTCGAAGACTCGTGATTTTTCTTGCTCAACACTTGGCTCATTTGAGATTGGAGGAACTTCATCCAAAACTTGGGTGAATAGATTTATGATTGAAGAATATTTTTGTTGAAAGCCACATACTTTGTTACATCTTTATGATTCTCACATTCATGGATGTATGGGTGAGACTTCTTTGAGTCCTTTGAAGTCTCCTTGTTTTTTCTGCTCATTATTTGGTTCATATTTTAGTGGAGATTCTTCATTCACTTCTTGGATGAAGGAATACATGGCTGAATATTTTGATGCATATCACATCCTTTTGGAGCAGCATTATAGGACATGGGATCCTCAACTATGTCATTGGAGCAGATTTGATGGGTCACTTGAAGATTGTATGGACTTGGAAAATGGTGGTCTACTTGCTTGGAAGTTGAGCACTTTCATGACTCTTTGATGAAGCATATCCTTGATGTCAATTTTCATTATGTTGTTATGTACTTTGATGATATATATTTTGTACTCGTGATGTTTGTAAGAATGCATACAAGAAAATGGGATCCTAGAATCCTCTTATCTGATGGTATGGGTTGGAGAGCACTCTTAATTGTTTGGGTGCAATACAAGCACTGGGACCCTAGGATCATTTTTGTCTCATTGGTTTCAAATTTTTTGGGAAACAAGAAGTATGGGGGAATGGATTCCCCACTTAATAAAGTGATTTTATTCAGAGTAGTGCAGCAGCAAGCATGGTGGTTCCTCTCTGAAATCTTCATGGAATCTCAAAGACTTAAGGTTGGGAAATTCAATGGCAACTTCAAAGAATTATACAGCCAATAGGTTCTTCAACACCCATGTTTGAAATTGATTAAGGACAAGAAATATTGGGAAGGGAGGATTTGTCATGTCCCAAATTTTGCATTGGGTCACAATGGCCTAATCCCATTGGCCATATTCATGAAAGTTTATCAAATTGATGCTAAAGGTCAAATAATTGCCAAGGAGGAAAATTACTAGTTTCCTAGGTTTGGGGTGGAAGCTTTGGGATTTGGAATAAGGGGAATAATAAATTATGTTTGAAAATTAGAATGGAATAAATATTTAATAAATGAGCTAAACAAATATATACAAGTGAAAATCAAAGTGGCATTTGATCATGAAAACACATGGATGAAGTGGGACCCACAAATGGCTAGATTTCCCCACTACACATGGCATCATTTTTTCACCAATTCGAATTCAAGGTGAATGGTAACATACTTGGGGGAGTTCAAAAGGTATTATTCATGGCATGACTCATCCAAGGTCGAAATATAGAGGAAGAGTAACTCCCATGGAAGAGGAAGAGGCAATTTGGAGCTAGTGGGACACTTGGGCTAGATTCACTAGCTCTATGACAACAATGATGAAGATGCTATGACACCTATGACAAAAATCAGACCCAAAGGATGACATATGACATATATGACATGTTAGGGATAAAAATAGCCTCCAAGAGGGTGCTCAAGGGAGTTAGGGAAACTAAGATGCTTCCACATGTGATTTGGTGGAAGTGGGAGACTAGGAATTGTTGTACAAGTGGCATTCTTTGGAATCTCTTCCCAAATTGAGTTGTCATGAGTCTCTTGGAATGAATTTGACCCATGGAGGACATTAGAAGTTTATAAAATTCATGAAAAAAGAAGAATAGCAGTTTTTTATCATTTGAGAAATTTGCAATTGCATTTGTGAAGAGGGAGAGCTAGTGGATGACTAGTTTCTTGCCTTAGCAAATTTCGAGGGTGAAAGATTCCCATCCAAGTTGGTAATTGCAAAGGCCATTAAAAACTTTCATCTGGAGATTTAATGGAGTATTTAATTGAATGTGTAAGCTACAGGGAATCTCATGGTTTCTTCTAGTGCAGCTCACTCCTTCAACCATTTCCAGTTTTCATGGCATATTCTTGATCCTTGAGGGAGGGCATTTTTTGTGAGCTCTTGTACTCTTTGGGAGAGCTTCTCATGATCCAATTATGTTTTAATATGATTAATATAATTTTTTCTTAATATTTATAAAGTTGTAGGTTGAAATATTAAGTGTTTATATGTAAAATTGATTATTAATGAGCAAACACTAACCATTCCCCCACTAGATTGATGTCTTCCAATGTATTGATGATGATTTCGAATGGAAGAATTTGTATCTAATATATTTATGATGTATGGATTTCCATTGATGAGTATTAAAAGTTTCATTTTCAGAACTTAAGAATTTGGATCCATCTTGCTCAGTTTTATTTTATTTGAAGGAGATTTAATGCTATTTCCCCCAAGGTCGAACTAGTGATTTTGTAGTTGTTTGGGAGAGGGTTATAACCAGATTAATAAATTGAATAATGATAAAAAAAATACATTAATATTTTACCTTATACATCCCTTTCCTCTGTTCAGAAATTCGAGTGGTTTTGGGAGCATTTGGAGAGTAATATTAAGCATTTACCCTGGGGGGATTGGAACCCCAAATTACTAGTAAAACTCCCATCTTGGCCAGAAGTTTAAATAAGTTTGCAGAGGTATTTTTATGGTAATAAATCATCCTTGAAAATAATAATCAATTAAAAATATCATTCATACACCTTCACTGAATATTTGGAGGCATTGGGGGCCAATTGGAGACCTAGAGACCAATACTAGTCAAAGGGAAATTACTAGTAAATTACCCTACATTGGCTAGAATTGAAAGAGGATTTGTAGAAGTATTTTAAAGGTCCAAAAGCACCGCTAAAACACATACTTGTGTTCTAACATCATCCATATACCTCCTCAGAATATTTGGGAGCATTTGGGGCAAATTGGAGACCTCGGCATCAAAACTAGTCAAAGGTCAAATTTGGGGAAAACGAGAAAAATTGGTCATTTTAATCAAATTCTTAAAAAAGGACATTACATGGTATCAGAGCATAGGTTTCAAACACTTGGGCCTAATTGGGCTTAGCCGGAGAAAGCAAATAGATGTTGGCAGAACTAGCAAGCGAACTCCATTTATAAAAGATGCAACGGAAAATTTCATTTCCAAGGATCGACAAAAGTTAACTGATAAGACATATTGGAATTGCAAGTAAGAATGTTCCATTTATTTATGCATTATAATGACTTAGCATTGTCTAAATGTTAGCATTGTGTATGCTTCATTATGCATTTTAATGATCTTTTATTTGATAAATACTAATCAATGAATTTCTTCTCCTACTCTACAAATTAGATCCATTGGACGCAGAGAAAGTTTTACAAATTTACAATGTTGTTGACATCAATAGTAAATTCTCTAAAGTGCTTGATTGATTATGATTTAGTAGTAAAGAAAGTATGGTTATGTAGATTTTGTTCCTTAAAAAAAACAAATTCTAGGAATTATGAGTTATTTTTTTTTATGCGAGAGTAATACAAGAAGTATAGCCTTGTTAGACTATGGTATCTAGATTCTTTTAAAAATAATTAATTCTAATTTGTTTACTTAGACATCTTAATGCTGTGAAATTCTTTATGACTAGGAAATTGTAAGGTTATAAAGGAGGATAATGTGTGAGAGCCTCCTTGATTATATGTGATTGTATAGGATAAGTAAATATAATTAATGTGTGACATTGGGGCATGCTTGTACCCTACTTGTAAGTTCAACAAAAAGATAAATTGATATATTACTTAGTATACATGTGTGTTCTAAATAGGATGCCTATGATGAAAATGTATGACTTTGTATATTTTTTATTTATTTATAATTTAGAAATCGTTACTATGAATGTTGGAATACTATGAGTAGGTGTTATAAAAAGTTATATTTTTGTGAACGAGATTTATAGATACATTGATAATTTAGCTTCATTTTGGCATATTGATTTATGTGTTATTTAGAGTAATACCAAAATGTGGTAACACAAGCAAACGTGTACCTTGGCATATGAGCATCATATAATAAGGAGATATGCAAGCACCCTTATAAAGGTAGGTATTTATCTTTATAAATGTATGCAAGTAGATACATAGGTGATTGGTTGTTACTTACATGATGTTAGTGTGTACAAGGAAAAACTTGTATAAATTATATTTGAAGGGATGATAGCTAAAATTTTAGGTTAAGTGGTCATATTGTCCCATTGGTTATCAAAGAAAGAATACTATTTCGGGTTCAAGGCATTAGGTAAGCCTGGTAATCTAGTTGTGCGTAGTAAGAAAGGAGGTTATCATGAAGTCTTAAGAAGTTAAGGAATATATTTTAAGTTTTATTGTATGCACATGCTTTCCTAGGAAATAATGTGCCAAGAAAAATTCAATTTGTATTTTACTCTTGGAGAACCATGTTATAATGATGAAAATAAGGAACCAAAAGAGGATGTTCATTTCATATAATTATGTATGGATAATATAATATGAAGGGTGAATTTCTTATTATTATGCTTAAAGAAAGGATTTTATTACAAAATTTGATTTATGTTATATAAAGTGGTACTAACAAGTGAATTCGGTAGATGGTCACATTCTGTGGAACATTTGGAAAGACAAGGACGCGAAACAGTATACATGGTAAGAAAATGAAGAAAGATCAAGGACTCATGAAAGGATATGATAAAATCATGCATTCAAACTGATGAGTAAAAAGGTGAACATATATGATGTTAATATTTTGTTACTATTATGTTGCATGTTGTGGTTAAACATGTTATTTTTTAGCATTAATTCAACATACTCTAGGATCTTTACTGAGAGAATAACATGTACAGCATATCAAGCATAACAATGCATATCAATCACACCAAGCAATCACATGAGACAATAGACACACATAGTTTCACTGGGGAAAACCATAAAGGTGAAAAACCCCACAACTTCCTTAGATATAGAAAGAGCAATGATACAACCCAAGTACAAGAGATAGTCTTCTCTAGCAGCTACTCCTCCTTCCTCAATTGTGTGCCATTTTTCGATGAGTGTAGAAGTGAATAATGAGATGATCAAATAGAGTGCCTCCTGCACTCTATTTATAAATGACCTGTCTTGCCTAATAACCTAGTAGGGCCGACTTGTCTAACTCAGTCTAATAACCCATGGTAATACTAATAAGGGCCAACCCCACACTTGGTGGTCTAATAACCCATCACATGCAAGTTGCGACACTTGTCAATACAAATGATGACACTTCCATATAGAGGAATAATAACATCTCTATAGGAGTACAATATACATAGGTGAAATAAATTCCAAAGTTACAATTACATCAACACTCCTTCTTAACTACGAAGGTGTTTCTTGACACAGATCTGCTAGCACAAGTCTTCTTCTCTAGATCATCATCACTGGATCATCATCATCGAATCATCGTCATTGTCACTGTTTCTTCTATCTCAATCAATCTCCAATCTACTCATCATAGGAAGTTCTACAAAGCTAGCCCTTTTTCATGCTGGATGTAAGCCCACCACCTATAGGTCTTCATCATCACTGGCCATACTGTGGATCCCAAGACTAATTACGTGCATCAAGCAAAATCTCGAAAGAGAATCCTAGGACTGATTACGAGCATACTGCTGAACCTATTGGATCTCCCTGGATCTTTTACATGTAACTGCACAACCTGTCCAAGACCACGGAGTATCATCCTGATACTCATGACCATACATATCATCTCATCGTAAACGAAGCACAGTCTAGATACACACAACACAGCACTTACACTCATTGGCATGGAAGGAATTTCGTCTGACCATCCGGGAAAGGCTTAGTGCTCACATCAACGTAGATGGGAGAACACATCTACCACCATGTCGGAAAGGCTCTACACTTACATTGATGCACATGGGACAACACATCTACCACCATGTTGAAAAGGATCTGCACTTACATCAATGCACATGGGAGAACACATCCACCACCATTTCGCAAAGGCTCTGCACTTACATCAACACACATGGGAGAACACATCTACCACCATGTCGAAAAGGATCTGTGCATATGTGTCTTCGGACTCATCACTCATAATCCAACTGATTATGCAATGTATCCACCTAATACATATCATCACATATGATCATCATGATCATCATCATAGCATCATCCTGATGCATATCATCTAGAGAAACATCCTGAAGCTCGTCATCCATGATCATCCTGATCATACAATGCATCCACCTGATTCATACCAAGTATCTACCTGATACATATCATCATACATGATCCACCTGATCATACAATGTATACACCTGATACATATACAAATACATGATCCACCTGATCATACAATGTATCCACTTGATCAAAGCATCCAACATGATGCATATACAAATACATGATCAAAGTGATCAAAGCATCCAACATGATGCATATACAAATACATGATCAACCTGATCAAAGAATCCAACATGATGCATATACAAATACATGATCAACCTGATCAAAGCATCCAACATGATGCATATACAAGGCAGTAACTAGAGCATCGTCCTAATGCTCATCATCCAGCACTTACATCCACAGCCATGGGAAGGATCCTCCTCTCACCATGCTTGGAATGGCTCCTGCAAATGCGTCCACCACTTCTTCCTCGAAGTGTCATCAATATAAATAACACCAAGCCTCTCTCTGAAGTACTCAAACTTCACTATGGCTAGTGGTTTTGTCAACACATCTGCAACCTACTCATTCGTCGCAACATATAGGAGCTTCACTGCTCCTCTCTACACCATATCCGTGATATAGTGATATTTGATCTCAATGTGCTTCGACCTGTCGTGGAACACCGGGTTCTTAGACAGCTTCACACAAATCTGGTTGTCACAAAGGATACAAGTGGCCTCCAGCGGGAGATCAAATAACTCAGACAGTAGCTTCTGGAGCTATACTGCCTCACAACTAGCCGAACAAGATGCAACATACTCTGCTTCGGCTGTACTCAATGCTACGCAGGTTTGCTTCCTGCTAAACCAGGAGATCACACCTGATCCCATACTGAAGCAACACCTAGAAGTGCTCTTCCTATCTACAGCACTTCCTGCCCAGTCTGAATCAACATAACCCTGCAGGTTAAACTTTTGATTTGCATGATACTTGATCCCATAATCAATTGTACCCTTCAAGTACCTCAAAATATGTTTTATAGCAACCAGGTGAACACCTCTGGGATCCATTAGGAACTGGCTCAATGTGTTCACCGCAAAGCAAATATCTGGTCTCGTGTTCGTCAGGTACATCAAGGACCCAATCATCTGACGATACACCATTACATCAACTGGCTCAGATGAAGCATCACACAGAAGCTTCAGGTTCGATGCCATAGGTGTGTCCATGGCCTTGCAGTCCATCATCTCGAACCTCTTCAGGATCTCTATTGCATACTTCCCTTGTCCAAGGAAGATCCCATCTGCACCCTGCCACACCTCCATGCCTAGAAAATAGTGCATCATCCCCAAGTCCTTCATCTTGAACTCGACAACAAGCTTCCTCTTGGTGTCGGCAATCAACCCATCCTCACCTATTACAAACAGGTCATCCACATACAATAGTAGTATCACAAGATTTCCTTCCTCAACCTTGTAGTAAAGGTTGGAATCCGCTTTACTCTTGATAAAGCCCAAACTGGATAGAAAGCTGTCTATCCTACCATACCAAGTCCTAGGAGCTTGCTTCAAGCCATACAAGGCTTTCTTCAACCTGCACACATATGACTCCCTGTCATGTGTCTCAAAACCAAGTGGCTGCTCCACATACACTTCCTCCTCAACTACACCATTCAAGAAAGCTGTATTGACATCCATCTGGTGTATCTTCCATTTCATCACTGCAGCCAGGGCAAGTACTGATCTGATGGAAGTGTACCTAGCTACAGGAGAAAAAGTTTCTTCATAGTCTATTCCCTCTTTCTGGGAGAAGCCACGAGAACAAATCTTGCTTTGTACTTTTCTATGCTGCCATCTATAGCATGCTTGATCTTGTAGATCCACTTGGAAGTCACAACAGACTTCCCTTCAGGTCTTGGGACTACATCCCAAACATCATTCTTCATGATCGACTGGTATTCCTCGACCATGGAATCCTTCCATTCTTTCTTTTCCGCTGCTTATTCATAACTAGAAGGTTCTTTGCTCATAATATCACAGAGTAAGGCAACAAAACTGGTGTGTAAGGTTCTTTGTTCATAATATCACAGAGTAAGGCAACAAAACTGGTGTGTGATCTAGTCCTCTTCCTTTCTCTGTGTTCTTCTTCTGGAATGCCATACCTTTATGCATCTTGTATGAGCTCTCTAGCCCATGCAGGTTTCCTCTTGTGAGATTTCTTCTCATGGGGTGGATCTACAGGTTCTTGTGGATCTTCTATTTCATTATCTGTATCTGGAATTGCTTCAGACATAGTGGTGTCTTGAAATCTAGTTTCCTTTGGTTCTTCATGATCATCAATAGGTGTCTTCTTTGATTTGATATATGCTGAGTCCTCATCAAATGTTACATCCCCGCTGACATCAACTCTCTTGAACCCTAGAAAGCATATTCTATAAGCCTTCGAGCTTTCACTGTACCCCACAAAGATGCCCTTCTTTCCTCAAGGATCTAGCTTTGTACTCTTTTTCTTGGGAACATGTGTGTATAGTGGGAAACCAAATATTCTGAGATGGCTGACTTTAGGTTTCTTACCAGAGAAAACCTCTTCTGGTGTCTTGTTGTCCAATATCTTGTGAGGTGTTCTGTTCTACACATATACAACTGTCCTAGCTGATTCTGCCCAAATATGCATAGGCAGATCCTGGTCATGCAGCATTGCCTGTGCTCCATCCATGATTGTTCTATTCTTCCTTTCTGCAACTCCATTATGTTGTGGATTGTAGGGAGCAGTCAACTCCCTCTTAATCCCTGAATCATTGCATAGCTTCTTGAAATCACCTGAAGTGAATTCTCCGCCATTGTTGGATCTAAATGTCTTGATCTTCTTATCAGTTTGATTTTCCATCAGGGTTTTGAATTCCTTGAACGTATCAAACACTTCATCCTTATTCTTCAAGAAATAAACCCAAGTCTTCCTAGAGAAATCATCAATGAAAGAGACATAGTATACATACCCACTCAGAGAACTGGATGACATCGGACCGCATACATCAGAGTGGATAATCTCCAAGATTCCTTTTGCTTTGCTTTCACTGCTTGGAAATGCCTTCTTAATGTTCTTTCCTTTTGCACACTCTTTGCAAACACCTTCATACATTTTCTTGATTTTAAGAAGACCCTCTACAACTTTGCTTGCAATTGGTAGTGCCCTATAGTGCACATATGCAATGCTTCTATGCCAAAGTTCACTTGGCTCCATGGATTCATGTACCATGGCATGTTTAGGTTGTCCCTTCAATTTGTACAATCCTCCCTCTTGCTCTCCAATCACTATTGCATCATCTATAGTTTTACCCTTTGACCACATTAGGACTTGGCCATCTACAAATGCAACCCTCATTCCTTTTGCATCCAATGCAGATATGGAGAGTAGGTTCTTCTTGAGCCCAGGTACATATAGTACATCTTTCATCTTCAAGAACTTTCCAAAGTCTAGGTTGTAGGAGGCTTCGCCACTTCCTTTGATAGGATATTGATAGTCATCCCCAAGTTTCACCTTATGGGGTGACGCATTTTTAGATAGATTTGGAAAACATTCTTTAAAACTAGTCATGTGTTTAGAAGCCCCACTATCAATAAGCCAATCATTACATCCATGATAGATAGTACCTGTGAGAGCAGATATTAGAACATATTCATCTACACTAGATGAGTCATCACTTTCTACTCTAGCCTTCTTCTTGGGAGGTTCATCATCCTTGGCATCATGAGCATGATATCTCTTCTTCTTGTTCTTCTTCCTTTTGTTGAAGTTGTTGTTGTTGTTCTTTTTGTTCTTAGGACAATCTGAAGAAAAGTGTCCCTTCTCATTACATGTGAAGCATCTAAGATCTTTCTTATCTTTATGTTGATGATGGTGTGAAGATTTCTTGGCATGAGAATGCTCCCTCTTTGACCTTCCTTTTTTGGTGTGTGCTGTGAGAGCTTGATCTTCATTTCCCATCTTTTCTTCTCGAGCCACAAACCTTGCTTCTTCTTGTGAGCATTCCTCCCATAGTCTACTGAATGAGATCAGCTTCCTCCTTGCATAAATTCCTTGGATGAAGGAGTCCCATGACCTAGGTAGGCCATTCAATGTGGTCATGACAACCTCACCATTATATACTACTTCATCCACAGCTTCAAGTTTTTCCTTGATCTGAGAGACCTTATAGAAATAGGATTGAATGGTCTCTCCATTCTGAAGCTTTACCCCTTTCAATTGGTTCTGCAGGGTCATCTTCCGATTTATGTTCTTTCCTTCAAAGAGCTTGGTCAGGGAATCAAACATCTCCTTGGGTGTCTTCAGAGATGACACATGTGGTATGAGATGGTATTTGATAGAATCAGCAATGATCCTCTTTGCTTTGACCAAGTTTTTCTTATGTAAGGCCTTAGCCTCTTCTCCCTCTAGAATAGGGACCTCTTCACTTATGTAAGTGTCCAACTCATTTTCTTCCAGGGTTAATCCAATCCTATACTTCCATGCTCGGAAGTTATCAACCCCTTCAAGATTATCCTCAAGCTTGGTGTGGTGAGACATCTTAAAGAGTACTTCAAATGGAAATAGAAAAGATTTAGGTCTTACCACTTGATTTGCAGAAATATGGATCTGGTGCTGGATTAGTGTTTGTCAGAGAAACCCTAAAAATAAAAAATGTGAATTTCAAACTTCTGAAAGGATAGAAAGATGCACCTTGATGTGCTGATCATCCTGGTATACTCTGAAATTGAAAACTGCAATGTTTCACCCTTCAAAAATGCTTTTCAATCTCCTAGATTCACTAGGGAGGACCCTGAATTAGGGTTTGAGTTTCCAGAAGCCTTACCCAACCAAAAAGTTTGATCCAAAGCTCTAAACTTTGAGTTTTCTAAGGTGCTTTTAGTTATGGTCTCAGAATTCAGAAATTCCTATTTTTGTGGAAACCCTAATTTTTAGGGCCAAAAATGAAAGTGCCTAGAATTGAATTCTGATTGGACAAAAAGATGCGCCTTGTTGAGGAGAGTCAAAATAACCTACTGCCTTTCAAGATCTATGAAGAGAAACCTAATAAACAAGAAGACCTAGCTTCCGCAATTGCACAATGTCTTCTTCTCAGGTTAGCTCTGATACCAAGTTAATTTTTGAGCATTAATTCAACATACTCTAGGAGCTTTACTGATAGAATAACATGTACAACATATCAAGCATAACAATGCAATTCAATCACACCAAGCAATCACATGAGATAATAGACACACAGAGTTTCACCAAGAAAAACCATAAAGGTGAGAAACCCCACAACTTCCTCAGAGATAGAAAGAGGAATGATACAACCCAAGTACAAGAGATAGTCTTCTCTAGTAGCTAATCCTTCCTCACATGTGCGCCACTTTCCGATGAGTGTAGAAGGGTGAAATCACGAACCTGGGAAACACTTTGGTGACAAACAAAGTGAAAAAAATGGAGTGCTGGCGGATGATCACGTGAAAAAAATTCAAACTCAAACTCTAGGCCGAGAGTTTAAAAAACTATAGGCTGAGAGTTTTGAGAGTTCAAACTCTAGGCCGAGAGTTTAAAAAAACTCTAGGCCGAGAGTTTGAACCAATCGCTGCGCTGTATTTAAAAAAAAACTCTCATATGAGAGTTTGAACTAAACTCTGGGCCGAGAGTTTGGAAGACATTTTCTCGCCCGAGAGTTTCTGGTCAACAATTCCAGCACAATTTCTGTATAATTCAGAAATGTGTCACTTTAACAAGGTCAGACCACTGCAAACACATGAGAATTACATGTCCGAGTTTATACCAGTAGATTCACCATTCAATCTACTTTCTAGTAATATAAGTTTTTTTCAATTTCATTTAGGATTACTATTTTTTTCTATTTTTTTACTAAACTTTATCATTAAAAAATTAAGTGACTGAAAAATCAGTCACAATGAAAATTCAATATCATCACAATGATGAAGCCAAAAAAATTTAAAAAAATACAAGGATGTTCCTTGAAGTGTCCTCTTCAATGGGTTGGTTTTATTTTGTTTGATAAGAGTAACATTTGAAAGAAAATCTGAGGACAAAAACATGTATCGATAATGCACCATTTTTTGAACATACGCTGTTTCGATAAATAATAAAAAATAGTTCCCAAGTATTAAAAAACTCGAAATATAGTCCAGGATCAAGTTTGGTGCGTGCAGATTATGAGCATACAATGTTTTTCCCTAAAATGAATAACTATCTATCAAAAAACCATTGTCAACACAGGTCACTCATTATCCATACCTAAAATTTTCAAGTATATTCCGTTGGTTGATAACAAATTCGTCCCACGATATGTCCATAAAAAAAATTTAAAAAAATACGAATAGAAAGCTAATTCAATTATGTAAACCCTTTGTGTTTACTTCAAGTTGAAATTCCTAAGGGAGATATGGGTTTGAAGAGGTCGAAGTTGAAAAACATAAAAATTAGCATTTTTTTTGTAAAAAACAAGCCAAAATTGTTTCCCAACTTCATGTTTTCACCCAGAAGTGAATAATGAGATGATCAAATAAAGTGCCTCCCACACTCTATTTATACATGACCTGTCTTGCCTAATAACCTAGCAGGGATGACTTGTCTAACTCAGTCTAATAACCCATGGTAATACTAATTAGGGCCGACCCCACACTTGGTGGTCTAATAACCCATCACATGCAAGTTGCGACACTTGCGACACTTTTCAATACAAATGACGACACTTCCATATAGAGGAATAATAACATCTCTATAGGAGTACAATATATATAGGTGAAATACATTCCGAAGTTACAATTACATCAACAAAACAAAATTACAAGAAATAATAAATGATTGTTATTTCCTGGACTCAAACGAGAAGGTTTGAGGGGAAAAGAATATTTTCGAGACTCAAATGAGAGGACTTGAGGGGTGGAAAAAATTGACCCAACTCTGCTTTGCTAAAGCAACTTTTCCTAGACTCAAATAGGAGGCTAGGTAGAAAAGAAATTCTTGGACTTAAGCAAGAAGGCTTGAGGGGAATTACGAAAGAGTTTTGTGGTATCAATGGCAAAGACCAAGGAACAAAGATTGACATTTGGAGACAAAACACTGTTTGATTTCTTGAGGAGGAAATTTTTTTGACTAGCAATCAAAAAGCGGAGTAACCTCAAAAGTGTAGCCCATAAGTCCATAGGAAATTGGTGACAGAATTCGGGGAAGAATTTTGTGTTCAACAAAGGGTTGCTGAAGTTCCAAACTCATGGGAGAGTTTGATGATCAACAAAGTGTTGTTGAAAGATTTGTTTTATGATATATAACAAATATTTATGATTTATCATATAACTAGACTATTGGATGTCTTTTTGTGTGAATGATATGAATGCTTGAGCAAGCAAAAATTTCGTCAAGAAGGAGGATGAATGATAAATGTTAAAAGTTTACTGTTTGAAATGTTTTGATGCTAAAAATGAAAGAGGTGTCTACCTCAAGTTGAGGACTAGTAGAAAGTCCACATCTTACAAAAAGATAATTAAAGCTGCATTACTTATGAATTGTAATCAGTGTTTGGAAATAAGCCTGTATTTTGTATACGTGTGATGATGAGAGCACAAACAATGACTGAAAGGTTTCCATGAATTGTAAATGCTATGCTACAAAGAGGGAAATTCATTGCTTAAACTTCCGAGTTGATTATGAAATTAATGATATGCTCTTAAGGTTGCTTTCAATCTTGGTTTTGTAGTCGAAAATGCAGGTTATGAACAACAACAACTTGTGGAAATCAGGAAAGTTTGAAGAAGGTCAAGATAGAGAAGACAAAGCAAGCCAAAGATTACTCGAGAGAAGAAGAAGAACTGTTGTAAAATTATGAACACTGAGGACGGTATTATTCTTAAGGGGGAAAGGATTTAACATCCCACTTTTAATACCCTATTATTTTGTAAATTGTAACGGTTTCTAGTGAGGATCTCAAGGCCAAGGCCCCACCAGTAAACCTTGTGAAGTTGTGTGGTTTAAATTCTTAAGTTGCAAACCTTAGGAGACTAAGGATGGTGATGCAATGACAGCAAACTAAATTCCCTAGAAGAGAATCCTAATGGAGGGTTAGCCCCAGAGAAGGATAGGAGGCTAAAATGAATTAAAAACCTTACCATAATTTATAAGAATAAAGCTTACATATGTTTAAATATAGAAAAACATATACATGTTGATATTCCCAATCAAGAGGGGTATACGTATTCTCTAGAGTTATGAAAAATAACTTTTTAAACTTAGTATCACTTCCATTTAATTTAGAGGAGGATAACTAGGGGCAATTAATTAAAGATTTTTCAATGGACGGAGAACCCAAGAGAGATTTGGTGTCAACTTGTTCCCTTGATCGATTTATAGTGACATGTGTAGCTTGTTCCTTTCCATTTAATTGAGAGTGGAGTTGTAAGGTGATGGGGAAGTGAAGCTTCATGGAAAAGGGGGAGACAACAACTCAGATCAGAGGGAACAACATTGATTTCTGGAGAGTATCCCAACCTATTTGTTTAGTGGAAGCAACTCCCTCCTTGGGATGGACGCTCAGTTCTCATTTTGGATGAATGTGATAGTTTTATATATAGGCGGAAGGTAAGGGTGAAAGGGGACTCGCTGGGGGAGGAGAGATCGATATCCTTGACCAAGGATCAATATTTTGGATAGAGAGGGAGTTGGGTTTTTGCATACTGGTGTTGACAGGGATTGATAATCTGGATAGTTACAAAGAAGGTTAGTATCACGTTTGTTCAGAGGAGGAAATCTCTGCCATGGGGAGTTTTGGAAAGAGGAATCGTCGAAACCAAGTGATGGAGAGGGAACGTGTTGGTATAGCGTGAATCCTGCGGTAATAACTAGTAAGATCTGGGATATAAGAGGTCCTCTGCGATGGAGGTAAGATAAATTCTATTTTCCCTGAGCTAATTTATTTTGCCTTATAGTTTCGATTTCTGTATCGGAGGTTTATGTGTAAATCGGCTAGAAATCGAATTGTCCATCAATGGCCGTGCTTAGTGCTAGTTAGGTCAATATGTGTAAACTGAATGCAATGTTATAGACCCACATGTTGATGTATATGTAACTTCGGAATGTATTTCATCCATGTATTTCATTTATATATTATTGCACTCCTATAGAGATGTGTCATTCCTCTAGACGGAAGTGTCGTCATGTGTATTGACAAGTGTCGCAAGTGTGTGAACTTGCCGATGGGTTATTAGACCACCATGTGTGGGGTTGGACCTAAAATATATATTATATGGTTGATGTACCTAGCTAGACAAGTCGGCCCCATAAGTTCACTGGGAAAACAGACAAGTATAAATAGAGATCGGGAGATCTCTATTTTCATCATTCGAAAACTCACACTTCTCTCACTTAGAAAGTGGTGCACTAGTGAGGAGGAGGATCATCTTCTACTAGGAGACTATCTTTGTGTATTTTGGTTGTACTTTGGTTGAGCCATTGCTCTCTCTATCTCTGAGGAAGTTGTGGGGTTTTTCACCTTAGGGTTTTCCCCACGGAAACTCTGTGTCTCTTGTCTCTCATGCTTTTGATTCTTGTAATGATTGACATGCTTGTTATGATTGATATGCATTGATATATTGTACATGTTATTCTCTCAGTAAATATCCTAGAGTATTGTGAATTAATGCTCAAAATTTAACATGGTATCAAAGCTAACCTGAGAAGAAGACATTGTGCAGTGACAGAAACTAGGGTTTCTTGTTTATTGGGTTTCTCTCCACAGATTTTGGAAAAGAAATATAGTAGATTGAATATACTCATCAAGGAGAATTTATCTGTCCAGTCAGAATTCAATTTTGAGCTTTTTTAGATTTGGCCCTAAAAATTAGGGTTTTCTCAAAAATAGGAATTTCTGGAATCTGAAGACATAGCTGGAAGCTCCTTGCAAAAATCGAAGTTTAGAGCTTTGGATTGAGATTTTTGGCTGGGTAGATCTCCGAGAAACTCAAACCCTAATTCAGGGTCCTCCTCAATGAATCTAGGAAGACAGAAAGGAAGTTTTGAAGGGTGTAGCTATGTAGATCTCAAATTTTGAATACACTAGGTTGATCAGCTCATCAAGGTGCATCTTTCTATCCTTTCAGAAAGTTGAAATTCACATTTTGAATTTTTAGGGTTTCGTTGACAAACCCTAATCCGGGACCAGATCTAGTTTTCAGCCATTCAAGTGGTAAGACCTAAATCTTTTCTGTTTCCATTTGAAGTACTCTTTAAGATGTCTCACCACACCAAGCTTGAGGATAAGCTTGAAGGTGATGATAACTTCCGAGCCTGGAAGTATAGGATTGGGTTAATCCTAGAAGAGAATGAGTTGGACTCATACATAAAAGAAGACATCCCTATCCCAGAGGATGACGAGGCTAAAATATTGCATAAGAAGAACTTGGTCAAGGCAAAGAGAATCATTGATGATTCTATCAAAGACCATCTCATACCACATGTGTCATCTCTGAATACACCCAAGGAGATGT
Source organism: Larix kaempferi (assembly GCA_027924585.1). Classification (NCBI taxonomy): domain Eukaryota; kingdom Viridiplantae; phylum Streptophyta; class Pinopsida; order Pinales; family Pinaceae; genus Larix; species Larix kaempferi. The sequence goes on from BSBM01000510.1 coordinate 50,695,788, forward strand.
TTGACTCTTTGACCAAGCTATTTGAAGGGAAGAACATAAATCGGAAGATGACCGTGCGGAATCAATTGAAAGGGGTCAAGATGTTGAATGGAGAAACTATTCAATCTTACTTCTCCAAGGTCTCACAGATCAAGGAACAACTTGAAGCTGTGGATGAAGTAGTGGACAATGGTGAAGTTGTTATGACCACTCTAAATGGCCTACCTAGGTCATGGGACTCCTTTATTCAAGGAATCTGTGCAAGAAAGAAATTGATTTCTTTTAGTGAACTATGGCAGGAATGCTCTCAAGAAGAAGCTAGGCTTGTAGCTCGAGAAGAAAAGATGGGAGGAGAAGATCAAGCTCTCATAGCTCACACCAAAAGAAGCAAGCCCAAGAAGGAGCACTCTCACCACAAGAAGTCCACTCACTATCACCAAAAGAATAAGAAGGATTTAAGGTGCTTCAGATGCAATGAGAAGGGTCACTTTGCTTCAGATTGTCCCAAGAACAAAAGGGACAGCAACAACAACAACTTCAAAAAAAAAAAGAAGGGTAGCAAAAGAAGGTACCATGCTCATGTTGCCGAAGATGATGAACCTCCAAAGAAGAAAGCTAGGGCAGAAAGTGAGGATGACTCATCAAGCGAAGAAGAGTATGTTCTAATCTCTGCTCTCACAGGTACTATCTGCCATGGTTGTAATGATTGGTTAATTGACAGTGGGGCCTCCAAACACATCACTCGGTTTAAGGAATCTTTTGTGAACCTATCTGAACATGAGTGACCCCATAAGGTGAAACTTGCGGATGATTATCAATACCCTATCAAAGGAAGTGGTGAAGCCTCCTACAACCTAGATTCTGGAAAATCTTTGAAGATGAAAGAAGTCCTTTATGTACCTGGGATCAAGAAGAACCTACTCTCCATCTCTGCATTGGATGCAAAAGGTATGAGGGTTTCATTTGTAGATGTCCAAGTCCTAATGTGGCTAAAGGGAAAAACATTCGATGATGCAGTAGTAATTGGAGAGCAAGAGAGAGGTTTGTATAAATTGAAAGGACAACCTAAACATGCCATGGTGCATGACTCCATGGAGCCAAGTGAACTTTAGCATAGAAGACTTGCACATATGCATTACAGGGCATTACCAATTGCAAGTAAGGCTGTAGAAGGTCTTCCTGAAATCAAGACCAAGCATGAAGGTGTTTGCAAAGGGTGTGCAAAAGGAAAGAACATTAAGAAGGCATTTCCAAGTAGTGAAAGCAAGGCAAAAGGCATCTTGGAAATCATCCACTCAGATGTATGTGGTGCTATGTCATCCAGTTCTCTGAGTGGGTATGTTTACTATGTCTCTTTCATTGATGACTTCTCGAGGAAGACTTGGGTCTACTTCTTGAAGAACAAAGATGAGGTGTTTGATAAGTTCAAGGAATTCAAAACCTTGATGGAGAATCAAACTGATAAGAAGATCAAAACATTCAGATCTGACAATGGTGGAGAATTCACCTCAGGTGACTTTAAGAAGCTTTGCAGTGATTCAGGGATTAAGAGGGAGTTGATTTCTCCTTACAATCCACAACAGAATGGAATTGCAGAAAGGAAGAATAGAACAATCATGGAAGCAGCAAGGGCAATGCTGCATGACCAAGATCTACCTATGCATCTATGGGAAGAAGCAGCTAGAATAGCAGTATATGTGCATAACAGAACACCCGACAAGATATTGGAGAACAAGACACCAGAAGAGGTCTTTTCTGGTAAGAAACCTGAAGTTAGCCATCTCAGAATATTTGGTCATCCAGTATACACTCATGTCCCAAAGGAAAAGAGGACCAAACTAGATCCTTCAGGAAAGAAGGGTATCTTTGTGGGTTACAATGAAATCTCAAAGGCTTACAGAATATACTTTCTAGGGTTCAAGAAGATTGATGTCAGCAGGGATGTGACATTTGATGAAAACTCAGCATTTATCAAATCAAGAAAGACACCTGTTGAAGATAATGAGGAACCTAAGGAAACTAGATTTCAAGACACTACCATGACTGAAGCAATTCCAAATATTGTTCGTGAGTTTGAAGATCCGCAAGAACCTGTAGATACACCCCATGAAGATAACTCTCACAAGAGAAATGTTGATGTATATGTAACTTCGGAATGTATTTCACATATATGTATATTGTATTCCTATAGAGATGTTATTATTCCTCTATACGGAAGTGTCGTTATTTATATTGTATGCGTCGTAACTTATACTTGATGGGTTATTAGACCACCTTGTTGGGGTCGGACCTGTATAAGTCATGTGGGTCAAAGGGTTATTAGACCACCCTATTGGGGGTCGGCCATGTGGGTCGAAGGGTTATTAGACCACCCTATTGGGGGTCGGCCCACTCAGCATTATGTTATGTGGTTAAGTTCGAGCCTACATGAGTTAGGTAAAAAGGAAAGTCAAGTCAAGTATAAATAGAGTGCGGGAGGCACTCTATTTACTCACTCACTTCTCACACATGCACTCAAGGAGGAGTGGCGCACTTATGGAGGAGGAGGATCTGCTGCTAGGTTATGGCTATCTCTCTTGGTTGGTTGTATCATTGCTCTATCTATCTCTGAGGAAGTTATTGGGGTTTTTCACCTTTTTGGTTTTCCCCAAGTAAATCTTTGTGTCTCTTGTGTGCTTGCATTATTGTCTCCATGATTGATATGCTGTAGATATGCTGTACATGTTGTTCTCTCAGTTAAGATCCTAGATCAGATTGAAGTAAATTCTGAAAATTTAACAAGAAACCTGCATGGGCTAGAGAGCTCATTCAAGATGCTGAAAGATTCGGCATTCCTGAAGAAGAACACAGAGCAAAGAAGAGAACTAGATCACATACCAGCTATGTTGCTTTACTTTGTGATATCATGAACAAAGAACCTTCCAGTTATGAAGAAGCAGTGGAAAAGAAAGAATGGAAGGATGCCATGGTCGAGGAATACCAATCAATAATGAAGAATGATGTTTGGGATATTGTCCCAAGACCTAAAGAGAAGTCTATGGTGACTTCCAAATGGATCTACAAAATCAAGCATGCTGCAGATGGCAGCGTAGAGAAATACAAGGCAAGATTCGTAGCTCGTGGCTTCTCTCAGAAAGAGGGAATAGATTATGAAGAAACTTTTGCACTTGTATCCAGGTATACTTCCATCAGAACAGTACTTTCCCTGCCTGCAACAATGAAATGGAAAATACACTAGATGGATGTCAAGACTGCTTTCTTGAATGGTGTAGTTGAAGAGGAAGTATATGTGGAGCAGCCACTTGGTTTTGAAATACATGATAGGGAGTCATAAGTATGTAGATTGAAGAAAGCCTTGTATGGCTTGAAGCAAGCTCCCATAACTTGGCATGGTAGGATGGATAGTTTCCTATCTAGTTTGGGATTTACCAAGAGTAAAGCAGATTCCAACCTTTACTACAAGGTTGAGGAAGGGAATCCTATGATTCTATTCCTGTATGTGGATGACTTATTTGTAATAGGAGATGACAGATTGATTGCAGATACAAAGAGGAAGCTTGCTGCCGAGTTTGATATGAAAGACTTGGGAATGATGCACTATCTCCTAGGTATGGAGGTATGGCAGAGTGCAGATGGGATCTTCCTTGGTCAAGGGAAGTACACAATAGATATCTTGAAGAGATTCGGGATGTTCGATTGCAAGGCCATGGCCACACCTATGGAATCAAATCTTAATCTTCTTTGTGATGCTTCATCTGAGCCGGTGGATGTGTCTATGTATCGTTAGATGATTGGGTCCTTGATGTACCTGACGAACACGAGACTAGATATTTGCTTTGCGATGAACACATTGAGCCAGTTCCTGACGGATCCGAGGAGTGTTCACCTAATTGCTGTAAAGCATATTCTGAGGTACCTGAAGGGTACAGTTGATTATGGGCTCAAGTATGAAGCGAATCAAAAGTTTAACCTGCAGAGTTATGTTGATTCAGATTGGGTAGGCAGTGCTGCAGATAGGAAGAGCACTTCAGGGTACTGCTTCAGTATGGGATCAGGTGTGATCTCTTGGTTTAGCAGGAAGCAGTCCTACATAGCACTGAGTATAGCTGAGGCAGAGTATATTGTAGCCTATTCAGCTAATTATGAGGCAGTATGGCTTTGGAAGCTACTGTCTGAGCTATTTCATCTCTTGTTGGATGCTACTGGCATCTTCTGTGATAACCAGAGTTGTGTGAAGCTATCTGAGAACCCAGTGTTTCACGACAGATCAAAACACACAGAGATCAAATATCACTATATTAGGGATATGGTGGAGAGAGGAGCAGTGAAGCTCCTATATGTTGCGATGGACGAGCAGATTGCAGATGTGTTGATGAAACCACTAGCTAGAGTGAAGTTCGAGTACTTCAGGAAGAGGCTTGGTGTTCTTCCGATTGACGACACTTCGAGGAAGAAGTGATGGACACATTTGCGGAAGCCATTCCAAGCATGTTGGAAGGAGGATCCTTCACATGGCTATGGATGTAAGCACTGGATGATGAGCATCAGGACGATGCTTCAGTTACTGCTCTATATATGCATCAGGATGATGTTGGATATGATTAGTTCGATCATTTATATGTATATGTATGTATGCATCATGTTGGATGTTGGATATGATCAGTTGGATCATTTATATGTATATGTATGTACGCATCCTGTTGGATGCTGGATATGATCGGTTGGATCATTTGTATGTATTTGTATATGCATCATGTTGGATGCTTGGACCATGTGTCTGTATATGTATCAGGAGGATACTGTGTATGATCAGGTAGATCATGTATGTTGATATGTATCAGGTGGGTACATTGTGTGGATCATGTATCTGTGTATGTATCAGGTGGATACATTGTATGATCAGGTAGATCATGTACGATGATATGTATCAGGTAGATACTTGGTATGATCAGGTGGATGTAGTGTATGATCAGGATGATCATAGATGACGAGCTTCAGGATGTTGCTCCAGATGACATGTAGCAGGATGTTGCAGTGATGATGATTAGGATGATCATGTGTACATCAGGATGATGTATGATGAGTATTAGGTTGATACTTCATGGCCGTGGATCAGGTTGTGCAGATGAGCATGTCTGGGAGATCCTATAGGTTGGAGTTGTGTACCCATAACATTCTGGGATTCTCTTTTGAGACATTGCTCTGGGAGGACATGTAATTTTTTCCCTGGGAGATTTCAGGTCAGAGTTGTGTACCAGTAACATCCTGAGATGCTCTTGTGAGGTTTTGTCCTATGGCATGTAATCTGTTCCCTAGGAGATTTCAGGTTGGAGTTGTGTACCCATAACATCCTGAGATGCTCTTTCGAGGCTTTTCCATGACCACATGTAATTTGTGCCATGGGGAGATTTCAGGTCAGAGTTGTGTACTCGTAACATCCTAAGATGCTCTTGCTAGGTTTTGTGGTGACCACATGTAATTTGTCCCCTGGGAGATCCTTCAGGTCGGATTTGTGTACCCGTAACATCCTGGGATGCTCTTTCGAGGTTTTGTGGTGGGGTCACATGTAATAAGTCCTGGAGGTCTGGACAGGATGAAAAAGGCCTCAGATGCTCTTTAGGGTTCTTGCTAGGCAAGAGACTCTTTAAAGGTTTTGTGACGCACGTAATAAGTCCTGAGGATTCAACAGTATGGCCAATGATGATGAAGACCTACAGGTGGTGGGCCTACATCTAGTATGAAAAAGGACTAGCTCTATAGAACTTCCTATGACAAGTAGATTCAGAGATTGGTTGAGATAGAAGCAGCAGTGATGATGACGATGATTCGAGATTGATGCATCGATGACGATGATCTAGAGAAGAAGACTTGTGCTAGAAGATCTGTGTCGAGAAATACCTTCCTAGTTAAGAGGGAGTGTTGATGTATATGTAACTTCGGAATGTATTTCATTTATATATTATTGTACTCCTATAGAGATGTGTCATTCCTCTATACGGAAGTGTCATCATGTGTATTGACAAGTGTTGCAAGTGTGTGAACTTGCTGATGGGTTATTAGACCGCCATGTGTGGGGTTAGCCCTGAAATATATATTATATGGTTTATGTACCTAGCTAGACAAGTCGGCCCCACAAGGTCATTGGGAAAATAGACAAGTATAAATAGAGATCGAGAGATCTCTATTTTCATCATTCGGAAACTCACACTTCTCTCACTCAGAAAGTGGCGCACTAGTGAGGAGGAGGATCATCTGCTACTAGGAGACTATCTCTATGTATTTTGGTTGTACTTTGGTTAAGCCATTGCTTTCTCTATCTCTGAGGAAGTTGTGGGGTTTTTCACCTTAGGGTTTTCCCCACGGAAACTCTGTGTCTCTTGTGTCTCATGCTTTTGATTCTTGTGATGATTGACATGCTTGTTATGATTGATATGCATTGATATACTGCACATGTTATTCTCTTAGTAAAGATCCTAGAGTATTGTGAATTAATGCTCAAAATTTAACATCGCAATCTCAACAAATCCTCTCAGGTAGAAGTATCTATATATATTTTGGTTGTGATTATATTTTTATAACAACACATTGAGCATTCTCTACGTGAAGCGTTTGCTCTTTGTATGGGTAGTTCTTCCTGATTGTTAGGTTGAACCTTTGACCGAGATCTGAGTTGTTTGATAGAGAGCCACCATACTTTTGTTGTGTGATAGGGAGGTATTTTGACAGTGACGCACTAAGCCATCTTTGCTTGAGAGTTTGACCTCTGAAATATGTGATAAGAGGCAGAGTGGAAGCTCTGTTGATTTTATACTATTTTCGATCTGGGAAATTTTATTTGTATCAGAGATGGAAGCTCTGTCGTATGCCTGCATGTAAGGCAAGGCCGTAACCCCTTTCTTTTATACTGCCCATTTTCAGTTCGGATTATTAAACCACTTGAGTCTTCCACCCTTTGCACATACATACGAATATGGCAACCTGTTGATAGCTGATCCTCCCCTTCCTTATTCATGCATGAAAAAAATGAGTTTTGTTTTATATCAGGGTTTATTATAGTTATGTAGTATGCTGAATGAAAGCATAGAGTTATCCTATTTTATTAAATGGAAATTGGAGATCTCTGTCGCAGGATTTCGATTTTTAGTGGGAAATTTTAGGTTACATTTCTATTGATTATGTTCAATAGAAATCAATGTGGACGACCCTCTATTTTTTTTATTCGTTATATGAGTTTGAAAAGCTTGATAGGGTTTTCTTCTGATTCAACATACCTAATGAAAAGTACATATAATGTCAATTTAATTCTAGTGAATAAGATACCGACTCGATCATAATGACTCCTTATAGATCTTGGTAATGTCGAGCTCCTTGGTGACAATCAATTATAATACATGTATCAAGTGTTTTAGTCAAGGCAGTGTTGTTTTATAAATATATATTTATAGACATGTATATGTAAGCTTATGCAAAATTTACAAGTTGTGTATTGCTCTACCAAAAAGTAAAGTACTTTTGTAATATCTTAATTAAGCACAAGCTGAATGGGTTAGGAAGGGGCAACCTTGCTTAGTGTCCTTGTCTATAGTTGAATGTTAGGTTTTGGAAGAAGTTCAAAAGAGAAAGTAGAACATAAATTATGACAACAACTGAGTTGCAGATTGTAATTCCTATGTTGATGAATAATAAAATAAACCCCCTTTTGTGGACATAGGAAAGATTGGGAGAACCATGTTAAATATTGGTTTCTGTGTTATGTGTTTTTCCTTCTTGTGGACATATGGTTTCTCCTTCGCACCCTTATGTGAATTGTCGTCACTTGTTATTTTGTATCTCTCTTATGTGTAAATATGATGGATTATGCTTCTATTGATTACTCTCCTTGTTAGATGATAATTATGTTGATTTGAAGAATGACCATGTATTTAAGTTTGGCGGGTGCACAAATATCCACCACTAATGAGTATAAACATCACGACAATGTCCAAGGTAAGGATGGCAAGAATTTGACTAGTAGTTGAGGTATTTAATGAAATTATTAGGTTTATATAGTTATCATCACTTGTTGAAAATATTGTATTAGTAAAATTAATTAACTACAAAAAAGTTCCTTTATCAATTTTGTTAAGGAAGGTTCAAGGAATTCCATAGAGACTATGTAAAATAACAGGTAATAATGTTTGGAAGAATGATCAAGACCCTTGTATAAGAAAGCAAAGTTATACGAGTATCAAATGTAGTGAAAAGGAAATTAAATGATTTCGCTTGTGAACCTTTTATATTAAGCAAACGTCATTTTTATTATGAAAGGATGGTGAACTATTGAATTTTTATTGTTGGGAATAATTAATGTTTTATTAATTTTTGAGAATTCAACAAATGTTCTAACTAATAAAAATTTGGGTATGTTACACTTGTGTTGCTTTGCAATGATGCAACAGTCACAATTGCTTGCTGGCTCCTTCAAGGGGGTAATCCGTTTACTATATCTTTCAGCTGCAAAAACTTGGAACACCAAAGTGAAGATACGGGGGGTTCACTCAATGAACTTCTTACACAGCATGATCATTCACATGATATTAAAGAATACCCCTAATTTCACTAAATAATGGAAAATGCATCCTAAAATTTTATTGTTGAACCCCCCTCCCAATATTCCTTTCCAATTAAGAAAACCCCTAGTTTCACGAGATTTTGTAGGTATCCATTTTTATCAACCCATTTTTAACTCCCCGTTTATATCATATTATCAAGTTGCAACAAAAAGGAGCCCTAACACATCTTAGTATAAGCAAACAAGATGCTAAATAAAATAATAGTATAATGCTAATAATGATCCCACTAAGATTGCAGGGTTGACTGATCAATTTGTAGCATTGGATAGTGGAACACACGAAGAAATAGTACTAGGGAAGCCAAAATGCGTAAAACGCAACCTAATCAAGAGATCAACATAACAAAGAATGTAAAATATTTATAGTCCAATTGTTAGTGCAATGCTTAGAAAATATGAGAATTGCAGATGTTTCACACCACAACCTACAAATATATCAATTTAATATCATGTAAATATGAATATAGCCATAGAGAACTCACGTTTTCTATAAGCTTAATAAATTAAATTCCATAAAAATTCAAAATTGAAACCCTTTTGTGATGGATGCCCCTACATTCCTATAAAAACAAACATCATTGATGTTTGAACCCAAATGAACATAGAAAAATTCCTTTTACTTTTCAATAACACCATATGATCATGTGCAAAGTTGGGATTTGGGTCATTCACAAGATCCAATGAATTGCCTTCACTTACTCTACATTTATTCTTGCAATCAAGTGAATTAACAAAATTAGTTACCTTTTCTTGGGTTGTACCTAGTTTTTTTTATCTTTAAAGGATAGGGAAATATCTCCATTGTTAGGTTTCAACCATGCAATAGTTATAAAGATAGATAGATGTTAAAACTTATATGATAACATTTCATGGTAATGATAACACATAGGGTATGTAAATAAGGATTTAGATTTTCACCTATGTGAATCATGTTAATTTCAATACAATATTAAGATAGATGCCTTGTATATAAGAATTGAAATTACAATTATGACTGTGCCAAATATAACTCAATCTAACAAGTATTCCTAACTAGCAATGTGAAAATATTAAAGAAGAATACAAAAAGTTGAAAGAAATAATTAGTCAAGAAACATTGATCTAACTTTTCTTGGTTCAAATGAGCCAAGAATGATTGATCTCACTTTTCTTGGTTGTCGTGGAGCAAGGTTTAATTGAATATCAGTGCCCACCTAAACCCTAACCTAAAAAATGAAGAGTTAAATCTTTTACTTGAATGCCTACAAAAATACAATACAATTGTTCAAGTCTGGAACTCTCGATTAACTACATCTCTTAACTTAAAGATGAAAAAAAATATAACAGCAATTCAAACCAAGCCTAAATAATCTATTAAATGAGGATTTCTCAAGGACAATAATCTAAAGAGACTTCTATCGATATTATCATTGGTACACTATTATCATATTTATGCAAAACTTAGGAGCATAAGCAATATCAAATAAAAATGGAAGGTACTTAAGGTTTAGGTGGGTATGAATTGAGCCTGTGATTTGGAGGTATGAATTCATCCCATGATTTGGAGGTTATTTCTCAGCACACCCAAATAAAATAACCCCCAATATGTATATTACTACGTGAAATTAAAAACCCCCCTTGACCCCTTAATACAGGGCAATATATTTTCTAGGTTTTTAAGAGTATTCAACCCAACAATATGAATGGATGTGATATGATATTGCCTCACTAGTGAACCCCTTGTGAGTGAAGATGTCCATATCTAAAATGCCATAACCAATAATCATCCATGCAAGTGGATTTTTTAGCAAAAGAGGTTACCTTGCTGCTGCAATTCATAACTAATGGATACATCCTGTTCCTAGTCACTTATACTTTGATGATCAACTGTCTATTTGGGGGTTTGTCATAAATTTCACAGTCTGATCCATCAAAGACAAGTTTGTATTTCTTTTCAGTAAGTTGTCCAATGCTAAGCATATTTTGCTTCAATCCTGGAGCATAATATACATCTGTGATTGTCTTTTGTTGGCCTTGTTTGGTCAGAATGTTGACCACTCCTTTTCCAAGAACTAGAACTACCTCATCAGTGTCGACTTTGACCTCTTTCCTCATTGATCCATCTAGGTCTGCAATTAGACCTCTATCACCTGTCATATGGTTACTACAACCACTATCTAAAAGCCAAAGTCCCTTTGGGATTTTATGTGCAGCATGACATGCAAGAAATAACATATCTTCTTTATCCTCAGAGGTATTAGTCACATTAGCATTATGATTTGCTTGATCAGACTTTTTCTTTATACATTCATGAGCATAACGCCCAAATTTATTTCAATAATAACACTTAATATTAGATTTATCTGACCTCTTTTGTTGTAGTTCCCACCTTCATGGTTATAATAGTGATCTTGATCTTCCGTGCCATTACTTTAGCCACTTCTGCCTCTTCCTCTTGATCCTCCTCTATCTCTACCTCTTCCTCTACCTTTTGAGAATGAGACTTGTGCTTTGAAAGCATTCTCCGGAGAGGACTCTTCATTCATGTTAATTCTGGATTCAAATGATAGTAGCGATCTAGTCAACTCATCTATAGGGAGAGTACTCAGATCCTTTCTTCTTCAATCGCTACAACTTTCGGATCAAATTTGTGGGGTAGGGATCTCAAAACCCTTTTGTTAGGAACCCATGTCAATCCTACTCTTTACCTTGTTAGTATATTGTTGTTGGATGCATATGCTTTGTAAGTCATCCAGTAGTAATTGTTGATCCATAGTTTGTGTTATTGTTGTTGGGCGCATATGCTTTGTAAGCTTCCCGTAGTATTTGTTGATCCATAGTTTGTATTGGCCCACGGTTTTGACCCATAGTATTGGTGCATAGATTTAGTATATAAGTGTGTGTTGAGGGCAATGAAGGCACCGTGAAGTTATTTGTATTGAGCTTTCTCAAAGGAGGTTGCCCCCTCGAAGTGGCCCATGATCAATACAAATATTATGTAATACAAATATTATGTAATACAAATATTATGTGATCCAATATATTGTGCATTTTATTAATTAATTGTTGCAGGTTCCTCGCATCTGGTATCAGAGCACTTTCTTGGGCTCATTGGGTGAAATTTCTACCAAATTTTTTTTTTGCATCTGTTGCAGGTTCAGATCTGGGAATAATCCCTATCCGCTTAACTATGGGAAGTAATTGGGCATAAGTCATAAAAATCATTGTGAGGAGTACCAAGGTGAAAACATGAAGTTGGGAAACAATTTTGGCTTGTTTTTTACAAACAAAACTGCTAAATTTTATGTTTTTCAACTTTGACCACTTCAAACCCATATCTGCCTTAGGAATTTCAACTTGAAGTAAACACAAAGGTTTTAGAGAGTTGAATTAGATTTCTATTCGTATTTTTCTTAAATTTTTTTATGGACATATCGTGGGACAAATTGGTTGTCAACATACGACATATACTTGAAACTTTTCGGTATGGATAATGAGTGACCTGTGTTGACGACGGTTTTTTGATAGATGGTTATTCATTTTAGGGAAAACAATTGTAGGTTTATGATCTACACACACTACATTGGATCCTGGGCTATATTTTGATTTTTTTAAGACTTGGGAACTATTTTTTATTATTTATTGAAACAACGTATGTTCAGAAAATGGTGCATTATCGACACATGTTTTTGTCTTCACATTTTCTTTCAAATGTGACTCTTATTGGAAAAACTAAAAGTACCCTTTTGAAGAGGACGAGCCAATTATGATCTCTGTGAAATTTCAAATTTTTTGGTGTTGTCTTTATTATGATATTGAATTTTCATTTCGGGTGATTTTCAAAGTAATACAAATCTTGAGGGATAAGGTTTAGAAAAAAATTATTAATAAATAGTAATTCAAATAGAAATGAAACAATTATTATATCATTGGAAACTAGATTCAAAGATTAATCCATTGCTACCAAGTCCGACAAATAATACTTAAAATTTGCAGGGGTTTAGGCTTGCTGAAGTTGCAGGTTCTAGAAAGATGCCTGATATTTTCGCAGGTTTTGTTGACCATAAAGTCTCGGTCGAAAAAATATCTTCCAAACCCTCATCCGAGAGTTTTTTTAAAAATACAGTGCAGCGATTGGTTCAAACTCTTGGACGAAAGTTTTAAATCTCAAAACTCTCGGCCTAGAGTTTGAGGTTGACTTATTTTCGTGTGATCATCCGTTCGCGCACAATTTTTTTCACTCTGTTTGTCACAGAAGTGTTTCCCAGGTTCGCGATTTCACCCACCACATGAACCATGAAGTAGCTGGCCCATTGAGAGGACCAGCTAGCGAAAAGGGTAATGATCCCTACCTAATTGACTAGTTCCTACCCGTGAGGTAAACCAAGAGTTGTCTTTTGTGGCAAAGCGGTTATCAGTTTTACCTAAGCCGTGGAGTGAGTGGTACTGCCCCAATATGCAAGTTGTTAGACAACATTGGTGGCCAAGTGAATCCCCTGAACCGTTAGGAAGCCGAGCATACCTGGGGTCCATTTCTATTTTCAACTGCAAAATCACAGATTTCCTTTGTCCAGAACTGTTGCCAGTCAGTTCCGCACCATAGCAAATCCATCTATTTTTTATCAGTTCTGCACCATTGTAGATCCCTCTATTTCTGATCAGTTTCACGCCATTGCAGATCTATCTGTTTCTGATACCTTTCGCGTCATTGCGGATCCATTCCTGAAAAAAAAATAAAAAAATCCCATTCGCCATATCTCCCTTATTTTCACTTTGTTTCCCTTGAAACTTTCTTGGCACCCTTGTAATCCCATTCTGCATATTTCATTCATGAGGACCCTATCCCAAATTCCACTTCCCAAAGCTAGAAATCTCACATTTGTCTATTTTTAGGGTTTGCCAAAAACTCTTCGACTTTCACCCAATCACCTTCAAATTTTACCACAGAGTTCCTTTCCTATTTCTGCTTCTTTGTCCCTCTCTACCAAATTTTCTCATTCTTTCACCCCACTTCTAAAATCCTCCTTTCCGCCTCAGCATCCATTTGACAGTGTCCAAAACCTAGTAAAACCCAAATTACCCTTCATATTTTTTCCCAAATCCAGATTTTCATTTACTGAAACAGTTTTTGTTTTTGTTTTTCTACCCACTCAAAAAAATTAAAAAAATAAAAATACAAAACTCATGGTTATTGTTGTCACCCGCGCAGGAGAAAAAACCATGGAGGAAGTGTTATAGGTCAAATCTTCACTTCTCCGTCCATGATCACATTACACTATCGATCGCACAAAAGGACAACATGGATTGAAGAGCTAGGTTGGCCTAGGTGATGCATGGACTGTACTTACCCCCCTATAGTTGACAAAACCCTATTTTATTTGACATTTTGACATGTGCCCTACTCTTTGTATAGAAAACTAGCACACATCAGGACATGTGCGCTACTCTACAAGCATCAAAGGTGTGCACACCAGCTAGTATGCCCTACTTTGCCTTAAGGAAAGTAGTGAACACCTCATAAAAAGTTGTAAACACTCGTTGTAAAGCACTGAAGTTGCATATTATGCGCTGCTATGTATTGAGAAAACTCGCGCACGTCTTAAAATGTAATAAAAAATATATTAATTTGACGAATTGAGATTAGTTGAAGTTGGTTTGCAACTTTCCCAACTTCCCAATCAAACTACCTCTCGATCCAAACTGCCTACCTTGTCCCATAAATACAAGGGGGATAGAAGAGAGAGACTAGAATCAATCTAGAAAACTAGATTGAGGAGGAGAAACTATGCATTAAGGGTTGTTATGCCGGAGGAATTCCAAAGTTAGTGTGAAGAGCAAGAGCCCAAAATCCGGTTGCACAAGCACTCTGAATGATTAGGTATAATTGTACTAGTTATTCGCTTTTGACAATAAAGGATCAAATACCCTTGTTGTCCCAATCAAATGTCTAGTGGATTTCACATTTGTTTGAATTAAATGCTTGATTGTATTTGATGTCTAAATTGCATTTCAATTTCATCATTGTTATATCAGTCAAGATACGTTGAGGAAGGTATCTTTTGTATTGCAGGTTCATCAAGCGGAAGATCCAGTGAAGGATTGATTGAGGAGCGAGCGAAAGCTAGGATCAAACGTCGTTAATAAGGTATGCCTTCTAAGATATTGATCTCTTTCCTTTTGTAGGAGCCTATGTGATATGATCAATGTATTTACCTATCACCCTAGAAGTTGGTAGTGTCCCTCTTCTCGCTATAAGGTAGAAATCCTGAACAACAGGAAGCACTTGCAGCCATCCAAGCCAAACTCCAGGATCTGGATGAAAAATTTATCGGCCTCCATCTTGAGCATTCATCCATGAACAACAAACGACAGTCCGAGTCTTCATCAGACAACGTGTTCTCTTCTTCCAGCAAAGTTCGTGGTCCAAAGCTTGATTTTCCTCGCTTCAATGGTACTGATCCGACTGGATGGATCTATTGTGCAGAACAATATTTCATTCTGCATAATACTTTTGATGTCAACAAAGTTCCACTTGCATCCTTTCATTTGGAATAGGAAGCTCTTCAATGGTACCGTTGGTACATCAAGGCTCATGAAGAGCCAAAATGGCCATACTTTTGCCAGCTCCTTTTGCAACGAGTTGGTCCTAGTGCTTTTGATGACTTCACAAGAGCCCTCACTAAACTTAATCAAATTGGCACTGTGAGAGAGTATCAAACTGAATTTGAGAAACTAGCCAACCACACCGAAGGATTTCCTGATGACTTCTACCGGAGTTGTTTTATCAGTGGTCTAAAGGATGTAATACGCTCTGAGGTCAAAATGTTCTGTCCCAACATAATGATGGAAGCCCTGGGGTTGGCTAAGTTGGAAGAAGACAAGATTGCAGCCCAACAGGGCTCCAAATCCACCTTTGTTCCCTTCCGAAATATGGGTTCTCAATGACCTCCCATCCCGCTAGCTCCTCGATGAACTCCTATCAAGCCTTTGCTTGAAACAGAGATGCAGGCACACAGAGAAAAAGGGATTTGTTATAATTGTGATGAGAAATTCACTCGGGGACATAAATGTGTTCAACAAAAGCTCTATCTCTTGGATGTGGATTCTCCTCCTGCCTTTGAAATTGGTGAAGAAGCTCCAGATACAATGGATGCACCAATCGACATTCAGGAACCACCTACTGACCCTCCGTCTCAGGAAGACCAACCAGGGATATCTCTCCATGCTTTAGCTGGAATCACCACCCCCCAAACAATGTGGGTCTGGGGTAACTTCAAGCAGCTTCCTCTTACAATACTCATTGATTCTAGTAGCACTCATAATTTCATTGACCCTCGGATCACCAAACAGGCTGATTGTTTTATCCATCCTTGCTCCAACTTTGAAGTCATGGTTGCCAATGGCGACAGCTTACCTTGCAAAGGGAAGTGTCATAATGTGTGTATCACTATGGGAGATTATAACCTGCGCTCTGACATGTTTGCCTTGACCTTAGGTGGATGTGATGTGGTTTTGGGTGCTCAATGGCTATGCACACTTGGTCCCATCTTATGGGATTTTGCTTAACTTTGGATGCAGTTCTCCCCCAATGGAAAAAAACACACATTGATAGGCTTACAACCATGGTCTCTCACCATCATCAGTTCACATCACATGGAAAAAATCCTTAAGAAGAATTCACATGGTGTCATCGCTCAGATCCATTCCATTCAGATGCAACCATCAACTGTCTCCACTACTCCTTTGGATCTACAACAAATTCTAGATCAATATACATGTGTCTTTGCTGAACCTGTGGAATTTACACCTTCAAGGCCAGAGGACCATCATATTCAATTCCTTCCTAGAATCCTTCCTCCCAATATCAGGCCCTATCCCTACCCATTTCACCAAAAAACAGAGATTGAAATGCTTGTTCCGGACTTCCTGAAGCAAGGTATTATTCATCCAAGCACCAGTTCCTTTTCTTCACCAGTTCTTCTTGTGCGCAAAAAATATGGGTCATGGCACCTTTGCATTTAATTTCGAGCACTTAATCACCTCACCATCAAGGATAAGTTTCCAATTCCTGCTATTGATGAGCTTCTTGATGAGCTTCATGGTGCTCAATTTTTCTCCAAGTTGGATCTTTGTTCTGGGTATCATCAAATTCGGGTTCATGAGAATGATATCCCTAAAACAGCTTTCCGCACACATGATGGCCACTATGAGTTTTTGGTCATGCCCTTGGCCTCACTAATGCTCCTTCCACATTCCAGGCCTTGATGAATAAAAATATTCCGGCCCTACTTGTAGAAATTCATTCTGGTATTCTTTGATGATATCCTCATCTACAGTAAAGCATGGGCTGAGCATCTCCAACATCTGTATCTTGGGCACATTATCTCAGCACAAGGGGTTCACGTGGATCTTGCAAAAATCATTGCCATAAACAATTGGCCGCCTCCTAAGACACTAAAGAGCATTTGTGGTTTTTTGGGGTTGACTGGATACTACCGCAAGTTTTTCAAGAATTATGGGAAGGTTGTAGCTCCATTAACTGCTCTATTGAAAAAGGATGCTTTTACATGGACACATGCTACTGAGTGTGCATTTGAAAAACTGAAACGAGCTATGTTTACTACACCTATTCTAGCTATGCCTAATTTTTCCAAGCCCTTCACTATTCAGAGTGATGCTTGCTGCAATGGACTTGGTGTTGTTCTCCTTCAAGATGAACACCCCATTGTGTTCACTAGCAAAGCCCTTTTAGGTAAGAATTTAGCTGCCTCTACATATGAGAAGGAAATGATGGCTATCTTGCATGCCGTACAGAAGTGGTGACCCTACCTATTAGGGAATCATTTTTGCATCAAGACTGATCACCAGAGTCTAAAATATTTCCTGGAACAGCGTGTATCCTCCCCTACACAACAGAAATGGGTTAGGAAACTCATGGGTTATGACTATGAGATCAATTACAAGAAGGGTAAGGACAATATTGTGGCGAATGCTCTTTCTCACACATTTGATGACCACAGTTCTCTTTCAGCTATTTCTATGCCTGTTCTAAATTGGTTGCAATCTATTCAACAGGGCTATGTCAATGACTCTTCATTATCTCAAATCATCCAACGCTTGGCCAACAACCCTTCTGATGTACCACATTACTCTTGGGATGGTGCTTCCCTGAGATACAAGGGTCGTCTGGTGCTTCCCCAGAGCATAGATCTTCAATAGGCTGTCTTCTATGAACTCCATTCATCTCCATCGGCAGGGCACTCTGGTTTCCTCAAAACATATGAATGGGCACGGCGTAACTTCTTTTGGCAGGGAATGAAAAGGGAAATTCAACAGATGGTGGTTGAATGTGATACCTTCCACCACAATAAGGGTGAAATAATGCTCCTTTGGGGATTGCTTGAACCCTTTCCCATACCTACCCAGATTTGGACAGATATTTCCATGGATTTCATTGAAGGGCTCCCTATATCTAGAGGGAAGACCGTGATTTTGGTTGTGGTTGATCGGCTCTCCAAATATAGTCATTTTTTTGCTCTTAGCCATCCCTATACAGCCTCCTCAGTCGCTCAAATTTTCTTGGACCAGATCTTTCATCTTCATGGAATCCCTTCTTCCATTGTCTCAGATCATGATGCGACTTTCACCAGTCATTTTTGGACATAACTATTTCGCCACACTGGCACCAAACTGAAGATGAGTTCAGGGTATCACCCACAAACAGATGGTCAGACTGAAATTATAAACAAATGCTTGGAAACTTATCTTCGTTGCTTCACCTCTGAACAACAACATCAGTTGGCAAAGTGGCTCCCTCTCACTGAATGGTGGTACAATACCTCCTACCACACTACCTCTAAAATGACTCTAGATGAAGCAGTTTATGATCATGCACCGCCCATTCTTCTTCCATACACCCCCAACATTTCTTCAATTCGAGCAGTTGACATGGTCCTTCGAAACTGCGATCAGATTCTTCGCATTTTGCGGGAAAATCTTCACATGGTAGCAAATCGCATGAAGCAACAGGCAAATCAGCACCGTTCTGAGCACACTTTCGAAGTAGGTGATATGGTTTTTCTTCCTCTCCAGCCTTACAAGCAATCCTCCCTGAAACTCAAAGGATGTCATAAGCTTGCTCCAAAGTTCTATGAGCCATAAGGATTCTTTAGAATATTGGGTCCATTGCTTATAAATTGGAACTTCCTCCTTCTTCCCGCATTCATCCAGTATTTCATGTCTCTTGTCTGAAGAAAGTTCTTGGTGCCAACATCAAAGGACAAACTATTTTACTAGAACTGGATAATGAAGGATCCATCCTTTTGGAGCTGGAGGTTGTCCTCAATAAGCGCACTCATCATCTTCGCTCTCTCTCTATCACAAAGGTCTTAATTCAGTGGCACGGAATGCAACCAAAGGATGCTACATGGGAAACACTCCTTCAGATTCAGTGACAATTTCCACATCTAAAGCTTTGAGGAAAAATATTTTTCTAAAAGGGAGGGGATGTCAGGAACCCATGCCAACCCTTTTCTTTACTATGTTAGTATACTGTTGTTGGACGCATATGCTTTGTAAGTCTTATCGTAGTAATTTTTGATCCATAGTTTGTGTTATTGTTGTTGGGCGCATATGCTTTGTACACCACTCGTAGTACTTGTTGATCCATAGTTTGTATTGGCCCATGGTTTTGACCCATAGTATTAGCGCCTAGATTTAGTATATAAGTGTGTTTTGACGCCAATGAAGGCACTGTGAAGTTATTTGTATTGAGCTTGCTCAAAGGAGGTTCCCCCCTCGAAGTGACCTGTGATCAATAAAAATATTCTGTGATCCAATATATTGTGCATTTTATCAATTAATTGTTGCAGGTTCCTCACACCTTTCAACCACCCTTTGATCTTCGATCTTTTCACCATAGGTATTCAGTTGATTAACAATCCCCATGACTTGGGTCATGAAAGAATCTACTGATTCTAATTCTTTCATATTCAGATCTTCAAAATCTCTTCTTAGGTTTTGGAGTGTAGTTGTTTCTACCTTACCAACACCCTGATAACTGGTCGCCAATGTTTCCCATGCTTCTTTGGCATGTAATGAAGGTGATATATTTGGAAATATGTTGTTATCCAAAGCGTTCATTATGAGATGCAGTGCCTTTGCATCCTTCTTCCTGTGCATTCGTAGGACATCCTTTTATGCGTTTGATAGGGCTTGAAAAGTTGCATCATCTGCTGGTTCAGAATAGCCATTCACGACATATTCCCACACATCTTTTGATCTGAGATAAATGGCCATCCTCGTGGCCAAGACATCATAGTCCTTTTTCCCTGTAAGAGGAGAAATCTGAGACTGATTGTTGCTGTTAGAATCCATAGATGCTGCAAAGTCTTTCACTGGCTTTTTTTTTTTTAAAGACAAAAAAATGTAAACAATCTCCTTGCCTTTTTTTTAATAATAACTCCTCTTCAATTCCTTAAAAAAATTAAAAAGACTTAAAAAAAAAAATCTCTTCTACTCTTGTAAAATACTTTTGTAAAAAAATCTTACTTAAAGAATCTTGTAAATTTTTTTTTAACTTTGTGAAAGTAAAAAACAATCTCATGGAATAATTTTCGCGCTCCTCATAAGATTTTCGCGCTTTGGCCTATAGTGAGGCCGCAGAAGTTTTCCCTTTATTTTCGTGCCTCTATGCATGGGAGGGGCACGGAATTTTCAACAAGGATTTTTTTTTGCTAATTCCTTCAAAGCGACGGCTTTGGCTTCTCCCACACTCTCACACTCCAATCAATGATATTCTATCAATGCTCTGATACCAAACAAAAGGATGGTGGAATAAATAAATACAAAGATTATGCAGAATGAGCTATGGCTCTTCAATCTTTATTGATAAACAGAAGATCAACTAATGTAATACAAACCAAAATGTAATGTGTATTTAAACACTTATGGAAACCCTGGAAAGTCTAACCTAGCTTTTGCATGCATGCAAAGCATGTTGTTGCATTTATTAACTGAACTTCTAAATATGAAATCAAGTAAAAGCTAAAGCTAAAGATAAGCTAACTGAAGTAATTACTATTTCTAACAATTGAAATCAAAGAAATTTAGTAAATTTTCTTTCTAATCTTTTAGAACATAAAAAAATATGTTAAAATAAAGTAAATATTTATTCTTCATCATCATATTACTTCTTTGCCAAAATTTTATATAATATTTTTAAATGTAATCAAGATATTTTATACATTAATTCATACACAAATATTAATTCAATAACTTAAAATATTTATGATAAATGATTAGAAAAATAAAGAAATCAAACATAAAACCCCATTTAAAATATTTTAAATATATAACTTTTTTTTTCATCGAAAAAACTATACTTTTATATTAAAAAAGTATAGCAAATTGTTCCATTATACCAAAGCAAGTGACTAAACTGTAACATCAAGCAAACAGAGCATAGAGAGATCCAATACTAGACCTGCGCTAGTCTACAGAAACCAGTAAGAGCAAGAGAAAAGTCCAAAAAATATAAAATATATCCTCAAAAAATATCAAGTATGTAGTATGGTAGTATATACAATAACCAAAATTACAAAAAAGGTGGACCCATCTAATCACATAGTATAGAGAGCTATGGAGTAAGAGCCAGAGTATGTATAGAGCATTTATCTTTTTCCCAATTCATAATAATATTTGAGTCACGTGCAACCTCCTGCAAAAAGAGAAAATGTCGATTCGCAAAATATAGAACCATCCATAGAGCTAACAACTCTCCCTTTGTATTTGTTTTGTAACCACAATCCATCCATAAACAATACCTTCTACTTACTTTGACCATAAAGTAAAACAACACCTGCCCCACAAGAATTGGCCTCATGTTGAGAGGCACCATCAAAGGTAGCCCTATACAAACTTTATAACGAAAATGGTTAATTTTAAAATATAAATTTTTTATAATTTTGAATAGTATTCTACAAATTTTATATCAATTAATTATTTTTATATGTTACAAATAATTAAATTTATTTAACCACGTTTATTAACTAAACTAAAATGTCAAGTGTCAAAACTTACAAACTTTATATTAACTAGGTTTATACTAAACATAGTGCACATCACTTAAACATAGTGCACATCACTTTTAGTTAAGTTGTGACTCTAAATACAATCGATAAATTATAAGCTATAAAAGTTTATTATCGACTTTATAACGAAAATTGTAAATTTTAAATTATAGTTTTTTATAATTTAACTTTGAATATTATTCTACAAATTTTATATCAGTTAATTATTTTTATATGTTAAAATAATTAATATTATTTAACCATGTTTATTAACTAAACTAAAGTCTTAAGTGTCAAAGTTTACAAAGTTTATATTAATTATTTAGTTATTTTAGATAATGAAGATCTTGATCATTGGCTAGGCATATTTATCATTTACTTTATCTGGATTGGTGAAACAAGTCACATTCTATTTTTAATTACTTTTGTAAGGACTTGACTTAGAGCTACATGCCTTGGTTCTATCTTAGAATCTTCAAAGCCCGCTGTCACATTATTTATATTCTAAAATTTAGTGGTTTCTATCGATTTGAATATAAAAAAATGATTATATGCCTGGGAAGATGTACAATATTCTTTTCATTAAAAAAGGTTGAGCACATCTGATTGAATGGAATAAAATATTAAATGAAATGCTTTGATAATATTGAATATAATAAAAGATGAAATGATATGATATGAAGGGTTGAAATTCACTTATTTGTTGCACTTTTATCGAGCGTTATTGACATAAATGTCTACGAAAGCAGTGACCGCACCCTATTATTCTATCCACAACCATGGCTTCGGAGATTCAACATTTTTGCACTTTACTAATTTGAGTTTTCATTCACAAAGATACCCTGATAACTACAAGCCCAGTCAATCCGATCACTCAGCCAAGGGATTCCATTTAAACAAACAGAATCAGAATCATAAAGTTGATACTCAAGTTGTCTCTGTATCAAAAAGAGATCGGGTTGTCCCTGGCAAAGCAACATGACCTTATAATTCTTACAGATCCTAAAATGTTAATTTTAAGCTGCGTCAATTTCAGGTTATCTTTATCTTTTCAGTCTCTCTGTGTATATTGCAGCGTTGTTAATTTCTTGCCAGATTCTGCCCAGGAAATAGTTGCATTCTTCTTATTCTGATTCATTCTGCCCAGGAAATAGTTGCATTCTTCTTATTCTGATTCCTCCTGTCTGGATCCAGACGTGCCATCTTGCGGCGTGGTATGTATTGAGACGAATCACTGATTATTCTTTGGAGTACTATACCACAGTTTCCACAACTGATTACAGAACCGAATTCCTTCTATTTATAAGGCCATACGAAGTTATGAAGTCCAGTGCAAACTGCTTCCCTCAACCCTTATCGGGAACGTGAATTGCAATGCCTCTCTGAGTCCCTGCTGTGTCCAATTCTCTCTCAATTCCACAATTCTGTGAATTTTGACCCTTACATTCGACTGATTTAATCCCCGTCGGAGCAATTCGAGGAAGCGGATAATAATTTTTGGTAGTAATGTGCAGATTACTTAATGATTTTAGTATGCTTTATGTCATTTAACATAGAATTTGATATATTGGGGTATTTCTTGTTGCAATTTGTATTGAATTTGATCATTGGGTTCTTCCCTTTTATTAGAATTCTATTCAACTCTTCATTTCTGTATCTGAACATTTCAACTATTTGTGTTCTTGCACTGTTTCTAAAATTCTATTCAGTCTCAAAGGATAATTTGGCACAGTTGTTATTTATCTCAGAGTATATTGACTTCAGTCCCATCTATCTTTTGTTCCACATCAGTTGTTAAGGTAGGACGTCTTTGTTTTTGTTTCATTCCACAATGTCTAACTTGAGTTTTCTGCTTTGTTACATGTTAATATTGTTGAAAGGTTGGTAGAACCTACCCAAGTGAAGCATTTTTCTTCATCTGTAAACTTTGCCTAAGAGTACTATGGCTGGTCAATCAGCTTCTTCATCAGGAAGGCATTCTTCCTGGAATTCCACGCAGAACAAACAGTTTGAGAAGGCCTTAGCTCTCTATGACAGAGACACTCCTGACCGCTGGCATAATGTTGCCTCCATGGTTGATGGTAAAACCCCAGAGGAAGTTAAAACGCATTATGAGATTCTAGTAGAGGACTTGAAATGCATAGAAGCAGGCCAGGTGCCTTATCCCAACTACCAATCTTCGAGGAGCTCGGGCTAGGGAGCGAGCCGCAATGGGTAGCACAGGAGCACAGGCATGTCTAAAATTTCTCACTTCTTTGCAGTATGCTGTAATTTTTATTATTATTAAAGACAACCAACATATATAGCTAGTGTTCTAAAATAGCGTTTGTTTCCTTTCAAACAGTAAGGATGAGTGAAGGTTTCTTTTGTTTTGGTTTTTGAAGTCATAGATAGTTCTTTGCCTGTGACGTAGCTCCGAATTTTCATTAGTTTGATATACTGTTTCATTTCGAGCTTAAACAAAAATATATTTCCATGTCTTCGAAGCATTTATCTATCATGAGAAGGATCCCTGGAAATATTTTTTTGAAGCGGAGATCTCACTGTTTTTCTTCCCATGAAACCCCCTTTTGAATAATTCATTTTACAGGATTAATCAATCCTTAAATCCCAGTTTGGAATATCTCGCTAATTAAGATCTTCGATGGCAGGGACATGGCTGCGTTATTTTATGCACACTGTATAATCGATCCTTTTCACTGATTATCATGAACATTGTAGGACAGGTGTTTTGAGAGTTAGGCTTGTGTCCTTTTTTTAAGATTTAAGAGATACTTAAAAGCATCCACATTTTCTCCATAGTTTGAGAAGTATGCATAGATTATATAAATATATCAATGGCCAACCCTGTAACGCTCTCCCATGACCTACTCAGCACTAGCTAAACTTTTGATTAATATTAAATAACCTTTGCTTTATCACCTGTTCACTTTTTTCCATCACAAGCCATGGACATGGACAACTTGTAGGGAATCTGTTCAGTCAAAATCACTTTATAACTCCCTCATGGTACTGCAGGTTCGAAGTCATTCAAGTCTAATTCTCTATGTTACCGAGAACGTACCAGGGAATTCTGAGCAGATTATCACAATTTCCAGGTCCAGTGACCATTTTGGGAATGGATGTGAAGTTTCTTTTTAGATTACCTTGGACCAAGTCCCCCAGATTTATATTTGATAAATAGAAACAGCATCCTACCTGTGGGTCATTCCATGTGGTTTTGTGGGTAAAAGTGCATCTTCGCCATATTCTTTTAAGGAAACAAAAGGTTATGTTAATCAAAATAATGCAGCAATGGTTAATGGTGTGGCCGTTATGGAAAAATATTAGAATTAAAAAGACTGAAAAAATAATTTTAGTTCCTTATTTCATTTTTTTTTTTTTTTTTCAGAATATCAAAATAAATTAACAATGAAATTTTTTTATTGAACTATTATTTCATTTTCATTACTTTATCCATGATTAATTACTAAATTCATTATGTTTTTTTATGAATAATTTGGTTTATTTTTTATCAGAATATAAAAAAAAATAAGAATGAAATTTTTTTATCAAACTATTATTTCATTTTCATTACTTTATCATGATTAATTACTAAATTCATTACGTTTTTTATGAACAATTTGGTGCAGGTACTTTATGTGCATGATGACGCTACAATAAAGTTTCATTATTACTATTTATTTTTGAAAGGCAGCAGTTGCAGTGGGCAAATATTGTAAAGAAAGTTACAGTAAAAGTGTAAATATTGTAAAGAAAGTTATATTAAAAGTTATGTCAGTATTACTATTAATTTTTGAAAGACAGCAGTTTTAGTGGGGAAATATGGTAAAGAAAGTTATATTAAAAATGTAAATATTGCAAATAAAGTTATTTTAAAAATGATAGGATAAAGCTATATCAAGTATGACAAATTGATTATATTAAGTTTTTTAATTGGAGTTTTCAAAAATTTTATAAGTCTTGTAAATTTTGATTTATAATAAAAACATAATTTGTAATTAATTTAATTATCCTTTTAATAATTTTTCCAAAAAATATTAATATAATTTCATATGTCATGTTTGTGTTTTTAAATTTTTGAAAACTTAATAACTTACCTTTGTCTAGAAATATCAAATATATAAATTTTTTATAAATTTATCCCTTTTTTTTTCTTTAAAACTTATATTTTATGATTTTTGAAATTCTATAAATTAATATTGTAATAGTATTTTATAAACTTTGATTTTCCAAAAAAAAATCCAAAAATATTTTTATCAAAAAACAAACTTCCATAAATATTCCACAGAGTTTATATTTTGTTGTTATGTAATTTTATTTAGTAGTGTTTATGAAACACTTTTATAATTGTGTAAATTTTATTTAAGCTAAAAAAAAATTATCGACAAGTTTGGAAATAAATTAAATATAAAATATAATAAGAAAATAATAAAGTGAAACTCATATTGCATTGGATAAAGGATTTGATCATGAATATATAGTAACATCAAATCCAATACCTACCATTGACTATTTCACTGAGGGCATAATGCATGATTTTTATAAGTGTTTTTAACGAGTTTTAAATGAACTCGATGGACGGTGTGCATCTAGATCATGTTGGATATTGATTTGGATAAAAAGATTCACTTAAACGTAATTTTTTTATTTCATCGAAATTAAAAAGTACAAACCATTAGTTCAATATATGGATATATCAAAATTTACAAAACAACAAATCATTATCTTCCCCAATCCAACCATTCCTATCCTAACCGTCAAGACAAACTGACCTTTCTACCCAAAAACATAAAACTATCGTGAACCTCCCAAGTTCATTAGTGAACCCAAAAACTTTTTGCAAACATTCTACAACTCTTGTTGTACTAGAACAACATCCCATCAATTCAGAAAAAAAGGATGGATAAGAGCCCCACGAAACAAGATCTTCCTCCCACTCTTCCCAAAAGAGTGAGCCAAGATCTCCATCAATAACTGATTTTGAAAAAGCATCTGCTACATCATTGTTCTCATGGAATGTATGCTTGATGAAAATGGAATTGAACCTGTTAAGAAGAGTAGTAATCCTATAACACAAATGGTGGAGAGAAATATTTCTGATATTTACACGCTTATTTTCCCAGTTGATGACAACTTGAGAGTCCCCATGAATAGAAATAGAATCCAAACCACACAGGAGAGCTACCTTCGAGAGCTACCTTCGAGAGCTACCTTCAGTATACCCCACAAACCTAATAATTCAGCTTTTGTGTTTGTGCCATAACCACTAGACAGTCTGAATTTTAGAGTGAGATTTATACCACATCTGAGAAAGAAACCTGCTCCGCAATTTTGAGAAATAGCAGCTGCATCAACAATCCCCACACTCTTGTCTAATTCATCTAAATCAAATGGAATACATCTTCTGCTTTTGTGAACCTATGAAGAACTTCTTGAATAGGCATGAAAAAGACTCCAAAAACTTATCCAAGTCTGTTTTAGTGAAGGATTACCATCCTGGAAAATAACATTATATTACGAACCTTCACAGAAACCAGGCCAACAAACCAAGAACGTTATTTAAATGTCCGTTCTTTTGATTCCACAAAAAATAAGCAGATTCAAAGTCTGAGTTTGGCCATTCTTCCTGAATATTAAGATCGTGACAGATACTTCTCCACAAAGCTCTTGCAAAGTTACAGTTGAGAAAAAGATGACTCCTGGTCTCCTCGTGATTTCTGCACAGGTAGCAAATACTCGGACCCTGCTTCCCACGGCGGATCAAGTTTTCCCAAGCCAGGATTTTATTGTTAAAAACAAGCCATAAAAAGCATCTGGTTTTCATAGGCAAATACCATTTCCATAACACCGTGAACCACCATTTTTTTGGCACTTCTGCAAAAAAATCAACCATTGCCAAGTAAGTTGTTTTGGCCGTCACTTGACCTGTTTCTTTGTTTTTCTCCCATACGAGCAAGTCTTTATCACTGGATAGTCGGATCCCAGCTTGATTTAGGCTCTGCACAAAATTTATCCATTCAATTTCCCAGCTGCCAAGCTCTGTAGAAGAATACCTATAAGAAGATGTCAGACCCAGATGCATATATCTTTTAAACTGATCTAGAGTAATAAGGCCAATTCCAACAAGATATTTTCGAAGATCCTGACACAAAAAAAAAATGTTATTGAAGCCGGGTTGACACCAACAACCACTTCTTTAACTTCACCAATCTTCCACGCAAGTTGTGAACTTATCCACGGGAAATTTTCAGGAAACCACTCCAAATAGAAGACACTTTAGTTGTTGTTTTAGGAGGGTTTCTGATCCAACTGTATAAGTCCTTCTTGATGTATTTTTCATGGAGGATCTTTAACCAAAGTTGATTCCCCATCAAACCGCGCCAGCAGCTTTTCATCATAAGAGCTGTATTGAACCCATATACGTTCTTGATATTCCAGCCACCACACTTTTTTGGTAAAGACAGAGACTCCTAGTTGGCTAGATGATAACGACCTTCTTCATTAAAACCAAACCACAGAAACTTGAAACACAAACTATTAAAAGGCAAGCTATCACATAAAAAAGTGATGACCAAAAGACAACTTGCATGCTTATTGTATCATGGTGTAAAGAAAAAAGGAAAATAAAAGCTTGTAAAATTAAACATTAATATGCGTTAATTACAAAAAAAAATGTAGTGTGGAAAATTTTACTAATTGAGAAGAGGAATATGGAAAAAGGAAAAAGTATGATAGTAAATGACTTCATCAATGTAAGAGAAATATAAAGAGAGGATGAGAAAATTTGAGAAAATGTGATAATGCTATGCTAATAGTACGATTGAAGCATAATACTATAGTTGATCGTGCATCATGCCTATGGGCGAGGCTGCCATGGTCATTTTTGGGATACAAATTAGATTTGATATGCTCATTCGTTGGCTCCTTGGTACATTACTTTTAGTTATTACATAAACTAATAATGGCGAGTTGTGAGGTTCTACTCATAGATGGTAAAAGTCTTCATATTGTTCGTAGGGAATTCTAGTAGAGGATGCTTCTTCAGACATTTGGAACAAAAGATGAAAAATGTCAATTATTCTTAATTATGCTTTTTCTTGGATTGCATTGTATCCGTTTCGCATATAAGTGAAATGAGACTATCAATATCGAAATAATTTAACAAATTCCCAATTTTAGCTCTAGTGACTCCTCCTTCATATGATTTTCTTATTCTTTAAATGGCATCTCTTGGATCTTTGCCATATTTTGCATTGTCTCATGAGTAACATATGAATAACTCAAAAATGTCTTCATAGGATAATTGGGAAACATCTCCCACTCCCATTAACTTCAACACATCTATACATTCATCCCAAATTCCTCTAAGCCGAATGGTTCAAAGAGTCTCTAAATCCAAGTTATGTTGATTTGATATTGTTGTGTGAAAAGCTATCCTAGTAACTAGGGTCAAGGCTACTAAAATGATTAAGGGAAGACAACCTACCTCTAAATTCCTACTTAATCAATCAAATTCAAATTCAATAAAGGAGAAGGCAAACTTACCTAGATCCTGAGGCTTGTATGCTTTGTAAGTGCTTGTTACTCTAAGTCTTGTCCTTCAATCGAAAGAAACTCTCTCATACTTGAAAATAACACAACCAACAAACCTTTCTCAATCAATTTAGCTATTAAATCGAAATAAAAAAGGCCAACATTGAACTAATGATTAACTAAGCAAATTGATTTACTTAGGTTAGAATCAATCCTTTCCAAAATATGACATGCAAACAATTAGACAATGAACAACAATATCTCGGGGGATGGAAAGAAGAGTGATCTTATATGTAAAATAAAGAGACAACAACAAATTAAAATATATCACTCTCGAGTCCTTGATGCAATGCCTCTATCACCAACCTATATTCTCTTTTACTAGCCCACTAATAGGGCTTCATCCACTCTCGTGCTTTCTCTTGGAATAAAAGGGGTTGACTACATGTAATCAAAATCCTTTTAGGATATTTTAATACTACATCCTTTTCCTACCTAGCATTATTTATTTTTCCTAGTTGTTGATGATGTCATTTGACCACTAGTGGTATAAAAATGTCATCCAACATCCACTTACATCCTTCTTAGCCCTGCATGCATAATTTTAGGACCACTTCAGCTAGTTCCCTATTTTATAGGAACCAATTGAGTGTTCCAGTGTAGTCCACCTAAGTTAGCTGAATCTTGTGGTTGGTTAGAGCTCCGTATGCCACTGATTGTGGCCTCATGTGCCCACTTCTTATTTACATACATGAAAAAATCACTATTGCGCCCTCCTTAGTCAGTTAACTAATTGTGACTTCAATTAGTTTAGTTTAGGTTTAGTTCAGTTCAGTTGAGTTTGAGTCTTCTGGAGCACTTCGGTGGTGGTAATCCCTATACTAGACCAACTAAGGTGCGAATTCTCCCTTGTGATTCTAATTCTCTCCATTGTAACATAATTGTTCATTATATTGACTATTGGATCATGTGACATTTTTTCGATCCTATCTCAGTTCTATTGCATAATTATTTCTCTGCTCTTTTCTACCGCAGTTTTCACTCTTATTCAACTTTTCTGCTCATTATTTCTCTGTGAGTTATACTCATCTCTTAGATCTGTTGTGACATAGAATTTCATATGGTATCATAGACGTTGAGAGAATAGGTTGAGCAGTTGCTTTCAGTAGTGCACTAGAAGCCTTTGGATTTCCACAGCAAATCCTTGTGCCATAGCATTGAATTCATTGGAGAAATCCAATGAGGTCTAGCCATGTGTAAAGGATCTCGATAAAAGTTCCTAATTTCCTAAAGTAGTGCTTAGTAGTAGTCTACCTCCATTATTGAGAGTTTTTTGCAGGTTATTCAAATTTTTTGAGTGCAACAAAAATTTTCTGCACTTGCAGTAGTTTTTTGCACCAGCAACATTTTTCTGCACTTGCAGTAGTTTTGTGCACCATCAACAGTTTTTGCACTTGCAGTACAGTTTTATGCACTTGTAGCAGTTCTCTTCACTCGCAACAGTTTTTGCAGCAGTAGCAGTACTTTCATTTTGTATTTGCTCCAACAGTTGTCATGGACAATTTGAACTCTCCTCTCTCTCCCAGGATTGTGACACCCTTCAATTACCTTGATTGGAGGGATAATATGCACACGATATTGTGCAAAAAATCACTGTACACGGTGACAATGGGGAAGGATCCCAAACCACAATCAGCTGTGGAGAAAACCAAGTATATGAAAATATTGGATTAAGCATTTGGTTTCATGTGTATTCATATTTCTAGAGATCTACTCTTCCACATTGAAGGATTCAAGACTCCAAGAGAGTTATGGTTGAAGTTAGAGACCCTCTTTGGAAAACAAGATGAGCTAAGAAGCCATATTCTGGAGAATGAGTTGATTTCTCTTCAACCCTGGATTTTCGATACCATCTAGCAATTCTTTTAAAAATTCAAATCTCTAGTTATGCAATGCAAGCAGTGTGGCATTGAGAAGAAGGATGAGCAGTTGGTGCTATCCATTATGAGCATGCTAGCTCCTGAGTTCTCCATCTTTGTCTCTACTTTCCATTCTGGGTGAATGTCAATCCATGGTTGGAAGATTCCCTCCTTTTATATTTTCATTGCATCTCTCATCCAAGAACAAGATAAGTTGATCTAGATGAGCGCCTTGATGGCCTCCAAAAATCAACCTTTTTTGGCTAGAGAACCAAAAATTGCGAATGGGAAGGGGAAGCACAAAGGAAAGGATAAGAGGCCATCTGAACCCAAGAAGAATGCCAAGTCAAGTCCATCGAAAGGAGCCTCCAGCTCCACGGAGGACAAACAAAAGGGATTTGAGAAATCCAAGTGTTTTTCCCAAATTAGGTTTCCACATTAACAATGGTGTTATGTGTGTGATGTAATATGTGTTTCTTTGCTCTATTAATAATTATGTGAATGAATGAATGAATAACTTTACTTAATTGGAATCTAGTAAATGCAAAGTATAATGTATGATCTATAACTTCTGGTTAACATATGGGTCATGTTGAAGTGGATGACTTGTTGATGTAATGGATTGTTTATTAAGTGTCTGGTCTATCGAGTTGTTCCCATTTTGTGCTGCATAAACTTTGTTGATGTAGTCTCCATAGGTACTTCGGGTGAGACCTCATCTTCTTCGCAGGTCTTTTCGAAAGGGATTAAAATCCCTTTCAGTTCGATATTTGTGGTAGTGTTTGTTGGTATTATATTGTTAGATGGTTGAACCCTGGTTGAAGTAAAAGTGGGACAACACAATCAATCCATCATTTACAACCAATATATAAATGAGTAATAAAGAAAAGAAACCAACCTAGAATCCAACATCTCATGAAGTTTCCTCCTCTTGAATCTTTCTATCTAAGTACTCCTTCGATCACCTGTAAACAACATATATACGAACTACAACAATAGATGGTTGTAAAATAATTGACTGTAAATATTCAAATTAGTGCATTAAACAAATAGGTTTTGATAATTAAAGAACATGAAATTAATACTCTAATCTTGATGGAAAAGAGATATCTTTATAGATAAAAACAATACATACATGTAATGATATCACCTCTAACATGTTACGGCATTTTTACGGAACTGATATATGTGTTCCTACCCTCGGGCCATAAAATTACAACTCTTTTTCTTCGTACTTCAGTCAAGGCAAGTCTAAGAAACTATTTTGGTTCCTTTTTTACTAGATAGGGAGAGTGGATGATTCTAGAAACACACGTTTATAGATGTGAGGATGGATTGTAGACATGGGATCAAGGTTTTTGAATTCTAAAGACAAAATAACATCATAATGATTCGTTAGACAATTTTTCCTCTGTCTCTTCTTCTCTTTTGTCTCTTTTATACATCTGATAGGTATTTAGAGAAGCTTGGGTAGTTATTCATAGGAAACAGGAGGTCATGAATCTGTGAAACTTGTAGACTTTTCCCGAGAAATAACTGAAAATATATATCTTTTTATCCCCAAATAAATGCATACGCGGGATACTATATTGTTAGGGAACATATACATGGGATAGCGATGCATAGGGTATGTATTACTAGAAAAAAGGGGTTTTAAAGGATTTTT
This sequence comes from Larix kaempferi, assembly GCA_027924585.1. Lineage (NCBI taxonomy): Eukaryota > Viridiplantae > Streptophyta > Pinopsida > Pinales > Pinaceae > Larix > Larix kaempferi. Next base: position 50,728,548 of record BSBM01000510.1, read on the forward strand.
TGAGAAGGTATAAAAGGTGGAGTAATCCATAAGTAAGGAAAGGAAGTCTTGAAGTGGGGAAAGATCATAATTTACGGAAACCAGTGTATCTATGAAAATAAGGTGGAAAAATATGTTGTAATAGATGCCCCCAATTTCTTATGTCATAATAGAAACAAATGGATGAAATACATTGTGAATCTCCAAAGGTGAGTGTAAGCTAGGCCCATGCAGAAGTCATCGAACACTAGCCATAGAAAGAACCTACAACAAAATAGGTAAGAAATTTGGATCTATTCAATGAATTTGGTTTCTTTGTCTTCCTTAGACTAAGCATGGGAGGAATTTTCCTATGTTTATTGATGAGTCCACATTTCAGGTATCTGATAGTTTCTTTTCCCACCAGAAAATACAAGAAAGGTTGAAAAGATACACTCGTTAGTGGGAAAATGATTTACCTTAATTATTTAATGAAGTGTTTAAAAGATTATTTCTGTTATGTTTTGAAAAGCGTTTCTATGAGATAATTGCATGAAAAACAAGTTTGAATGAGCAGGTGTTGGTGTACTCAAGAATAACGCGTGAATCAAGTGAAGAACTGGAAGAACATCACCAAACTCAGCGCCTTTTTCCTGATAAGTAGAGAACGAAATCATGTTCAAATAGAATCGATAGTTAGACATTTTTGTTAGGTTAAGCATTAGGATTTTATAAATATGGACCTCTCAGGTAGTGAGAGGCCCTTGCTACTATTTTGAAGAATTATTGTTTCAGTTTCAGACTATCAAGACAGTTGTGTTACAGACCTGGTTTTTAAACGATGACGTTTCTATTTTAAATAAAGACTTGATGTTATCTACGATTTAGTGTTTATAAGTTCTTTTCACTCTTGAGTATGGGTTGGAGAGGTCCCCTCCAACACGTAAGTCAGGAGATCTCGCAGTGCAGGTATTTCTCATTATGTGTTGTGAATTGGTTGAATTTATATTACAGATGAGAGTATTCTAAATAGGGTCTAAATAACACGATTTGATTTCTATAGTGGTTGATCACTTCTGATTCCATAGTTCATTACAACGCATTCCGTAGTATGATAATGCTATGTATGTAGTCCTGTAGTAGCATTCCGTCAAAGCATAATTTAAAACTTATTTCTCTATGTACTTGCATTTACTTATGAAGGAGCGATTTAGATCTTAAGCCTATGTATTCATTTCATTATTAGGACTGCTCATAGATTGATTTCTTTCAGTATTTATTGGTTATATGATGACATTCACTTCTTAGATGTTTTGATTAAAAATGCAGCATTAGATAATGGCATTCCGAATTCAACCTTAGCATTAATTTATGTTAGATCAGACTTTGAGTTTTATGAAGTTGATTTCCAGTAAATACCCCTTAGAATAAAGATCAAGCTTTCATTACTTTAGAATAGATCTCTGCTAAATACCAACATTTCAATTCCATAGTATAATTTTTATTGTTTTCAACAAATTAATTCTTAAAAATAGATTTACTGTTTCCTGCATTCAAATTCTTATCCATAGATTTCCTGCTTTCAGTATTTGATTTCTTAGCATAGGAATTTATCTTCCATAGATTAACAATACTGTTTACAGTTCATTTAATCTTTCTTAGGAAGCTCTTTAAAAACATTGATACAAACACCTAACTTCGACAATGACTATCCTAGAAGAGCACATATAGTGCCAGTGTCTCTAAAGTTTGTACATCCCCCGGTTTGATAATTAAAGTAAGATCTTAGTCTAGCTGCCCTCATTAGGAGCCCATACTTAGAGCTCATCACTTTTTGGCGCCATTTCCGGGGAGGTGCTAAATCATTTAGGAGACATCACCTAAAAACAACACAAAAGAAAACAAAAATCACATAAAACAAGAACATAATTTTTTTCCAATGAATGCCTCATCGACAAAGGAATATGTTTGGACGCTTTCTTCCTAGGTGTCCCATGAGGAATAACTGTGACAACAATTCTTACCACTCTCATTTTGGATCCCCAAGCTTTGAAAATGAAAATGATTCCACATACGATCCAAACAGAGAGAACTTCTCTGTTAGTTCCAGCTCAAACACCATTATGGCTGATGAAGAAGAAGAACCCAGGGAGATTTTCACCTTTCCCATTAGCATACCTCTTGGATATGCCAGAATGAAGAATATCAATCCTAACAATCTGCCAAACTTCCATGGATCGACTTCTAAAGATCCTAACACATTCCTGTTTGAGTTTGAGGTAGTTTGTAGATCTTTCAATTATACTACAGATGCCCAAAAGCTAATGCTTTTTCCCTCCACACTGAAAGATTTATCACTTAGGTGGTTCATGAGTTTATAAGGAAATAGTATTTTCAGCTGGGATCAAATGAAACAGGCATTCCTAGAAAAGTATAGGTACTACTGCAAAGCAAAAGATACAAGGAATGAAATATTTACGATGTAGCAGGGAGATCGTGAATCCTTAGAATATTATGCCCAACGATTTGAGCTCAGCTACAAATGAGCTAACCATTGCACCCTATACCCTGAATCGCTGAAACTAGTCCTTCTTAGGGGGATTAAAGAGGAGAATGTTGAGATCTTAAACCTCTTGGGAGATGGAGACATATTTCAGAAGACTTATGACCAAATACTACAGACCTTCAAGAACCATTCTAGGTCTAGGAAAAACAAGAATGGGACAAGAGATACACATCTACCCATAGGATCCTCATCATCTTCAGTACCCAATCTTATAAAATCTGACTTAGGAAACCTGTTAGATGACATGAAGATTGACATATTACAATCTCTGGCCATGCAACTTGATGCACTACAAATAAAAAAGAAGCAGGATGAAATTAACAAAGCTTTGGCAGTATTTTGTCCTCGTTGTAGAAAAAAACATGAGAAGGGGTAGTGCACCTTGAACACCATAGAAGTATGTGGTCTCTGCAATGATGACCATTCCACTGATAAATGTCCCCTCGTACCCTCATGTAAGGCGGCTATTCAAGACCCAGTAGCTGAAGGAGCAATAGAACAACTCTGTTTTATAAATCAGAGGAGGAATAATTTTGTTAGACCATATCAATAGAGTAATCAAGCCTACTATAATCAAGGACAGCCAAATTGGAACTCTGCACCAACTCCATGGCAAGCACAATCTAATCCAAACCAATGGCAACAGAATCAACAAACATATCAACCATCCTATCAACAATCATATTACCCACCATCTTACCCCCAATGCCCCCCACCTTTTCCTCCATCCACCACAAATTATGCAAATCAATACCCCCATCCATCAAATTGGAGGACCTCGTTACAACAACCACTTACAATGCCACCCCAATAGCCTATGCCACCCCCCAGACCTCCACCTATTTTAGCCCAACCAATCCAAAATCCTAATAATAACAGACCTCCACAGCAGTAAAAGACTTATAACACTGATATCACACAATTCCCTACCTATGTTGTAGACACCATAGAAATAAACGAAATAAACCTATGATCTAGAAAAACGTTGCATAATACATCCCCACACAATATCCAACAACCTGAAGCTCAAGAACAAACACCAGAACCCTATGTTCAACATCCATATGAATCAGACCCCCCTGAGGACGAAACCCAACCACTCCCACGCAACAGAAACCCTCCATTTCCAGAAAAATTGGTACAAAGTATGAAAGAAGAGGAATATAATACAATTTTAAACGAATTCAAGTACTTAAACATCCAAATACCGATTTTACAAGCCATAAGGGATGTGCCCATCTGCAACAAATTTATTAGGGAAAATTGCCTAAAGAAACCCGGAAGGAGGAAACGTGACCCACCAACCATAAATGTAGTGGGACAATTGGTCGATTTAATGTTGGGTGTCATAATAAACCCTATATATCTTGATCTAGGTAGTCTTGTAGTAAACGTCACCATCAATAACAAGCAAATAAATAAAATCTTAATAGATTTGGGAGCTACGATCAATGTCATGACTAAGGAAACCATGCTATACCTAGGACTCCAATCAATGGTCAGACCAACCACAACAGTACTCCAACTAGCAGACACATCCACTGTGAAACCCGAAGGGATGCTAGAAGACATTATGATCAATATTGAATCCTAGGAATACCCAGTTGATTTCATAATAATTGAAGTCAAAAGCAAACTTAGTGGTTATCCAAGCATACTAGGTAGACCTTGGTTAGCAACTACTGACGCTTACATAGGTTGCCGATCAGGAAATATGACTATCACTAGTGGACATGCTAGGAAGAAAATCATGATCTACACACTAGCAATGAAATCTTTAGAGTTAGAATATGAAAATTGGACTGATGATTACCAGAACACACCAAATCAAAACCTCCGACCTATCCTAACAATTGATGCTGCACTGTCACTAAAATCAATAAACGAAGACGGCCATGTAGATAGATTTATACAAAATGTATCTTCTAACAATCATGTTATTCAAGAAATGTTTTCCACAGAAACATGTGACAGTTCAAAACAGAACATGGATGAATTATGGACAAAAGTACTAGAAGAACAAATTGAAAAGGTAAAAGTCGTGGAAATTCTGCCTAGAAAAAGAGTCAACATAAATTCCAATTTGAAACCAGAGCAAGAAAGGAAATTAATGAAGATACTAGAAGAACAAAGTAAAGCATTTGCATGGACATATGCAGACATGAAAGGAATACATCCTGATATCTACAAACACTACATTTACATCAAAGAAGGTTCTACTCCTATCAAGCAACCACAAAGAAGGATGAACCCTGTATTGAAAGACATAGTCAAAGTGGAACTACAAAAGTTATTAGATGTAGGGTTCATTTATCCAATATCTGACAGTGAGTGGGTCTCACCACTAGTTATAGTACCTAAAAAAAGAGGCAAATGGAGAATTTGTGTGGACTATAGAGAGCTGAATAAAGAAACCAAGAAATATCAGTTTCCTCTTCCATTTATAGATTAGGTGCTAGATACATTATCTGGAAGCAAGTATTTTTCATTCTTAGATGGTTTTAGTGGTTACAACCAAATTTTAATCCACCCAACTGATCAAGATAAGACAACCTTTACATGTCCATAGGGAACTTATGCCTATAGGGTCCTACCCTTTGGTTTATGTAATGCCCCAACAACATTTCAAAGTGCCATATTAAGTATTTTCTCTGATTTTATAAATGACAAAATGGAAGTCTTGATGGATGATTTCACACCCTATGGACAAAAATTTGAGCAAGCATTGAACAATCTTGGATTAGTATTAAAAAAATGTATTGAGATGAGCTTGTGCCTAAGCAATGACAAATGCAGGATGTTAATGGAAGAAGGAATAGTTCTAGGACATCATATATCATAGAAGAGGATAGAGGTTGATCAAGCAAAAGTCTTAGTAATCAAAACGCTGCCACCACCTATCAAACAAAGGGATGTAAGAAGTTTCCTTGGACAAACAGGGTACTATAGAAGGTTTATTGAAAATTACAGTAGAATTGCTGCCCCAATGTTTGCACTTCTCACAAAAGATAATGAGTTCATATGGACAAGCAATTGCATGGAAGCATTTGAAAATCTTAAGGAGAAAACAATCACAGCACCAGTACTCCAAGGACCAAACTGGGAAATTCCATTTCACATCCACACAGATGCATTAGATAAATCCATTGGATCCGTGCTTGGACAAGAATGAGACAAGAAACCTTATGCATAATACTATATAAGCAAAAAATTAGCTGGCGAAGAACTCAACTACACAGTCACAAAGAAAGAATTTTTAGCACTCATACATGAAATCAATAAATTTAGGCATTACATCACAGGATACCAAAGTTTTATCTACACTGACCACTCAACAATCATATATCTTATGAACAAGCCTAATACTAGTGCAAGAATTATTAGATGGATGCTACTTCTATAAGAATTTGACATTACTATAATAGATAAACCAGGCAAGCATAATGTTGTAGCCGACCTTTTGTCAAGAGTCACACTTGGAAAAGATAATGAATTGGTTAAAGATAACTTCCCTGATGAGCACCTTTTTTCCATATCAACAAGAATCCCATGGTTTGTTGACATAGCAAACTATTTAGTATCCGGGAAGTTTCAAGAACATTACAGTTATAAAGAAAAGACAAAAGTAATAAGGCAAAGTGCCACATACACATGAATAGAGGGCATGCTTTTTAAATAGGGACCATATCAGATACTTAGAAGGTGCATTAGGGAAGATGAAGTACATGACATACTGCATTCCACTCACAATGAACCCTATGGAGGACACTATGCTGCAAAGAGGATAACCTACAAGATCTTGCAAACAGGGTATTATTGGCCAACACTCCACAAACATGCTTATGAGTATGTGTCCCACTGTGATGACTGTCAAAGAATGGGGAAGCCTACACAAAAAGAATAAATGCCTCTTCATCCACATATCTGCTTAGAAGCATTCGAGAAATGGGGATTTGACTTCGTTGGTGCAATCAAACCACCATAAAATCAAAAGAACTACATTCTAGTATGCACAAATTACCTTACAAAATGGACTGAGGTAGCAGCACTTGCTGCAGCAAATGAAAACAATGTAGCAAAATTTTCATTAAGCAAATCTTCCATAGGTTTGGTGTTCCAAGGGAACTAGTTTCTGATCAAGGACCACAATTTACATCCAACTTAATAGAGGACCTACTGAAAAAGAATAAGGTTAAGCATAGACAGTCCTCTTCATATCACCCTCAAGGAAATGGTCAAGCAAAAGTCACCAACAAAGAATTAGAGAGGATTCTAGCAAAGTCAGTCCAACTCCACAAAAGAGATTGGGCTGACAGATTAAGTGAGGCAGTTTGGGCCTATAACACCACATGGAAGACAACAACATGATTCACACCTTATGAGTTAGTATATGGAAATAAAGTCATGCTTCCAATTGAATTTGAAATAAAAACACTAAGAATTGTAGCATAGTTAAACATGGAACTATCATAAATACAACAAGAACGCATGCTAAAATTGAATCAATTGGATGAGCAACGCCAACAAGCACTGGGTCACACTGAAATCATCCAACAGTAAAGAAAGAGGTGGCATGAAAAGCACATAAAAGATAAAAATTTCAAGGAAGGTGACTGGGCACTAGTCGATGATTCCAGGTTTCACACATTCAAAGGCAAATTAACAACCAGATGGCTAGGACCTTACATCATTGAGCACATCTATGAAAATAGAGCAGTCAAGATTATTACAATAGATGAACAACAGTTTCCCATGATAATAAATGGACATCGACTCAAACTTTACAAGAAACCACAGTCAAAAGAAGATTTTACACAGGTACTCTACCAACAACAACTGATGCTAATAGAAAATATGAAAAAGCATTGAAAAAAATGAATGAAAAAAGAAAGAAAGAAAAATGAAAAATGAAAAAAAACAAAAAAAAAAAAAAGAAAAAGAAAAAAGAGAAAGGAAAATAAAATTAATAGAGAAAATAACAGGCCAAATTACAGGGCCACGTATATCCCTATGAAGATACATCATTGCTATTGCAAAGAGAAATATCAAGCACAATTCAAGCGAGCCTGAAAATTCACAAACATTTTCAGCAATCAAGCAAGCCAGATATGTATTCAAGAGAGCCAACAAAATATTCTACCACTACAGGAAGAATCCGAGCACACTCTTCAATCAACTCTGCCATATGATCACGAGAGCCTGACCCTACTTCAAGTGAGCTTGCAGTTGATTCAAGCAACGCTGCCATTTATCCAGGCGAGCCATAAATTCATCCAAGTGCAGCAACAAGCAATCAAATTCATGCAAAGCATTATCAAAGTCAAGTCAGAAATGGCAAGAATAAAGAAAAAATGTGACAACACACATAACTATTGACATGTCGAAGATCACTACGGATTACACCAAATCTACTACATCATCCAACACGCATACCAATCAGTGATGATCATGAACTTAGGTATGCTAACAAAATATAACAAGGTAATCTATGAACATTTTCATTTTATTCTTAAGGTCAAATAATTATCCCCAAAACGGTTATATTTTAAGTTGAGGATAACTTTTCGATAAAGTCGAAGGGAAAGGTGCAGATTACAAAATCATGATTGCACACACCCGTCATTTAGACAAATGATGAATCTGCATATAACCACCATACTTCACAATAATCACAAAGTACAAGCATAAAGCAAAATGAAGAGCTTGATTATGAAAAGAAATGGATCAATCAGCAAGTACAGTGAAGAATAATAAGGATAACTGCGGAAGGACAGTTAAGTAAAGCTGCACGATCGCCAAAGAGAAAAGAGCTAGTTTTTGCAAACAAAAAAGCCTCTCAGCACTTCCTGGAAGTAAGCCATCAGAAGTGAGTGTGTCACGCAACAAGAAATCCGGCCTCGATCTTATAGTCAATCTAGACCAGTGAGGTAAAAGACACATTCAAAATTGATTTTTGTCGATTGTAGAAGAGATTTTAAGATGATGAAGGGATTCAAGAAAAGTGAACCAGAGGAGCACAACACCATCTACCAGAACCTGCGAATATTAACAACCATCCGCAATGCGAGCTGGATGCCTTTCATCCTAGGACTGAAAGGGTACAATATAGGGGTGGCTCTGGAGTTTGCGAGAAATTTTAAACATATCAAGGATGAACAGTTCGTCACTCGAGTGAAGGGGTTACGCATAAAGTTGGATGAGGATGTAATTTCCAAATTCACTAGTCTACAGAGAGGTTTGCATTGGTGCAGGGATGACAGGGAGGAAAACCATGAGGCAAAAACAACATTTTTCGAGCAAGGAGAGGTCTATGATGAAGACAAAAATAGAGTCAAAAGAATCTCCATACCAGTGCCATGGGAGGATGTGGCTGCAATCGTTCAGAAGTACATCACATGCTCTGATAGGTTAAGCTATGTCCCCATCTTTCATTTTTGGATTCTAGAGCTTTTAAGGCACAGGACCCATCATCCACCAAACAACAACATTAGTATTCCATACTACCTACTCCAATATCTAGCATAAATGAGCAAGAAGGTGGCTAAAGCGAAGGAAGATGCCTTGGCCCATCATGGGCTGATCAAGTTAATCGTTTGTGAGGAATTAAAGGCACAAATAACAGAGCTTTTGCGGGAAGAATTCGTGTCGGTATCCACCGAAGATGTTCAAAGGATGGAGGGTACACCCACAGCTGGCATACCACCATGAGCAATGAACAAAACCACCTCTACATTAGGGGTGAAGAGGAAAATTGACCTGGACCATGTGGCTGAGACCTTGGTGAAAATCAAGCATTCAAGAGATGACTCCCCCAAGATGAACCCAGGGATCCCTACTAGTAATCAAGAGCCGAAAAGAAGAAGTAAGAGATTCACACAAGCATCCAGAATCCGAATAAACAAGGAAAAGAGTAGGGAACCCTATCCCATAGATCAAAATGTGTCGGATGGGGACAATGATCAGTGGGTAGATCAGAGGGATCCCACTACAGAAGACGAGAAAGATGAACAAGAAATGCAGGATGAATAGGAAGAACAGAAGGAGGAAGAAGAATGGAATGAACAAAAAGAGCAAGACAACCCCCAGGAGGACCCTCCTGAGCATAATGAAAACCCTAGGGTTGTCAATCGGTTGGCTGAGGCACGGGCAGAATTAGAAGAGCTCAGAAAGGAGTTGGCGGCATTAAAAATTGAATCAGGAAGCCAGACAACATCACCCTCGTTCTCATCTGAGAAGACACAAATTCTAAGAATGCATCATGCAGGGGAGCTAAGACCGGCAGAACAGAGAAATCCAATACTTCAAGAAAATTTGGCTGAGGCACAAGGGGAGCTAGCCAAAAAGGACCAAAAAATTGTTCAACTGAAGCATGTTTTGGCTACTACCACTGAAATATATAGTAAACTATTGGAGCATAGGCCACCTTCAGCAATATATGCAGTTTACCTACAAGAAAAGTGGGTCAAACTCTAGCTCCAAAGGTTGGCACAGGGACCCCCAAGGTGGTAGCATAGGACATCAAAGATATCATCAGAGAGAAGAATATGTCACCCAAGGATGGGTGAATCCTTCAAGCATGGGGGATATGATGAGTCCCCATTTCAGGTATCTGATAGTTTCTTTTCCCACCAGAAAATACAAGAAAGGTTGAAGAGATACATTCGTTAGTGGGAAAATGATTTACCTTAATTATTTAATGAAGTGTTTAATAGATTATTTCTGTTATTTTTTTAAAAGCGTTGCTATGAGCTAATTGCATGAAAAATGAGGTTGAATGAGCAGGTGTAGGTGTACTCAAGGATAACCCATGAATCAAGTGAAGAACTGGAAGAACATCACCAAACTCAACGCCTTTTTCCTGATCTATAGAGAACGAACTCCTGTTCAAAGAGAATCGGTAGTTAGACATTTTTGTTTGGTTAAGCATTAGGATTTTCTAAATATGGACCTCTCGGGTAGCGAGGGGCCCCTGCTGCTATTTTGAAGAATTATTGTTTAAGTTTCAAACTATCAAGATAGTTGTGTTACAGACTTGGTTTTTAAATGATGAAGTTTCTATTTTAAATAAACAATTGATGTTATCTACGATTCGACATTTATAAGTTCTTTTCACACCTGAGTATGGGTTGGAGAGGGCCCCTCCAACACGTAAGTCAAGAGATCTCATAGTACAGGTGTTTCTCATTATGTGTTGTGCATTGGTTGAATTTATATTGCAGATGAGAGTATTCTAAATAGCGTCTAAATAACACGATTTGATTTCTGTAGTGGTTGATCACTTTTGATTCCGTAGTTCATTATAATGCATTCCGTAGTATGATAATGCTGTGTCCGTTGTCCTGTAGCAACATTCTGTCAAAGCATAAATTAACACTTATTTCTATATGTATTTGCATTTACTTCTGAAGCAGCGATTTAGATCTTAAGCCTATGTATTCATTTCATTATTAGGACGACTCATAGAGATTGATTTATTTCAGTATTTATTGGTTATATGATGACATTCACTTCTTAGATGTTTTCATTAAAAATGCAGCATTAGATAATGGCATTCTGAATTCAACCTTAGCATTAATTTATGTTAGATCAGACTTTGAGTTTTATGAAGTTGATTTCCAGTAAATAACCCTTAGATTAAAGATCAAGCTTTCATTACTTTAGAATAGATCTCTGCTAAATCCTAGCATTTCAATTCCATAGTATAATTTTTATTGTTTTCAACAAATTAATTCTTAAAAATAGATTTACTGTTTCCTGCATTCAAATTCTTATCCATAGATTTCCCGCTTTCAGTATTTGATTTCTTAGCATAGGAATTTCTCTTCCATAGATTAAAAATCCTGTTTACAGTTCATTTAATATTTCTTAGGAAGCTCTTTAAAAACATTGATACAAACACCTAACTTCGACAAAGACTATCCTAGAAGAACACATATAGTGCTAGTGCCTCTAAAGTTTGTATGTCCCCTGGTTTGATAATTAAAGTAAGCTCTTAGTCTAGCTACCCTCATTAGGCACCCATACTTTGAGCTCACCATTTATGCAATGGGTATAACTACATCAATGGGGGATAGTTACTGGAACGCCAAGCACACCTGAAAGTGGTTGTGGCCAATAGAGCTGTGGATGGATCTATTGTAACTATGTTTAAAATATGGAAGGATCTCATCATGTGCATGGATGTTTGGATCTTCACATGCACATTATATGCACGCTCATCATGTTGACCACTTCTTTCTTCCCATCTCTTTAAGGGTGGAAGGTCATCGATTTGGTTATCTTGGTGTCCATTAGAGACCATAAGGAGGACCAGAGGGTGCTGAGGAACCTACTATCCTGATATGAAACAATGGTCTGTGGTAGCTTGAAATGAACTGAAACATGCTAAAATAAGATATTAGTAGTGGCTTCGACTGTGATACCCTTTGTACATGGCTCTAGAATGGCCATGTTAGAGAACAAATTGACAACCAAAAAAACACAGTGGTGAACATGCTTGGTGGAGGGAAAACCTAACATGTAATCGATTGATACTAACTACCAAGGATTGTCTTGGGTAGGCAGAGGAATGTAGAACCCTTGCTTCTTGATGGCAGGTTTAGCAATGGCACGGATAGTGCACGATAGGATATACCTACCTACGTATCTCTATATTCTCGACTAGTAGAAGTACTTATGAAGCAATGCTATTATATTCTTCATGTTGAACTGTCCAACCACCCAAATCTAGTGTGCCTCCCAAATTAGCTTTGCATGCTTTCTTGATGGAACAAAAAAATGGCCCAAATAACATAAAAGTGCATCCTCGAGGTGAAATTCTAGAACCTATTTACCTCACCCAATGTATGATATGTTGCAGTGAATTCAGAGTCATTGTTGTATAAATGGGGCCACCCAAATATCTTGTGTCCATAGGAGTTGAGGACCAAGATTAGTGCCACAATTGGGGGTTTGATGAGGCAATTTCCAACATGGTTCATGCTACCCCTCTTGTACTTAATGTTCAAATTAAATTGTTGCAAGTATAGGGACTACTTATGATGGAGGTCATTATACAACTCTCCCTATGTCTGCATGAATTATAGGGCTTGTGATCGGTGTGGATTCTTGTTTACTTTTTGAGAATGCAATGATTCCACTGTTGGCATGCCTACACAATGGAGTACATATTCTTATCATAGGTGGGATATTTACAAATAGTATACGAAAGTGTCTCACTATAATAGGCCACCAGATTCCCCTATCGAGTGAAGAATGATCCAATAGCATAGTCAGAGGCATATGTCTCAATGTCGAATGGTTTTTGTAGGTTTGTAGAGTGAGGAATAGCACCGAGCACATGTGCTGTTTCAGATCCCCGAATACCTTCTATTGCGACCTAAACCAAGTGAAATTGGATTTATCTATTCCCTTTCTCACTTGGATGAAGGGTCAAGCAATATGAGAGAACCCCAACATGAAACTACGATAGAAGTTGGAAATCACTAGCATTTTTTACCCAAAAATCCGACAGCATAGATGTCCGATTTTTAACATCTTGTTGTCGACTATCCGACAAACCCCATCTTTTTTAACATCGGTTGAAATCCGGCTACAATACGATATCTAAATTCTCCTCGGATGTCTAGCACAGTATCTTTCGCATATCCGAGGACAACATGTTTTCTAGGACGTTGGATATCTGACGAATTTTTCATGTTAAGATGGCTGATATCCAACATTCTTAGCCATTGGTGGTATGGCAGGAGCGTCGTATATCATGGTTGGTGGCGTCCGATATCCGATGTAAGTTTCGTGTTAAGATGACCGGCATCCGACTTTCGTAGCCATCAGTGGTATGGAAGGAACGTTGGATATCTTGGTATGTAGAGTCGGATATCCGACAAAGATAGGTAATTTAAAAAAAATACACTATTAATTTGTCATCATGATCATGTCATCCATCAAATTGAAGACAATTCCCGAACCAATTTTTTTTCTATAAATTGTATTAATAACCATTTTGGTACTTTGGTCCAAATTTTTTTTCTAACTCATTGTTTCTCCAGATTGTGTGCCTAGTGACACCTCTCTATATCAATGCATAAATCAACCTTTGCTTGGTTTCTGGTTCTAGTTGCATGCCATTATTTGAAGGTGCATGCAATTCAGTGTTGTTCAGAGCTCTTCTGAGCCTATGAAATTCATGCAAGAAATGAAGTCTTGTAGAGGAGGACTAGTATGTGGAAAATATATATTGATTCTTGATGGTTATCTCATTCACTACTCGGTATTCAGTTAGTACACATTCACAAACATTCATCATGATTAAGCACTATGATGATTGACAACCCATAAGGTGAAAGATAGGGTTATATGACTCCTTTCTCCAAGAGACATTATAATTGCTTCTTCACATCATTGACTTCGAATAAAAATTGTTGATACAATCCAATATAGGGAAATGGAGATTCTGAAAATTGTATGGTGGAAACTACAAAAGATTTGTAAGATGCTATTAATTGCACATGACATATCTCATTCAAATATATCTAGAGGATTTGAGACATATCTCATTCAAATATTCTCAAGGAGATTCCAAGGAAATTAAAGAGAATCTTAAGGATATTGATTCCAGTGCATCATTTACTCAACCTTTGAAGTTGTAGAAACTTGAAATTGGTTATGAGGAGCAACCAAACATCACAACAAGCTCCAAGAAATTGTCAAAATTTATATGACACGGGAGTGGGTTGTAGAAAGGCAGTATTGTTTCCATTCATTGAGCTCCTTTCTGTTCTGAGAATAATTTAATATTCTCTACTGAACAAGGTCAACCACGTGAAGGTGGAATCTCTTATACCCGCCCCCCTCACATCACTCTCAATTCCCCATATGCAATGCATGTACTTGAAAAAAACATTACATGCAAATTCATGCATATTTCATCATAAACAAGCATCTACCATTCATTCAATAAAGGCTAACATTCATTAAACCATTGTTTCATTTTGTCAACACATTCATTCAATAAAAGATAACATTCAATAAACCATTCATTCATTTAGTGAACACATTAATTCAATAAAAGATAACATTCAATAAAGATAACCGTTTACTACACTGAATCATTAAACCATTTCTTACCTTGATTTCAAGAGGCGACTGTGAAGACAAACAATCATAAAGCATCGTTTCATATATCTTTGATTTTATCAAAACTTGAGAATGAAGATAAAGAGGATTTCCATGGTAATTTGTTCCATCCAAAGCTATCAAGTGTACTTTTAGGCCAGCAGTATTCTTGTCTCCGAACTATAGAAGCTATTTGGCCATTTTCACCCTGTAAATTGAAGGATTCCTGCAAACACAAACCACTATGTTACGCGAACTTCTTTCACGACTTTGTTACATTTGCTTCTAAGATATTTTAGGGCTTTGTTACATTTAAAAAATGCCCTATAAAAGTTGTGCGATGGTGTTTATATGTAACAAAGCCCTGAAAGATCTTAGAAGAAAATGTAACAAAGCCCTGAAAGATGTTCGCGTAAAATAGTGGTTTGTGTTTGCAGGATTCCTTCAATTTATAGGGTGAAAATGGCCAAACAGCTGCTACAGTTTGGAGACAAGAATACTACTGACCTAAAAGTACACTTGATGGGTTTGGATGGAAACCATTTTCAATGTTGATGCCACTACCCTCCTTATTGTCTTACAAAAATGCATCAAAATGAGGAACAAGATTTAAAATTGTGGACTTCACCTTCAAAGAGTGCCTTATAATCACAATGACAAAGAGTGATAAGAAGATCACAACAATCCAACGTGTCAAATCTTAGTTGATAGTGTCAATTAAATACTTATATGGTAAATTTAATATAAGACTCAGTTATAGTTATCTCTTACTCTTTGCATCTTGACACATTTGATATTTTATGGTTGTCTCTGCGTCTTGACAAAGGAAATTAAAGAATACATATAATTTGCATCGAAAAAATAACAAGGTACGAACTAAAGTGAGGAAATTCGAACCTGAAACCTATGTCTAGTCCCAAGGCTACCACCTTCAAGATTGAAGTGCAACTGACAATGGAAGGAACAAGTGTAGTTTATTACCACCATGCGAATTTAATTTGACCTTATCAATCAATTCCCATCGCCATTTCCTCTCATACATCATCCCACAACCATTTATCTCGACACCCACTCTTGATTCATTCTGCATGCATTTCACTATGCAACCATCTTAGATTACCACCGCATTTTCCCTCAATTAGTTTCTAAATTCAATATTAACCACGCCCATCGTCCGAGGAGTGTTTCCAGCGGTCTTGAGTTTCATCCTAGCAATGGTGACGATTCATGGTATTATGTTTCCCTTCGGCTGCAATATGGAAAAATCATAGTTCACTACGAAGATTTGTCTAACAAATGTGACGTTTTGGGTTCTGTTACCCCGGAGTAATTCCTCAAAGTGTCCCTGAATGGAACCAGGGTTATGGAACCCAAACCATCACATTTGTTAGACAAACCTTTGTAGTGAACTTTGAGTTTTCCATATTGCAGCCAAAGGGAAGCATAATACCATGAATCGTCACCATTTTCAGGATGAAACTCAAGACCGCTGGCAACACTCCTCGGATGGTGGGTGTGGTTCATACTAAATTGAGAAACTAATTGATGGAAAACGTAGTGATAATCTGAGATGGTTGCATAGTAAAATGCACGTAGAATGAATCAAGAGTGGGTGGCGAAAGAAATGGTCGTGGGACATCGTATGAGAGGAAATGGTGATCGGAATTTCCTTTGTCAACTTTACATATCCATTTATCTGTTTTCTGTAAAACATATGAAAAATGTGGAGTAAGTGTAAAACACCTAAAATCATAATTACTATACAAAACATATGAAAAATGTGGAGTAAGTGAAAGACACCTAAAATCATAATTACTATGCAAAACATATGAAAATTGTGGAGTAATTACTATGCAAAACATATGAAAAATGTGGGGTAAGTGAAAGATACCTAAAATCATTATTACTATGCAAAACATATTAAAAATGTGGAGTAAGTTAAAGACACCTAAAATCATAATTACTATGCAAAACATATGAAAAATGTGGACTAATTACTATCCAAAACATATGAAAAATGTGGATTAAGTGAAAGAAACCTAAAATCATAATTACTATGAAAAACATATGAAAATGGTGGAGTAAGTGAAAGACACCTAAAATAATAATTACTATGCAAAACATTATATGAAAATGTGGAGTAAGTGAAAGAGGAGTAAGGTTGCTAATGTGGTAACGTAGTTCCCAAGGCTCGTTTTGGAGGAGGGAAATGAGGAAATTTATGAGGAATCAAAATACCAAATACTTTCACCACTTTGCAAATTATAGAAGGAGTTACAATACTATATTGAGTATGAAATATGTTATAGTGAATGTAGTAAGGGGATTCCATGGCGGGGTAAAGTTGGGAGCCTCCCACATTGATGCTATCAGGCCTATTGCATTATGTAACTATGTGTATAAGGTGATATCGAAAATGTGAGCACCAAGGCTCATAAAAGTATTCTCCCATTGTATTTCGCTTGAGTAGTTTGGTTTCTTAGAGGAATCGTCCTAAAGGTGGATTTCACTTAGCCCAAAGGTGGATTGTCCAAAGAGATTTCATGATTTCAATCCTATTTCATTATGTAACTATGATTATAAGGTGTCATTGAAGCTCATGCCATTTGAGCTAATGAATGCTCCTATTACTTTCATGAGGTTGATGAATGAAGTGTTGAAACCATATCTTGGTAAGTTTGTGGTTGTTTATATTGATGATATTTTGTTTTTTAGCAAGACAAAAGAACAACATCTCGTGCATCTGTGACAGGTGTTATAGTGGTTGAAACAACAAAAGTTGTTGATAAATCTGCATAAATGTTTTTTTATGAAGAAAGAATTAATATATCTGGGCAGGCCTGGAATTTGATGTTGTACAAAACTAATTTAGCAATTCAGAACGTATTTGATAGCTAAGCTTACAATTTAATCGTCAACCTTGACGGGAATGCAAAATTGAAACCTGTTGATTTGACGTTGATTGAATTTATTTACCCATAATAATTATTGTTACCCTATCGCTTGTTGGGTTATCAGTTGGTAATTTGGTGGTTACTTTGGTTTTGCAAATTGATTGATGAATCATGTTCATTAAAACTGGCATCAAACTTAGGAAAATGGGACCAGTCAAATTCAATCATCCATGAATCCACTTCACAACATGTGAATTCATCGCTATCAGTTTTGGAATATGGGAACATCCTCCTTTAGGGACATCATTTTGGGAACAAAAAAGGAGCATACTCATTTCTAATAACACCTCGAGCTTATAGAGAGCATGTAACTCTTGGAACAACGAATAAATAGTTCAAAAAGTCACCCCATTCTAGCGAGGAGTGAAATACAATATGGTAGACTTGAATAAGTTATAGGGTAATTCCTCAGCTGGAACTTCTCCCAGCATTCCCCCCCCGATGGCTTGCCACGCCCCCACCCCCGTTTCTTCATCCCCTCTCATTGGTCCCCCCCCATCTGGTCTCTACAAGCTGAACTTTGATGGTGCCTCCAAACGCAATCCTGGACCAGCAGATTTTTGGGGGTGTTTTCCGTGATCACGAGGGAAACACTCTCAGAATCTACTATGGTAATTTTGGGCATGATAGAAACAACGCAGCAGAGCTAGATGGTCTCCTGCAGGGCCTCATGGTTTCTAAGGATTATAATCTCGACCCTCTCATAGCTGAAGGAGATTCTCAGCTCATTCTTACACTGGCCTCCAAGCTCCAGAATGGTTCTCAAGTAACCAAACTCTCCTCTAGTTGGCGTTTGGAAAGGAGACTCAACAGGCTGTCTGCTGCTTTGAATAACCACAGGAACATTACTTTCCAAACACATGATGCGTCAAGCCAACTCCCTTGCTAACAGATTGGCAAATGAAGGTGTTTCCAATAATCACACTCTCTGGATAGATATCCCTTGCAACTCTTCCACTCAACTTAAGCATTTCTAATTCCAACAAGCCAAACAGAACCTCTTCCCCCCGGATCTAGGTGACACCTTGACTACCAGCAGGATTGATGGAGCAGACACGACACTTCCGCAACACCAGTTCCTAGGCTAGTATTCTCCGAAGATGCTTTCATTTACTATGGACTTGACCTTCCTCCAGCTGGCCTTCTCGCACTCTCCAGGTCTCCTCGCCTACATGGCTTGGTGGGTGGCATTAATGTCGGACCAGCTTCCAACGTCCCCTCCCCCTCGTTGGTTTCACCTCACCATTAATCGCTCTCATGCAAAGTCTCTCCCTCCCAAAGCTCCCCTCCGAGATATGAAGATCCATATTCAACCTCATACAGTAATTACCCACCTCTGTTATTCATTGCCGGCTTCCACTGCAGAAAGCTCAGCCCCTGTTCAGTCCCCTTGTGAAGTTTCCAACATTGCCATGAAGCGCACGCGAGGCACCTCCAAGTGCGGCTCCGTCCATGGCTCTAGAAAAATAGCATCTGCGGCCGAGAAGGATATTCCTGCTAATATTGGATACAAGGATACTGTTTCCATGCCAGATCGTCGTCTGGTTGATGATTGGGAGTCATGCAGTGTTGCGGAAATTCTTGCCTTTGGTAACCCAAGTGTGAATCACTATTGGCTTCTTAAAAACATGATTGACATTTTGGTGGAGGAGATGCTTACCAACTGGAACTTGGCGAAGATGGAAATTATGGACACCAGGTCTAATATGGCCCATTTGGATGGGGTTCTCATCGTGTTGGAAGCTAGCCTCATCGGTCGTAGATACTCCTTGTTTCCACATCCTGTCCCGCCGATAGGCGTTGGTCCTGAAGGTCCTGTTGCAAGTTCTAGGGAGGTGATTTTTGTTCAAAATAAAGGCGCTATCAATAAAGGGGCTATGCAGGCTATTGGTATCTCCTTACACTGTTCCATGAACCTCACTGCCTCTGAGGACGTCACTCCTACTCATGGCCACATCTCAGTTCCGGACTCTCCTGTTGCAGTGGTTGTTCAAGGTGCTTCTCCTCTTGAGACTTCTTTTCTGGTGCCCTCCACCATTGCGGTCACTCATAACAAGTGCATCCACAAGGAAGAGGTTGAGGCGATTCTCCCGCACAAAGTCAAGCCTCTTCCCATCAAGCTCCTGGAGTAGCAGTGGATAGATGACTTCTTCGGCCCTTGCCTCATCTCTGAGGACATTCATGGCTCAAAATATGCAGAGGCCAGTTCTTGAAGTGTCTTGTTACGAGCACAACACTTCTGGTTACGATGCTCTATATTTTTATTTGTTTTATCTCTATCTAGTCCATAGTTGTTGTTTGTTCCTTTCTTTCCTGTTTGGTGGTTATCTAGTCTATATCTCTAGTCCTATTTACATTGCCTTTTTTTGTAATATTGGTACCATGAGTAGCTCCATAATGCTATATTCAAACTCTCCTAATGATTGTAACCTTTTTTGTACCATAATATAATTTTACTATG
This sequence comes from Larix kaempferi, assembly GCA_027924585.1. Lineage (NCBI taxonomy): Eukaryota > Viridiplantae > Streptophyta > Pinopsida > Pinales > Pinaceae > Larix > Larix kaempferi. Next base: position 50,748,601 of record BSBM01000510.1, read on the forward strand.
CAGCTTACAAAAGGAAAAAGTTACAAGGTAATTCTTTTATTTAAATATATCTTGTAATCATTTTAATATATTTCAACATTATAATTTTTTAAATATATTTTAATATTGTAATTTTTTAAATATAGTTCAATAAATTATTGGTTGGGCCAATAGTCCGGGTATGCTCCCAGCACAAAAACCGGCCCAACTAGCAGCAATCTAGATATGGCCCCAAAAAAGGATGCAACAGGACTGTAAGCATTCCAGAGCTCAAAAGGCCCATTTCAACCGCCACAAGGATATAATACAGGAAGGTAGGGTGAATGGTTTCTCCTACAACCCTTAGCCTTCAAATTAGTTTTTGTTTTTTTGTTTAAATTTTTTATTTTCTTTTTCATTTTAAAATGTTTCAAGGTATATTTATTTGATTGTGAGATAGAATGAGAAATAGATAAATTTATTTTCTATTTTAGATGATTGTCTCCAATATAGGTCTCTCTCTTCATGTTCCAGAGGGAAGTTTAATAGCTTTCTATTTTGAAATACCTAAGCCAAATTAATTGGGTTTCATAGTTAGTATAATAGTTAATATAACATTTTTAAAAATTTGGTTAAATTTAATATAAAATATTGACACTCTATAAATTTGGTTAAAACGTAAAGTGATAGACAGTGAAAATACAAAACCCTCAACAAATTTCCATTTGACAGGCAACTAGGATTTGAAATTCCAGGCCTGTATCTGGGGCTTGTAAAATCTCAACAAGGACTGAAGATGGACCTTGACAAGGTGAAGGAAATTATATATTGTGTGGTACCTCAATATGTAATAGAGGTAAGAAGTTCCATTCATGGTTTGGCTAGTTTTTACCAAAAATTGATAAGAATTTTCAGTAGCATTTGTGAACCACTCACAACTTGCGTGAAGAAAGGAGAATTCCACTGGAATGAAAGTGCTTAAAGAGAATTTTGGAATTTGAAGAAGAAGGTAACCGAGAAGCCAATGTTGGTGTTACTCAATTTTGAAAAAAAAATTCAAGTCGACTATGATGCTAGTGGAACGACCATTGGGGAAATGTTGAGTCAGAAGGAAAACCGTATATCTAGCCATATTCATTGTAACATCCCTAAAATTCGACCCTAATTGTTATTACTCTTGTAAATATAATTATGAATTTTGTAAACGACCCTGGTGAGGAGCTCAAGGCCAAGGCCCCACCAGTGGACCTCGAGCTGAGTTTTATGTTTATAAGCCTTAGTTTAAGTCTAGAAGGTTAAAAGATGGTATTGCGACCAAATGATAAGTAACAAACTCACCCATAAAGAAAAGACAATGACTAGGGAGCTAAGTGTGATTGACCATATCATGGCTTATTATATGGGTAAGGACATAAGTTCATCCTAGTAGATTTGATATTTATCTTAATTATCTAACCAAGATACTATGACTAAGTTATTCTAATTCTATTTTAATTAAAGCCATAAAAGTAGATTATATATATATATATATATATATTAAATCTCTTATCCTATATAAAAACATGGTCTTATATATATATATAGTCACATGCTTATAATTTAAATATAAGAGAATAATTATTTACATGTTAATTTTGTGCAAGAATAAAGTTATGTTTAAAATATGTTATAAAAACATATAAAGGGGTCAATACATATATGATCTTGTTAGGTAAAGAAGAAATCGTAATCTTTTGTGGAGAATTAACTACTTTGGAGAGTGGGCGTTAAAAATGGAGTGGCGAATTTAATTGGAACCCCACTTGCCCCTACGGGGAGGTATTGGTTCATTGATCTAACACGAATCATTATTACGACAACAGAAATATAACCATTACTTAATAATGGTCGGTAGTGATTTATGCATGTTTGTCTCCATAGGGAGCACCACCATCGCCATATGGCATCTTTAGATCAACACGTTTTTCCACTACCTCTTGTCACTCGTTTTTAGGAGAATCCGAAGCTACTCTAAAACCACCGGTTCCTTGAGTAGAAGGGATATATATATTTATGAAAATAGAGGAAGGAGGGGGATGGATGATCTCTACGAGGGTATGCTAGCACGTTTGGGGAGATCTCGAGAGGTGGAAGCCATAATTTCATTATTCTTGATTCGGGATTCGGTGCAGAGAATGTTGGTGTGGATTTTGTGCAGAGTATGCGTGCAAAATATATTTATGGATTGATTTCGACGTAGTCCGATCCTTCGACTAGCACACTATTCCATAATCACGGAGCGTTTCAGTATTAACTGGATGGGGATCGCATCTGTGAAGCAACGCGACCTCTGGATAATAGAAAAACTGGTAACATTCTGCTCATCATTTCTTTTAAGCTATGAGATTAGCTAAACGGCGCAATCCCTGTATGTTATCAACATTCATACCGATCTTTTCCTTAGAAAGAAGCTAGCTACATATAAACGCAGTAGTTTTTCTGCTTACTATCCCTTTAAATCTCGGGTAGAATTGAAGTCAGTAAATAATATTTAATTTAGACTTATGATTTTATTTAATGGTGTAAAGCAAATGTTAGGGATGAAATGACATATGAATGCATATTTTTGATTTATGCTGGATGATTCTATCATCTCAGTTGCTTAAATTTTTCTGGATCTTATCAAATTAGACCATCTATGAGGATGAAAATCACATTTTATTATCTTACTGCTTAATTGCCCATTATTAACCCCATGTATGACAAATGGAAGGGTAGGCGTTACGTTTGCATGTTGTTGGTTCGGTTAAACTTCTTTATCACTTTTCCCTGTTAGGATCCTTGGAGGATCAGCGTTTTTAGTTATGCATACTACCGGAGAGGTGTCGACCTCTGTCCTATTACATGAATGTGTACATTCTGCATAAAATCTACTTTATATGCTCTTACAAAAGAGTAACTTCTACCATCGATACGATGGACTTTCGGTAGTTTAAATTGTTACAATGTCAAAGCTCATATAGTTTTTCTAATATTGAAAAGTGTATATTTATTTAGGATTTAGTGCTCTCAAAAATCATGTAGATTATGTAAATCTATTCTAGCAAAAATATCTCGGTGCTATTTGTAAATGCCTGTCCCTGGTAAAAAGGAGATTTGATACGGCGCAAATGTCAGTTAAACTCTCCGAAGTTTAATTACTCCTTATAACATAATTTCATGATTGGAACGTATGCCTAGAAACCTTACCGTAAGTTTGGTTAGGGAGAAAGATCTTTGTTACCTTTTTGTGCTAAAATATAAGTTTGGCAGTGATTTTTCCAGCATAGATTGCAGTAACCATTTTATTGTGTTTACGCATGGTATTAAACTCTCAAGCAGATATGCGTATATATATCTTAGGGTATATCAAGATCCCAATGATCTTTATTTTGTTTATATATATATATATTTTTTCTTCATAAAGAAGACCTGCGTATTCGTCTTAGAGTGGATCAAGATCACAGTGACCCTTAGTAGAGTTGTGTATGGTATCGAACCCACAAGTGGATCTGCATATATATATGTATCTTACGATAGAACAAGATCGCAGTGATCTTTGCTATATTTGTGTGTTGTTATATTACACATAGATATTTAATTGTTATATATACGTTCTGTTGATCATAGGAAGCACATTCCCTTACAGTCTCGATCCCTCTATTTCGATTGTCTGCTTATAAAATATAACCCTTGGTATAGGGTTTGGAACTAGGAGTACATTTTTATATTATTAGGAAGGAACTTATAATTAAATGCAAGTATATGTTTAAAGATATTCACATATAAACAATGTTATGAACGTTGGCATGTATGAAGAATTTCACTTCATTACTTTATGATGTGAGGAGAACGTTCAATATTATAAAGAATTGTATATTATCTATCTTAGTCTTAAAATAATTGATAGTAGAATTAAGGTTAATTCATAGAGCAATATAATACATATTAACATATTCAAATAGAGAGTTAAAGATTTACTTTTATGTTTCAAAATAGTTGGATACTTTATTTGAAAGATAGACACTTAAGGATATGTGTAAAGTGGATCTTATTTTTATAAAGGAGCATATTTTCATAGAAATGATATTATTCTTATTTAGATTATTGAAATTACTTCTTTTAGTATCAAGAAAATCTTGATGGCTATTTTGACACTTAGGCTAGAATCTTGTAACCTTGGAAATAGCTAGTATTTTGATTATCTTGTAAAAGATTTTCTTCAGTAAGAGGAATTACTATGGCAACAACTAAAGTTGCAGCTTGTAAACACTATGTTCTCAGAATAAATAAAGATGCACACACTTTTGTGGACTAGCCCGTGTACGGGTGAACCACGTTACTTCTGGTCTCCTGTGTATGACTTAATCTTGCATATATGTGTACTTGTGTTGAAATCAAATGTTTCTTTTATGTGTACCTTGCGAGTTATGAGTTCATGTATTGATATATTGATTATTTATATGTAATAATGCATTCCTTGGATGTGTCGCATATGTGTCATTAGAAACACACTTGATGAGTAAAATCAAGTTAGAAATCTTTGTATGTAGATAATGATGAACGTGTTAGTTGCTATTAATTTCAGGACTTTGGGAAAAAATTGATCAATTCTAAGTTGTCCACTAAATGATATACATGCTTCCTAAATATGCATATTAAGACATAATGAAGTTTTTTGTGTTTCCCGCAAGATTTGAGAATTGGTTGACATATCAAGTTCATAATTTATTTTCCTTGATTAGCATAACAACATTTGTAAACAGTAATAAGTGTCGCAAAGTTTAATTATTTTGTAAAGAAATATTTCAAGAAAGTAAACCCACACTTTGTATCTTCGCATAGATTTTAGTGGTATTTTAGACACTTAGAAAAGTTTTTAAATTTTACAAATTTTGGGTTCGTGACATATGGTATCAGAGCTTCAGGTTACAACACTTGGGCCTAATGAGCTCAACATGCAATAAATAAAGTGTGAAGGTTGTTAAGTTTACTAATCGATTATTTTGTTTCACTTTGGATGCATGGAACTGGAATGGACGAGGGGCAATGTCATTCAAAGGTTCAAACTTAAAAAGTTTCCCAAAGGAGTAAAGATGAGTATTTCAGTTATTAAAGCAAATTAGTTGATGTGCAAATCTAATTTGATATATGAGTCTTGAGTATCTTTAATTTGATAAGATTTGGTTGACCTTTGTTAATGAGATTTGGCTGACCATTGTTAATAAGAATTGTTTTGATGTTGGATGTTAATGATAATACTTTGACTTTAAGTGCAGTATATGTATTCTTATATATGTGAAGTTACATTTATGTATATTTGAAGTTACTTTATATCAATGTGAAGTTATTTTTATACATCCATATGAAGTGGTAGGATATCCCAATCTATGGGCTAGATTATTGAGATATTGTAAATAAAGGCATTTCATTACCATAGAATGCATAATATGGTCATCATTTAGGATGTTTTATACTCCTGTAGATCATAATGTGTTTCAATAAAATGTGTCATGTTTAGAACTAAGCATGTTAAAATGAATATGAGGAATTAGAAAGTGAAGTTCAGAAATTACTTGAATACACTATTGATGAGTATCATCATTTTGTTAAAGGTTCGAAAAGTATTCAATTTGAAATGAATCTATGTACAACTAGCAGTTTTAAATTATGAAAACTAACATGTTTAATTGTTAAGCAAAAGAGTTTGCGTTAGGATGAAATGAAGAGGATGCACAAGTAAATGAGCATGCGTATAATGCTATGGAACTAATATGTTCAAAAGATGAGCAATTGAAGCAGAAAAACTTATCCTTATACTAACATTTTTGGGAGTGAACTTAATCCCAACTAATGACATTATCAAAAAGGGACGTTGACTTATACAGATAAGTTGAGCTATGTTGCTCAAAAGTAAGTAATGATTTTATTTACATGTTATTTACAGGATTTTGTGAATCATGATTTGGTGATAAGAATTATGATTGATGATGTGTTGTCATCAAAATGCATAGAATATGATGGTAAATAGATGAATATATTCATTAAATAGTTTGTGGCTATTTTGTCGCATGTGGAATACAAGAAATACTAAATGATTGTTACTAAGTAAAATTCTCGGACTCAAATGAGAAGATTTGAGGGGAAAATAATATTTCCTGAACTTAAGTAGAGGCTGCATCTTGCAATCACTTACTAGCTGTTGCAGGGTGCAACTTCCCTAAAATTGTGGTCATGTTCCCCATGGAAGTGGAACAGAGCAGGTGGGAAGCTCGTTGAATGTTATACTGACCCAAAATTCCTAGGCAAACTTTATAACCATCGAATTGAGCAGAGGAAGGGCTCACGATTTTTCCTTGTGTTGTTAGAACGGAGCACACAAGAGGTTCTCTGAGGAGACTAAACTTTTTCCTTGTGGTGTTAGAACTGAGCACACAAGAAGATTCGATGAGGGAAAGCTATGTAATGAGTTGCAGAGTAAGACTGTCATATTTCTGCTGTATGCAAAGGTTTTCTGGTTGAGTTAAACAGAATACTCATGTTTTGTATGGCAAGTCTCCACGATTGCGGAAATACATAAAGGGTTTTGTATGGCAAGTCTTCATGATTGCGGAAATACATAAAGGGTTTTGTATGGCAAGTCTTCATGATTGCGGAAATACATAAAGGGTTTTGTATGGCAAGTCTTCACGATTGCAGAAAATACATATGCAAGTCTCCATGATTTCGGAAGTACAAAGAGGTTTGGTGATTTCAAAGTTCAGTTGAAAGAATTGTTTTATGATATGAGTTGATGATAATGATTGTCTTGGAGCTGGACTATCACATGTATTTATGTGTGAATGTTATGAATGCTAAAGTAAGCAAATATTTCATCAAGGATGAGGATGAATGATAAACAATTGCTATTTTGAAATTTTGTATACTTATGTTATACTGAAAAATACTGAAAAATCTTGTACGAGTTGTACAATGTGCAGGTTACAATTGAAGAGAGCTTGCTGAAATCGCAAAAATGTAAAGACAACCAAACCTTAAGAGCAAAAGTAAGCGAAAGATGATGAATGGACGCAAAAGACAAACTGTTGAACACCGAGGACGGTGTTATCTTTAAGGGGTGGAGTGTGTAACATCCCTAAAATTTGACCCTAATTGTTATTACTCTTGTAAATATAATTATGAATTTTGTAAACGACCCTGGTGAGGAGCTCAAGGCCAAGGCCCCACCAGTGGACCTCGAGCTGAGTTTTATGTTTATAAGCCTTAGTTTAAGTCTAGAAGGTTAAAAGATGGTATTGCGACCAAATGATAAGTAACAAACTCACCCATAAAGAAAAGACAATGACTAGGGAGCTAAGTGTGATTGACCATATCATGGCTTATTATATGGGTAAGGACATAAGTTCATCCTAGTAGATTTGATATTTATCTTAATTATCTAACCAAGATACTATGACTAAGTTATTCTAATTCTATTTTAATTAAAGCCATAAAAGTAGATTATATATATATATATATATATTAAATCTATTATCCTATATAAAAACATGGTCTTATATATATATATAGTCACATGCTTATAATTTAAATATAAGAGAATAATTATTTACATGTTAATTTTGTGCAAGAATAAAGTCATGTTTAAAATATGTTATAAAAACATATAAAGGGGTCAATACATATATGATTGTTTTTATATAAATATGATCTTGTTAGGTAAAGAAGAAATCGTAATCTTTTGTGGAGAATTAACTACTTTGGAGAGTGGGCGTTAAAAATGGAGTGGCGAATTTAATTGGAACCCCACTTGCCCCTACGGGGAGGTATTGGTTCATTGATCTAACATGAATCATTATTACGACAACATAAATATAACCATTACTTAATAATGGTCGGTAGTGATTTATGCATGTTTGTCTCCATAGGGAGCACCACCATCGCCATATGGCATCTTTAGATCAACACGTTTTTCCACTACCTCTTGTCACTCGTTTTTAGGAGAATCCGAAGCTACTCTAAAACCACCGGTTCCTTCAGTAGAAGGGATATATATATTTATGAAAATAGAGGAAGGAGGGGGATGGATGATCTCTACGAGGGTATGCTAGCACGTTTGGGGAGATCTCGAGAGGTGGAAGCCATAATTTCATTATTCTTGATTCGGGATTCGGTGTAGAGAATGTTGGTGTGGATTTTGTGCAGAGTATGTGTGCAAAATATATTTATGGATTGATTTCGACGGAGTCCGATCCTTCGACTAGCACACTATTCCATAATCACGGAGCGTTTCTGTACTAACTGGATGGGGATCGCATCTGTGAAGCAACGCGACCTCTGGATAATAGAAAAACTGGTAACATTCTGCTCATCATTTCTTTTAAGCTATGAGATTAGCTAAACGACGCAATCCCTGTATGTTATCAACATTCATACCGATCTTTTCCTTAGAAAGAAGCTAGCTACATATAAACGCAGTAGTTTTTCTGCTTACTATCCCTTTAAATCTCGGGTAGAATTGAAGTCAGTAAATAATATTTAATTTAGACTTATGATTTTATTTAATGGTGTAAAGCAAATGTTAGGGATGAAATGACATATGAATGCATATTTTTGTTTTATGCTGGATGATTCTATCATCTCAGTTGGTTAAAGTTTTCTGGATCTTATCAAATTAGACCATCTATGAGGATGAAAATCACATTTTATTATCTTACGGCTTAATTGCCCATTATTAACCCCATGTATGACAAATGGAAGGGTAGGCGTTACGTTTGCATGTTGTTGGTTCGGTTAAACTTCTTTATCACTTTTCCCTGTTAGGATCCTTGGAGGATCAACGTTTTTAGTTATGCATACTACCGGAGAGGTGTCGACCTCTGTCCTATTACATGAATGTGTACATTCTGCATAAAATCTACTTTATATGCTCTTACAAGAGAGTAACTTCTACCATCGATACGATGGACTTTCGGTAGTTTAAATTGTTACAATGTCAAAGCTCATATAGTTTTTCTAATATTGAAAAGTGTATATTTATTTCGGATTTAGTTCTCTCAAAAATCATGTAGATTATGTAAATCTATTCTAGCAAAAATATCTCGGTGCTATTTGTAAATGCCTGTCCCTGGTAAAAAGGAGATTTGATACAGTGCAAATGTCAGTTAAACTATCCGAAGTTTAATTACTCCTTATAACATAATTTCATGATTGGAACGTATGCCTAGAAACCTTACCGTAAGTTTGGTTAGGGAGAAAGATCTTTGTTACCTTTTTGTGCTAAAATATAAGTTTGGCAGTGATTTTTCGAGCATAGATCGCAGTGACCATTTTATTGTGTTTACGCATGGTATTAAACTCTCAAGCAGATATGCGTATATATATCTTAGGGTATATCAAGATCCCAATGATCTTTATTTTGTTTATATATATATATATATATTTTCTTCATAAAGAAGACCTGCGTATTCGTCTTAGAGTGGATCAAGATCACAGTGACCCTTAGTAGAGTTGTGTATGGTATCGAACCCACAAGTGGATCTGCATATATATATGTATCTTACGATAGAACAAGATCGCAGTGATCTTTGCTATATTTGTGTGTTGTTATATTACACATAGATATTTAATTGTTATATATACGTTCTGTTGATCATAGGAAGCACATTCCCTTACAGTCTCGATCCCTCTATTTCGATTGTCTGCTTATAAAATATAACCCTTGGTATAGGGTTTGGAACTAGGAGTACATTTTTATATTATTAGGAAGGAACTTATAATTAAATGCAAGTATATGTTTAAAGATATTCACATATAAACAATGTTATGAACGTTGGCATGTATGAAGAATTTCACTTCATTACTTTATGATGTGAGGAGAACGTTCAATATTATAAAGACTTGTATATTATCTATCTTAGTCTTAAAATAATTGATAGTAGAATTAAGGTTAATTCATAGAGCAATATAATACATATTAACATATTCAAATAGAGAGTTAAAGATTTACTTTTATGTTTCAAAATAGTTGGATACTTTATTTGAAAGATAGACACTTAAGGATATGTGTAAAGTGGATCTTATTTTTATAAAGGAGCATATTTTCGTAGAAATGATATTATTCTTATTTAGATTATTGAAATTACTTCTTTTAGTATCAAGAAAATCTTGATGGCTATTTTGACACTTAGGCTAGAATCTTGTAACCTTGGAAATAGCTAGTATTTTGATTATCTTGTAAAAGATTTTCTTCAGTAAGAGGAATTACGATGGCAACAACTAAAGTTGCAGCTTGTAAACACTATGTTCTCAGAATAAATAAAGATGCACACACTTTTGTGGACTATCCCGTGTACGGGTGAACCACGTTACTTCTAGTCTCCTGTGTATGACTTAATCTTGCATATGTGTGTACTTGTGTTGAAATCAAATTTTTCTTTTATGTGTACCTTGCGAGTTATGAGTTCATGTATTGATATATTGATTATTTATATGTAATAATGCATTCCTTGGATGTGTCGCATATGTGTCATTAGAAACACACTTGATGAGTAAAATCAAGTTAGAAATCTTTGTATGTAGATAATGATGAACGTGTTAGTTGCTATTAATTTCAGGACTTTGGGAAAAAATTGATCAATTCTAAGTTGTCCACTAAATGATATACATGCTTCCTAAATATGCATATTAAGACATAATGAAGTTTTTTGTGTTTCCCGCAAGATTTGAGAATTGGTTGACATATCAAGTTCAGAATTTATTTTCCTTGATTAGCATAACAACATTTGTAAACAGTAATAAGTGTCGCAAAGTTTAATTATTTTGTAAAGCAATATTTAAAGAAAGTAAACCCACACTTTGTATCTTCGCATAGATTTTAGTGGTATTTTAGACACTTAGAAAAGTTTTTAAATTTTACAAATTTTGGGTTCGTGACATATGGTATCAGAGCTTCAGGTTACAACACTTGGGCCTAATGAGCTCAACATGCAATAAATAAAGTGTGAAGGTTGTTAAGTTTACTAATCGATTATTTTGTTTCACTTTGGATGCATGGAACTGGAATGGACGAGGGGCAATGTCATTCAAAGGTTCAAACTTAAAAAGTTTCCCAAAGGAGTAAAGATGAGTATTTCAGTTATTAAAGCAAATTAGTTGATGTGCAAATCTAATTTGATATATGAGTCTTGAGTATCTTTAATTTGATAAGATTTGGTTGACCTTTGTTAATGAGATTTGGCTGACCATTGTTAATAAGAATTGTTTTGATGTTGGATGTTAATGATAATACTTTGACTTTAAGTGCAGTATATGTATTCTTATATATGTGAAGTTACATTTATGTATATTTGAAGTTACTTTATATCAATGTGAAGTTATTTGTATACATCCATATGAAGTGGTAGGATATCCCAAGCTATGGGCTAGATTATTGAGATATTGTAAATAAAGGCATTTCATTACCGTAGAATGCATAATATGGTCATCATTTAGGATGTTTTATACTCCTGTAGATCATAATGTGTTTCAATAAAATGTGTCATGTTTAGAACTAAGCATGTTAAAATGAATATGAGGAATTAGAAAGTGAAGTTCAGAAATTACTTGAATACACTATTGATGAGTATCATCATTTTGTTAAAGGTTCGAAAAGTATTCAATTTGAAATGAATCTATGTACAACTAGCCGTTTTAAATTATGAAAACTAACATGTTTAATTGTTAAGCAAAAGAGTTTGCGTTAGGATGAAATGAAGAGGATGCACAAGTAAATGAGCATGCGTATAATGCTATGGAACTAATATGTTCAAAAGATGAGCAATTGAAGCAGAAAAACTTATCCTTATACTAACATTTTTGGGAGTGAACTTAATCCCAACTAATGACATTATCAAAAAGGGACGTTGACTTATACAGATAAGTTGAGCTATGTTGCTCAAAAGTAAGTAATGATTTTCTTTACATGTTATTTACAGGATTTTATGAATCATGATTTGGTGATAAGAATTATGATTGATGATGTGTTGTCATCAAAATGCATAGAATATGATGGTAAATAGATGAATATATTCATTAAATAGTTTGTGGCTATTTTGTCGCATGTGGAATACAAGAAATACTAAATGATTGTTACTAAGTAAAATTCTCGGACTCAAATGAGAAGATTTGAGGGGAAAATAATATTTCCTGAACTCAAGTAGAGGCTGCATCTTGCAATCACTTACTAGCTGTTGCAGGGTGCAACTTCCCTAAAATTGTGGTCATGTTCCCCATGGAAGTGGAACAGAGCAGGTGGGAAGCTCGTTGAATGTTATACTGACCCAAAAGTCCTAGCCAAACTTTATAACCATCGAATTGAGCAAAGGAAGGGCTCACGATTTTTCCTTGTGTTGTTAGAATGGAGCACACAAGAGGTTCTCTGAGGAGACTAAACTTTTTCCTTGTGGTGTTAGAACTGAGCCCACAAGAAGATTCGATGAGGGAAAGCTATGTAATGAGTTGCAGAGTAAGACTGTCATATTTCTGCTGTATGCAGAGGTTTTCTGGTTGAGTTACAGAAGACTCATGTTTTGTATGGCAAGTCTCCACGATTGCGGAAATACATAAAGGGTTTTGTATGGCAAGTCTTCATGATTGCGGAAATACATAAAGGGTTTTGTATGGCAAGTCTTCATGATTGCGGAAATACATAAAGGGTTTTGTATGGCAAGTCTTCACGATTGCAGAAAATACATATGCAAGTCTCCATGATTGCGGAAGTACAAAGAGGTTTGGTGATTTCAAAGTTCAGTTGAAAGAATTGTTTTATGATATGAGTTGATGATAATGATTGTCTTGGAGCTGGACTATCACATGTATTTATGTGTGAATGTTATGAATGCTAAAGTAAGCAAATATTTCATCAAGGATGAGGATGAATGATAAACAATTGCTATTTTGAAATTTTGTATACTTATGTTATACTGAAAAATACTGAAAAATCTTGTACGAGTTGTACAATGTGCAGGTTACAATTGAAGAGAGCTTGCTGAAATCGCAAAAATGTAAATACGACCAAACCTTAAGAGCAAAAGTAAGCGAAAGATGATGAATGGACGCAAAAGACAAACTGTTGAACACCGAGGACGGTGTTATCTTTAAGGGGTGGAGTGTGTAACATCCCTAAAATTCGACCCTAATTGTTATTACTCTTGTAAATATAATTATGAATTTTGTAAACGACCCTGGTGAGGAGCTCAAGGCCAAGGCCCCACCAGTGGACCTCGAGCTGAGTTTTATGTTTATAAGCCTTAGTTTAAGTCTAGAAGGTTGAAAGATGGTATTGCGACCAAATGATAAGTAACAAACTCACCCATAAAGAAAAGACAATGACTAAGGAGCTAAGTGTGATTGACCATATCATGGCTTATTATATGGGTAAGGACATAAGTTCATCCTAGTAGATTTGATATTTATCTTAATTATCTAACCAAGATACTATGACTAAGTTATTCTAATTCTATTTTAATTAAAGCCATAAAAGTAGATTATATATATATATATATTAAATCTCTTATCCTATATAAAAACATGGTCTTATATATATATATAGTCACATGCTTATAATTTAAATATAAGAGAATAATTATTTACATGTTAATTTTGTGCAAGAATAAAGTTATGTTTAAAATATGTTATAAAAACATATAAAGAGGTCAATACATATATGATTGTTTTTATATAAATATGATCTTGTTAGGTAAAGAAGAAATCGTAATCTTTTGTGGAGAATTAACTACTTTGGAGAGTGGGCGTTAAAAATGGAGTGGCGAATTTAATTGGAACCCCACTTGCCCCTACGGGGAGGTATTGGTTCATTGATCTAACACGAATCATTATTACGACAACAGAAATATAACCATTACTTAATAATGGTCGGTAGTGATTTATGCATGTTTGTCTCCATAGGGTGCACCACCATCGCCATATGGCATCTTTAGATCAACACGCTTTTCCACTACCTCTTGTCACTCGTTTTTAGGAGAATCCGAAGCTACTCTAAAACCACCGGTTCCTTGAGTAGAAGGGATATATATATTTATGAAAATAGAGGAAGGAGGGGGATGGATGATCTCTACGAGGGTATGCTAGCACGTTTGGGGAGATCTCGAGAGGTGGAAGCCATAATTTCATTATTCTTGATTCGGGATTCGGTGCAGAGAATGTTGGTGTGGATTTTGTGCAGAGTATGTGTGCAAAATATATTTATGGATTGATTTCGACGGAGTCCGATCCTTCGACTAGCACAATATTCCATAATCACGGAGCGTTTCAGTATTAACTGGATGGGGATCGCATCTGTGAAGCAACGCGACCTCTGGATAATAGAAAAACTGGTAACATTCTGCTCATCATTTCTTTTAAGCTATGAGATTAGCTAAACGACGCAATCCCTGTATGTTATCAACATTCGTACCGATCTTTTCCTTAGAAAGAAGCTAGCTACATATAAACGCAGTAGTTTTTCTGCTTACTATCCCTTTAAATCTCGGGTAGAATTGAAGTCAGTAAATAATATTTAATTTAGACTTATGATTTTATTTAATGGTGTAAAGCAAATGTTAGGGATGAAATGACATATGAATGCATATTTTTGTTTTATGCTGGATGATTCTATCATCTCAGTTGGTTAAAGTTTTCTGGATCTTATCAAATTAGACCATCTATGAGGATGAAAATCACATTTTATTATCTTACTGCTTAATTGCCCATTATTAACCCCATGTATGACAAATGGAAGGGTAGGCGTTACGTTTGCATGTTGTTGGTTCGGTTAAACTTCTTTATCACTTTTCCCTGTTAGGATCCTTGGAGGATCAGCGTTTTTAGTTATGCATACTACCGGAGAGGTGTCGACCTCTGTCCTATTACATGAATGTGTACATTCTGCATAAAATCTACTTTATATGCTCTTACAAGAGAGTAACTTCTACCATCGATACGATGGACTTTCGGTAGTTTAAATTGTTACAATGTCAAAGCTCATATAGTTTTTCTAATATTGAAAAGTGTATATTTATTTAGGATTTAGTTCTCTCAAAAATCATGTAGATTATGTAAATCTATTCTAGCAAAAATATCTCGGTGCTATTTGTAAATGCCTGTCCCTGGTAAAAAGGAGATTTGATACAGCGCAAATGTCAGTTAAACTCTCCGAAGTTTAATTACTCCTTATAACATAATTTCATGATTGGAACGTATGCCTAGAAACCTTACCGTAAGTTTGGTTAGGGAGAAAGATCTTTGTTACCTTTTTGTGCTAAAATATAAGTTTGGCAGTGATTTTTCCAGCATAGATCGCAGTGACCATTTTATTGTGTTTACGCATGGTATTAAACTCTCAAGCAGATATGCGTATATATATCTTAGGGTATATCAAGATCCCAATGATCTTTATTTTGTTTATATATATATATATTTTTTCTTCATAAAGAAGACCTGCGTATTCGTCTTAGAGTGGATCAAGATCACAGTGACCCTTAGTAGAGTTGTGTATGGTATCGAACCCACAAGTGGATCTGCATATATATATGTATCTTACGATAGAACAAGATCGCAGTGATCTTTGCTATATTTGTGTGTTGTTATATTACACATAGATATTTAATTGTTATATATACGTTCTGTTGATCATAGGAAGCACATTCCCTTACAGTCTCGATCCCTCTATTTCGATTGTCTGCTTATAAAATATAACCCTTGGTATAGGGTTTGGAACTAGGAATACATTTTTATATTATTAGGAAGGAACTTATAATTAAATGCAAGTATATGTTTAAAGATATTCACATATAAACAATGTTATGAACATTGGCATGTATGAAGAATTTCACTTCATTACTTTATGATGTGAGGAGAACGTTCAATATTATAAAGACTTGTATATTATCTATCTTAGTCTTAAAATAATTGATAGTAGAATTAAGGTTAATTCATAGAGCAATATAATACATATTAACATATTCAAATAGAGAGTTAAAGATTTACTTTTATGTTTCAAAATAGTTGGATACTTTATTTGAAAGATAGACACTTAAGGATATGTGTAAAGTGGATCTTATTTTTATAAAGGAGCATATTTTCATAGAAATGATATTATTCTTATTTAGATTATTGAAATTACTTCTTTTAGTATCAAGAAAATCTTGATGGCTATTTTGACACTTAGGCTAGAATCTTGTAACCTTGGAAATAGCTAGTATTTTGATTATCTTGTAAAAGATTTTCTTCAGTAAGAGGAATTACTATGGCAACAACTAAAGTTGCAGCTTGTAAACACTATGTTCTCAGAATAAATAAAGATGCACACACTTTTGTGGACTAGCCCGTGTACGGGTGAACCACGTTACTTCTGGTCTCCTGTGTATGACTTAATCTTGCATATGTGTGTACTTGTGTTGAAATCAAATGTTTCTTTTATGTGTACCTTGCGAGTTATGAGTTCATGTATTGATATATTGATTATTTATATGTAATAATGCATTCCTTGGATGTGTCGCATATGTGTCATTAGAAACACACTTGATGAGTAAAATCAAGTTAGAAATCTTTGTATGTAGATAATGATGAACGTGTTAGTTGCTATTAATTTCAGGACTTTGGGAAAAAATTGATCAATTCTAAGTTGTCCACTAAATGATATACATGCTTCCTAAATATGCATATTAAGACATAATGAAGTTTTTTGTGTTTCCCGCAAGATTTGAGAATTGGTTGACATATCAAGTTCAGAATTTATTTTCCTTGATTAGCATAACAACATTTGTAAACAGTAATAAGTGTCGCAAAGTTTAATTATTTTGTAAAGCAATATTTAAAGAAAGTAAACCCACACTTTGTATCTTCGCATAGATTTTAGTGGTATTTTAGACACTTAGAAAAGTTTTTAAATTTTACAAATTTTGGGTTCGTGACATATGGTATCAGAGCTTCAGGTTACAACACTTGGGCCTAATGAGCTCAACATGCAATAAATAAAGTGTGAAGGTTGTTAAGTTTACTAATCGATTATTTTGTTTCACTTTGGATGCATGGAACTGGAATGGACGAGGGGCAATGTCATTCAAAGGTTCAAACTTAAAAAGTTTCCCAAAGGAGTAAAGATGAGTATTTCAGTTATTAAAGCAAATTAGTTGATGTGCAAATCTAATTTGATATATGAGTCTTGAGTATCTTTAATTTGATAAGATTTGGTTGACCTTTGTTAATGAGATTTGGTTGACCATTGTTAATAAGAATTGTTTTGATGTTGGATGTTAATGATAATACTTTGACTTTAAGTGCAGTATATGTATTCTTATATATGTGAAGTTACATTTATGTATATTTGAAGTTACTTTATATCAATGTGAAGTTATTTGTATACATCCATATGAAGTGGTAGGATATCCCAAGCTATGGGCTAGATTATTGAGATATTGTAAATAAAGGCATTTCATTACCGTAGAATGCATAATATGGTCATCATTTAGGATGTTTTATACTCCTGTAGATCATAATGTGTTTCAATAAAATGTGTCATGTTTAGAACTAAGCATGTTAAAATGAATATGAGGAATTAGAAAGTGAAGTTCAGAAATTACTTGAATACACTATTGATGAGTATCATCATTTTGTTAAAGGTTCGAAAAGTATTCAATTTGAAATGAATCTATGTACAACTAGCCGTTTTAAATTATGAAAACTAACATGTTTAATTGTTAAGCAAAAGAGTTTGCGTTAGGATGAAATGAAGAGGATGCGCAAGTAAATGAGCATGCGTATAATGCTATGGAACTAATATGTTCAAAAGATGAGCAATTGAAGCAGAAAAACTTATCCTTATACTAACATTTTTGGGAGTGAACTTAATCCCAACTAATGACATTATCAAAAAGGGACGTTGACTTATACAGATAAGTTGAGCTATGTTGCTCAAAAGTAAGTAATGATTTTCTTTACATGTTATTTACAGGATTTTATGAATCATGATTTGGTGATAAGAATTATGATTGATGATGTGTTGTCATCAAAATGCATAGAATATGATGGTAAATAGATGAATATATTCATTAAATAGTTTGTGGCTATTTTGTCGCATGTGGAATACAAGAAATACTAAATGATTGTTACTAAGTAAAATTCTCGGACTCAAATGAGAAGATTTGAGGGGAAAATAATATTTCCTGAACTCAAGTAGAGGCTGCATCTTGCAATCACTTACTAGCTGTTGCAGGGTGCAACTTCCCTAAAATTGTGGTCATGTTCCCCATGGAAGTGGAACAGAGCAGGTGGGAAGCTCGTTGAATGTTATACTGACCCAAAAGTCCTAGCCAAACTTTATAACCATCGAATTGAGCAAAGGAAGGGCTCACGATTTTTCCTTGTGTTGTTAGAATGGAGCACACAAGAGGTTCTCTGAGGAGACTAAACTTTTTCCTTGTGGTGTTAGAACTGAGCCCACAAGAAGATTCGATGAGGGAAAGCTATGTAATGAGTTGCAGAGTAAGACTGTCATATTTCTGCTGTATGCAGAGGTTTTCTGGTTGAGTTACAGAAGACTCATGTTTTGTATGGCAAGTCTCCACGATTGCGGAAATACATAAAGGGTTTTGTATGGCAAGTCTTCATGATTGCGGAAATACATAAAGGGTTTTGTATGGCAAGTCTTCATGATTGCAGAAATACATAAAGGGTTTTGTATGGCAAGTCTTCACGATTGCAGAAAATACATATGCAAGTCTCCATGATTGCGGAAGTACAAAGAGGTTTGGTGATTTCAAAGTTCAGTTGAAAGAATTGTTTTATGATATGAGTTGATGATAATGATTGTCTTGGAGCTGGACTATCACATGTATTTATGTGTGAATGTTATGAATGCTAAAGTAAGCAAATATTTCATCAAGGATGAGGATGAATGATAAACAATTGCTATTTTGAAATTTTGTATACTTATGTTATACTGAAAAATACTGAAAAATCTTGTACGAGTTGTACAATGTGCAGGTTACAATTGAAGAGAGCTTGCTGAAATCGCAAAAATGTAAATACGACCAAACCTTAAGAGCAAAAGTAAGCGAAAGATGATGAATGGACGCAAAAGACAAACTGTTGAACACCGAGGACGGTGTTATCTTTAAGGGGTGGAGTGTGTAACATCCCTAAAATTCGACCCTAATTGTTATTACTCTTGTAAATATAATTATGAATTTTGTAAACGACCCTGGTGAGGAGCTCAAGGCCAAGGCCCCACCAGTGGACCTCGAGCTGAGTTTTATGTTTATAAGCCTTAGTTTAAGTCTAGAAGGTTGAAAGATGGTATTGCGACCAAATGATAAGTAACAAACTCACCCATAAAGAAAAGACAATTACTAAGGAGCTAAGTGTGATTGACCATATCATGGCTTATTATATGGGTAAGGACATAAGTTCATCCTAGTAGATTTGATATTTATCTTAATTATCTAACCAAGATACTATGACTAAGTTATTCTAATTCTATTTTAATTAAAGCCATAAAAGTAGATTATATATATATATATATTAAATCTCTTATCCTATATAAAAACATGGTCTTATATATATATATAGTCACATGCTTATAATTTAAATATAAGAGAATAATTATTTACATGTTAATTTTGTGCAAGAATAAAGTTATGTTTAAAATATGTTATAAAAACATATAAAGAGGTCAATACATATATGATTGTTTTTATATAAATATGATCTTGTTAGGTAAAGAAGAAATCGTAATCTTTTGTGGAGAATTAACTACTTTGGAGAGTGGGCGTTAAAAATGGAGTGGCGAATTTAATTGGAACCCCACTTGCCCCTACGGGGAGGTATTGGTTCATTGATCTAACACGAATCATTATTACGACAACAGAAATATAACCATTACTTAATAATGGTCGGTAGTGATTTATGCATGTTTGTCTCCATAGGGTGCACCACCATCGCCATATGGCATCTTTAGATCAACACGCTTTTCCACTACCTCTTGTCACTCGTTTTTAGGAGAATCCGAAGCTACTCTAAAACCACCGGTTCCTTGAGTAGAAGGGATATATATATTTATGAAAATAGAGGAAGGAGGGGGATGGATGATCTCTACGAGGGTATGCTAGCACGTTTGGGGAGATCTCGAGAGGTGGAAGCCATAATTTCATTATTCTTGATTCGGGATTCGGTGCAGAGAATGTTGGTGTGGATTTTGTGCAGAGTATGTGTGCAAAATATATTTATGGATTGATTTCGACGGAGTCCGATCCTTCGACTAGCACAATATTCCATAATCACGGAGCGTTTCAGTATTAACTGGATGGGGATCGCATCTGTGAAGCAACGCGACCTCTGGATAATAGAAAAACTGGTAACATTCTGCTCATCATTTCTTTTAAGCTATGAGATTAGCTAAACGACGCAATCCCTGTATGTTATCAACATTCGTACCGATCTTTTCCTTAGAAAGAAGCTAGCTACATATAAACGCAGTAGTTTTTCTGCTTACTATCCCTTTAAATCTCGGGTAGAATTGAAGTCAGTAAATAATATTTAATTTAGACTTATGATTTTATTTAATGGTGTAAAGCAAATGTTAGGGATGAAATGACATATGAATGCATATTTTTGTTTTATGCTGGATGATTCTATCATCTCAGTTGGTTAAAGTTTTCTGGATCTTATCAAATTAGACCATCTATGAGGATGAAAATCACATTTTATTATCTTACTGCTTAATTGCCCATTATTAACCCCATGTATGACAAATGGAATGGTAGGCGTTACGTTTGCATGTTGTTGGTTCGGTTAAACTTCTTTATCACTTTTCCCTGTTAGGATCCTTGGAGGATCAGCGTTTTTAGTTATGCATACTACCGGAGAGGTGTCGACCTCTGTCCTATTACATGAATGTGTACATTCTGCATAAAATCTACTTTATATGCTCTTACAAGAGAGTAACTTCTACCATCGATACGATGGACTTTCGGTAGTTTAAATTGTTACAATGTCAAAGCTCATATAGTTTTTCTAATATTGAAAAGTGTATATTTATTTAGGATTTAGTTCTCTCAAAAATCATGTAGATTATGTAAATCTATTCTAGCAAAAATATCTCGGTGCTATTTGTAAATGCCTGTCCCTGGTAAAAAGGAGATTTGATACAGCGCAAATGTCAGTTAAACTCTCCGAAGTTTAATTACTCCTTATAACATAATTTCATGATTGGAACGTATGCCTAGAAACCTTACCGTAAGTTTGGTTAGGGAGAAAGATCTTTGTTACCTTTTTGTGCTAAAATATAAGTTTGGCAGTGATTTTTCCAGCATAGATCGCAGTGACCATTTTATTGTGTTTACGCATGGTATTAAACTCTCAAGCAGATATGCGTATATATATCTTAGGGTATATCAAGATCCCAATGATCTTTATTTTGTTTATATATATATATATTTTTTCTTCATAAAGAAGACCTGCGTATTCGTCTTAGAGTGGATCAAGATCACAGTGACCCTTAGTAGAGTTGTGTATGGTATCGAACCCACAAGTGGATCTGCATATATATATGTATCTTACGATAGAACAAGATCGCAGTGATCTTTGCTATATTTGTGTGTTGTTATATTACACATAGATATTTAATTGTTATATATACGTTCTGTTGATCATAGGAAGCACATTCCCTTACAGTCTCGATCCCTCTATTTCGATTGTCTGCTTATAAAATATAACCCTTGGTATAGGGTTTGGAACTAGGAATACATTTTTATATTATTAGGAAGGAACTTATAATTAAATGCAAGTATATGTTTAAAGATATTCACATATAAACAATGTTATGAACATTGGCATGTATGAAGAATTTCACTTCATTACTTTATGATGTGAGGAGAACGTTCAATATTATAAAGACTTGTATATTATCTATCTTAGTCTTAAAATAATTGATAGTAGAATTAAGGTTAATTCATAGAGCAATATAATACATATTAACATATTCAAATAGAGAGTTAAAGATTTACTTTTATGTTTCAAAATAGTTGGATACTTTATTTGAAAGATAGACACTTAAGGATATGTGTAAAGTGGATCTTATTTTTATAAAGGAGCATATTTTCATAGAAATGATATTATTCTTATTTAGATTATTGAAATTACTTCTTTTAGTATCAAGAAAATCTTGATGGCTATTTTGACACTTAGGCTAGAATCTTGTAACCTTGGAAATAGCTAGTATTTTGATTATCTTGTAAAAGATTTTCTTCAGTAAGAGGAATTACTATGGCAACAACTAAAGTTGCAGCTTGTAAACACTATGTTCTCAGAATAAATAAAGATGCACACACTTTTGTGGACTAGCCCGTGTACGGGTGAACCACGTTACTTCTGGTCTCCTGTGTATGACTTAATCTTGCATATGTGTGTACTTGTGTTGAAATCAAATGTTTCTTTTATGTGTACCTTGCGAGTTATGAGTTCATGTATTGATATATTGATTATTTATATGTAATAATGCATTCCTTGGATGTGTCGCATATGTGTCATTAGAAACACACTTGATGAGTAAAATCAAGTTAGAAATCTTTGTATGTAGATAATGATGAACGTGTTAGTTGCTATTAATTTCAGGACTTTGGGAAAAAATTGATCAATTCTAAGTTGTCCACTAAATGATATACATGCTTCCTAAATATGCATATTAAGACATAATGAAGTTTTTTGTGTTTCCCGCAAGATTTGAGAATTGGTTGACATATCAAGTTCAGAATTTATTTTCCTTGATTAGCATAACAACATTTGTAAACAGTAATAAGTGTCGCAAAGTTTAATTATTTTGTAAAGCAATATTTAAAGAAAGTAAACCCACACTTTGTATCTTCGCATAGATTTTAGTGGTATTTTAGACACTTAGAAAAGTTTTTAAATTTTACAAATTTTGGGTTCGTGACATTCATGTTTTATCTATTTGTATGAAACAAAAGCAATTGCATACATGTATTCGTTGCAATGGGACTATCAAAGTAGGAAATATCTAATAAACTTATGAGTCCACATTTGATGAAGAGAGTTTACAAACATGATTTACAACCATTGATGGCCATGTCCAAGTCATAAGCACCCAGAATGGGAACACTCCATTAATTTAAACGTGCCATAAACAAACTGCCAAAACACTCATATGAAGTACATTCCCATTATGGGTTAGAACCATTACATTTTCTCACTGCCCACGAGTTGCCCCAAATCGAAAATTAGTTACAGAAACCCCGAAGGGTACCAACACAATATACAATAAAAAACCCTCATCCATGAACAAAGTAGTCATCAAGCTTCAGATGAAAGGGGAGGATCGCAATGGTCCAAACTTACCATGGCCATTCGACATATTCAAAACACTTTCTCACAAGAACCACCCACACCCCAACTCGCTGCTACAAATATGCACTCAGGTTTCCATAGAAACATAATAGGGTTAACACCATTTCATGAATAGAAATGAATAAACGAATCAAAATGAAATTTATGGACAAAGATGGATTGAAAAAACCACTTACTAGGTTTTTGTTGCATGAGCCACGTGCTCCTTACCACTAGAATGAGGGCACACCTGAGTTATCTTCATGGCGCAGGCCCCATGACCACCAGTATTAAACCACTAGAGGAGCTCTTCCTCCTCCCAAAATGAAAAACAATGAAATGACAAATGAACAAGCCAAGAAACAAAATCATGGAGTTTTGCCACACATGACGTAGGGTTCATTTCAATTTTAGGTTTGAAAACCTATAGTTGCTATTATGGAGAAAAATTCCTATGGATTCGGGGCAGACCACAACAGACAGCTGACTAGCAGAAAATGAATCAATTCCCAATGCAATGCTATATAAATGACAATGCTATGTAAATGGAGATAAGGCCAACCTTCAACCGAATGTTTGAAGTAGATCCATGTTGAGCTTTCAACCGCTACACTTGAACCTGTAGATTAGTCTCAACAACAAGTACAAGCAAGTGCATATAATATATAAAATACATTAGCACAATCCATAGCATGATCCATGATATTACAAGAAAATACAGCCAGATGTATTTAAACAATATTAACAATATCAATTTTGACGAGAAAATGAGTATGGCCATTAATAAATAACAAGAAGTACAATATATGGCCTCTTGCTGGAAACCAATCTGAACCAAGAACTGGGTCTCTCCACTTTTACCTCCACCACTTCAATCCTCCATGGAATGGAAAACTCAAACTATGAAAGGAGTTTGGAAGGTGAACATAAAGGGTTCACAACAACAAGGATCAATGAGTGTAGACTCAAGATACGGCAAAAATCCACTAGAGTTATCTTGCTTTCTCTTTATCCTCCCTTCCATATGCCATAATAGCTCAATATATAGCCTTCCAAAGGTAAGTGAAAGGACACATCAAAGCGTTATGGGGAAAATGGAGGGCCAAAGGTCACTCTAAGACTGCTTTTTGGGAGTAAATAGTAATTTATTAGTGATTTTTACCATTTTACTTGTCACCTATGGGCTATAGTGGAACAATTTGCCGGTACACTGGCTAAAATGTAGCAGCTGGTGTACAGGAAGAAAAATAGGGATAAAGTGTGTTATGGAGTTCATAAATTACATCTGAGTCAGTGAAATGGATCGTGAAGGCCAAAGAGTGTTGATGGTCACAAGGTGGAAAATTACGTTGTAACAGATGCCCCCTAATGGGTGAGGTCAGAGAATGATGCTACGATGGCTGAAATACATTATAAATCTCAGAAGAGGAGTGATGGAGACACAGTTGGCGAGAGCAGCTCACTCGTCATAATACAATAATATCTCTGAGTACATGTTTGTACAGAACAACAATCTGATACAATGGCCATGAATAGGCAGTACATCATGAATATATGTCATAAGTGATCATAGCCATAACCATCTATAGTAAGATATGGTCTCCTGTTGAGAAGGAAACAATTGGTACAAACTAGAGGTACAAAATGCTAATGTCTAAGAGGTGATATCTCAGATGTAAAGTCATCATCATAAGTAGCATACTAAATGCCACTATTGCCTGGGGTCTTCTACACAAATCATCTATGGTGCAAGTCCCATCAAGTGAATAAAGGTGTTGAGGTTGAACCTAATGTGACATCATCTAATTTCCGGTCAATAATGTATACCATTAACAGACGCGAGATAACCCACCAATAATGAAAATGGGCATCAAGGCAAAGACTACAATCATCAAAGTGCAAATAAATGTGTTGAATTCGAACAATAAGATGAATCCATTGATCAGGGGACATTGATGTATTCCTCAAACTGTCGATGGTGAGAGAAGCTACCACTAATGACTGCAAGCCTCAAGGTACTCAACCGAACTTTAAGTCTCAAATTCCGGAATAAATGGGTTGAAGTCGATGGAACAAAACTCACTGGAAGGAGGGCATTAAGGAATCCCCTATCAACCAACAAGAGGTTTGGAAGAACTCAGGGAAACGTACGGACTCAATAAGGATGGCCGACATGCAATAGTCAAGAGATCTAAGGAGTGGTCGACTTTGGTTTCAGGACTTCCTTTGAGCAAGAGCATGAGCAGATGGATAGACTCAGGAAGCATAGACTCGACATAACACTGTGCGATGCAGGAGGCACCAACAAAGGGCTCCATAATGACTAGAAGCTTAACCAATCGATGGAGTAAACTGAGAAACAAGTGCAGCTCCTAAGGTCAAACTATAGTCCCGACTCATAATGTATGGAGTGGAATGAATGCTCTGTTCAAAGGCGACACAACAACTGCCAACAATAAGAAGTAAATATTCTCCCATTCGGATTTTTGGAATATTTGATTTTTTTGGTCTTTTTCATATTTGGAAAAGCTTGAAAAAGAATAAAATTTATCATAGTACAACAATGGAGGGAACAAGTGTAAAATATCGAGCAAACTAGTCCCAAGCAGTGGAACATACCTATGATCAATACAAGGAAGTGTGTGCAAGATGTGGGCACTTGGGGGGGTGTTCCCTGAGGGTCAAAAGGTCATCAAATTGTGAAAGGAAAATGAAAGTTCTGCAAGGCTCAATAGGGGAAAGTGCTCAAGCACCAAGCTAATTAATTGAGTAAGCAGGAGTCGACACAAGGCTCAAGCAATAAGAAAGATGATGCAATGCAATCACAACTTGGTAAAAATGTGGGGAGTCCTTACGGGAGGTGGCCAGCATAAGACAAAGTAGAGTGTGAGTCTCTATCGCAAAGTCATGGCATAACTACGAAGGACTCCCAATCTAAAGAGAAACAATAGCATGGGTTCCAAAAGGAAAAAAGGAGTTCTAACTAGGGAACCCATGTTCGGAAAGGCCCTACTGCCAATAAGGACACTTCTAGAGTAGTGTGAAGGTTCTGTGTCGATTAAGAAGCGGGGTCGCACCTAGCGTTAATGAAAATGGTCAAAAGGTCAAATGCATAATGCATGTGAATATGACATCTAACCTATATGCCAGGTGTGAAATATACCTGCCATAGGCACGAAATGATCAAAAATCAACTCTCGCTGAAGAAATCTGTTCAAAATGCTACTCCCTTGTTGAGACATTATATTAGTCCAAAACAACTTAAAATGGTGAAAACTATAGACAAGTGGGTTTTCAAAACTATAAATAGTAAGAAAAAATTACAATTTACAATTCATTTCTACTATTCACCCAATTTGGAGTTTTTGGGTAGTTTTCACCTTCAATTTTAGTTGCCTGATTTTGGGAGCTACGGGCATCCGTTCATCGAACCGTATGGAGCAGGTTAGTTGTCTCGTCCATACCTTTTATTTGATTATTTTTATTTGAATTTTCATTGGTCCAATTTTTTAAATGGGAAATCACTATTTGGTCACGGCGATACCCACGGGATATTATCATATGGATAGTGGGTAGGGCTTGGTAACCATGGTCAATGCATGCGTTGACTGCGGGTACCCACCCCTGTGAGCTAATTAGCTTGCCGGTATGGCCATGGAGTTTTTTTTAAAAGTAAAATTGACTAAACTCTTGGTTTCTCTTCCTCCAGGATGGTTCTAGAATGGAGAGAAATGGAGCATGACCTTGTGGATGAGGCCGTCCGCAATGATTTTCCTACACAACAAGATTTACAAGCATGTCGGATTTATAAATTTTTGAACATTGGGGGTTTAAGGGCCCAAAACCAATTGCTCCAACATTTGATAATATATTGGGACATAGATGCACAAAACTTCAACTTGGACAGGAAAATACTCTCCTTGGAGGTAGATTATATTTACTTCATTATTGGTTTGTCCCGTCGAGGTGAAATGACAAGCCTTCGATCTCGTTCTGTGGGTGGTGGGATTACTATTCCCAACTACATTGAGTGGTACTGTCTTCCCAACACTCGGATAGTGGGGAGTCAGGTTCCCATTAGAGCCATAGTCAGTCTGACCATGAAGGTTATTGTGGCTACCCTTCTGCGGATTATAGGTTTAGCAGCTCTTCACAAGGCTTCAAGGTCAGTGATGTTCTATGCCTCACAATGCATGCGACACATGGTATATGAATGGTGCACAACGTTATTGGGGTCCTTGAAGACCTGGTTAATGGAGTGCAAGTGTGGAGAGTTAAAGAACATTGGATACAACGGTATCGTATGCAGTTTCTTCTTTGAGCGAGTTATGGGGCTCAGTCCGAGGGTTGAAGTCCCTCCTCATAGTTTCCATGACCCAGCCCTGACTGGGTGGGAAGAGGTCTTGATGATACAGGGTGGTGGCCGACATGCATCACCATACACAGATGAGTTCTTTCACTGGTGGGACTGATAGTTCATAACTATAGATGACTACCCCTATGTAGGGATAGACTTCCGTCAGGATCGTGACATGCTGCTTCCGCTAGGAGTAGCATTTGGAGACATCGGTGAGTTACTCTTTTTTATGTGTTTTGGTGTATTAATTTTTTATGGATTTTTTATTATATATGTAAATGCAAAAATATTTTTGGGGGTAGTATCATCTATTGACATTTCACTGTTTGCTTGCAGAAAAGGGTCCAGTAAGACCCTAGGGCTTCCCGAGACATCGTCGACGAGGTAGGGGTGGTGAAGTAGTGGGTGATGCAGTAGCGCGTACACTAGAGACTGTGCGGGTAAACCTATGACAGATGATCAACAAGGTACCTTTGATAGAGGTAATGCAGTTACCAGAGGATATGCAATGCCATGTTGTGGGGGTACCGAGCAAGTAGGTGTGACTACTACAGCGTATAGCTAACATAGTACATTACTATTATTAGATGAATCCTACCGAGGTGGAAGCTAGGCCACCTTGTAGAGATTAGACATCTTAGAGTCCCATTTTTTTTATCAATATGTATATTTTTTAGGGCTACGGCATCCAGTTTTGTATCATGAAACTACCATTTTGGACATATTATTTATAAAATCTATGGTTCTCCGGTTCTACTATATGTGTACATACAAATGTATGAATGTGTGTTTATTTGTGTGCTTCATTATGAGTGTGACAAATGCCAATCTAGGACATAGTTAGCATATGCATCAGATATATGATTAAAACATATCGGAACATGAATGTATGTAATGGAAACAAAATGGCATTTCAAGAGACTTACCCTTACGAATCTCCGTAGTAATGTAGGATCTCTCACATGGTATTGACCATTCAACTGAGATACAACTACTTGTCAATCTAGGCGGACTTCTAACGACTGGATACCATGTGAAATGGCATCTCGAAGTAGCTCAACTACAGCACTGTACTCAACCACATTGTTGGATGTGGGAACGATACAGGCACCTCCTGAAGACACAACTAGGTGGTCAGGCAAATAAATAACCCAAGCAGCAAAAGCAAGATACTACATATGACGGCTAGCACCATATGCAAATCTTAAGAACACAAGATATTCTGATGAGAGCTGTCAACCAAACAGAAGCGAATTAGCAGACCTGAGAAATAAAAAGAAATCTAAACTATGTATAGAAGCAACTATACAATAGTATACAAAGGCATTAGCTCGAGCTAGAAGCTCAAGCGTACTACCGCTTGAGGTAGAGCCCATTTCTAGGCTCCTTCAAGACATTCCCCTCATAATCTTCTAATTCATAAGCTCCTTTTTCCGGGACATGCCTCACAATGTAAGGATCATGCCACATTGGGTTAAACTTGTCTGCCCCCAGGGGTTCTTTAGCTTAGATGTATAAAAGTACAAAGTCACATTCAACATATTGCTGGGGACAGACAGACCTATTGTACTCAACCTTGATATGAAGTTTATTGGCATCTATAGCCATGACGGCATCTTGATGTTGCTCGTCAAACTACTCAGGGTGGATTAAACGTTGCTCAATACCCGACGTATCAGGGAGGAGCTCAATAGCTAGTTTTAGTGAAGGGATTTCGCATTCAATCAGTAAAATACACTCCACACCGTGTACCAGCTGAAACAGTGAGAACTTGGTGGCATTCTTGACTGCGGTTCGATCTGCCCACAAAGAAGGATATAACATAATATGCCATTTTTTCTTGCTCTGTTGGATGGTATGTTGGAGAATGTTCTTTAAAGACATATTGACTGCTTCAACATGACCATTAGGTTGGGGGTAGTAAGAAGATGAGTGTTCTTGAAAAAACCCAAGCTTGAGTGACAAATCCTCCATCATTTTGTTCTGAAAGTGACTGCCATGGTCAGTGACAATCTCTTTTAGAATATCGAACTGAGTAATAATCTGATTGAATACGAAATGGGATGTTGTAGAACTGTCGGCTTTTACAGTAGGCATGGCCTCAACCCAATTGGAAAAGTAGTCTATGGCCACTATGATATGGTGATGCCCCCCAGCCAAAGCTGGTTTACAATCCATGAAATCCACCCCGACTTAGTGAAGGGACCGACGGTGACAACCGGGTGAAGGGGCACTGGATGCGAGTGTATATTTCGAGAAAACACCTAGCAAGGGTGACATCTCTTTACTGCGTTCATACAATCCTTAAAGATCGAAGGCTAAAAGTAACCAGCTCGCATAATGTGTTGGGCTATCGCAATCCTGGATAAGTGACCACCACATGCCCTAGCATGGCAATCATTAAGCACACACTCCGCTTCTTCGTGAGTCAAATAACATTGGAGAATAGAATCCTTTCCTCAACGATACAAAGTGTCATCGATGATAGTATAATCTTTAGTGTGATGTTTCACACGTCGTCGTTCATCTCGTGAATAATGCTAAGGAAACTTCAAAGTTTGAAGATATATAATAATATCCCCATACCAAGGGTCCTCATACGAGATAAGAAATAAGTGCTCATCCACAAAGGAATCTTCATGGACAATATCCTCATCTAGTCACGGAAGGTCCAACATAAGCTCAACAAAAACCAAGGACTTGACCGACTTCGCCGAAGCAAACTCAAGTCCAAATTCCTGAAGAATCACAATCCATTTATTGCACTCTCCCCTATAAGACGTCGTGATAGAACAAACTAAAATGGATTGATATGTGCTATGACTGTGGTTTTTCTAAGCAGGATATGGTGTTGTAACTATTGGACTACATGAACAGTCGCAATTGCCAACTTTTCCACATGAGTATATCTGAATTCAACATCTACTAAATTTCAATTGAGGTAATATATCACATGCTCCATGAGCACATCATCAACCTGAACTAAGACCATGCCAATCGTCTCTTGAGACGTGGCCACATAAAGTATAAAATCTCATGCGAAGTCAGGTGGACTAAGCACAGGTTTGATACCAAATCTTTCTTAAGAGCGACGAAAGACTGCTGGGCTCACTCATCCCATATAAAGGTGTGTCCTTCTTCAATAAGCACGCGAAACCTTTAGTAAGATTAGCATAATTCACTACAAAACGGCATATAAAAGCATCTCTCCCTTGGAGGCTCTAAAGTTGAAACAAATTGCGTGGAGGAGGAAATCGAAGTATTGCCTCAACTTTAAGAGGATCGACTCTAATACCCTCTTTCGAAACTACAAAACCTAAAAGGAGACCTGTTCTTACAACAAAGATTCATTTATTGGGATTGAATCGAATCTTGTAGCGTATACATCATTCGAGAATCAAACAAAGGTGCTTGGGGTGGTCCACCTTCTTGCTAGAGTGTCCAGCAAGATCATCCAAGAAAACCTCCATTATACGTTTAATGTTGTGAAAGGCATAGGTCATGGCACATTGAAACGTAGCTCTGGCATTTTTAAGGCCAAAGGAAATTTTATGTTGATGTAATTGTAACTTCGGAATGTATTTCACCTATGTATATTGTACTCCTATAGAGATGTTATTATTCCTCTATACGAAAGTATCATCATTTGTATTGACAAGTGTTGCAAGTGTTGTAACTTGCAGTGATGGGTTATTAGACCACCAAGTGTGGGGTCGGTCCTAATTAGTATAACCATGGGTTATTAGACTGAGTTAGACAAGTTGACCCTCCTAGGTTATTAGGCAGGTCAGGTCATGTATAAATAGAGTGTAGGAGGAACTCTATTTGATCATCTCATTATTCACTTCTACACTACTCAGAAAGTGGCGCACTAGGGGAGGAGAAGGTTCAGTTTCTAGGAGGACTATCTCTGTGTAATTTGGTTGTATCATTGCTCTTTCTATCTCTGAGGAAGTTGTGGGGTTTTTCACGTTTATGGATTTCCCCAGTGAAACTCTGTGTGTCTATTGTCTCATGTTATTGTTTGGTTTCATTGATATGCATTGTTATACTTGATATGTTATACATGTTATTCTCTGAGTGAAGATCCTAGAGTATGTTGAATTAATGCTAAAAAATTAACATGGTATCAGAGTTAACCTAAGAAGAAGACACTCTGTAGTTGCAAAAACTAGGGTTTCTTATTTTTTGGGTTTCTCTCCACGGATATTGATAGGCAGTAGGGTATTTTGACTCTCCTTAGCAAGGTGCATCTTTCTGTCTAATCAAAATTCAATTCTGGGCACTTTCCTTTTTGGCCCTAAATATTAGGGTTTCCACAAAAATAGGAATTTTTGAAATATGAGGACAGAGCTGGAAGATCCTTGGAAAAATCAAACTTTAGAGCTTTGGATCGATATTTTTGGTTCGGTGAAGCTCCAGGAAATGCAAACCCTAATTCAGGGTCCTCCCTAGTAAATCCGGGAGATTGAAAAGCATTTATGAAGGGTGAAAATTTGCAGTTTTCAAATTCAGAATATACCAAGCTGATCTGCTCATCAAGGCACATCTTTCTATCCTTTCAGAAAGTTGAAATTCACATTTTTGAATTTTTAGGGTTTCTTTGACAAACCCTAATCCAACACCAGATGTAGATTTCTGCAAATCAAGTGGTAAGACCTAAATATTTTCTATTTCCATTTGAAGTATTCTTTAAGATGTCTCACCACACCAAGCTTGAGAATAAGCTTGAAGGGGCGGTAACTTCCAAGCATGGAAGTAAAGGATTGGGTTAATCTGAGAAGAAAATGAATTGGACATCTACATAAGTTTTGAGGTCCCTGTCCCAGAAGAAGAAGAGGCTAAGGCCTTACATAAGAAGAAGTTGGTCAAGGTAAAGAGGATCATTGCTGATTCTATCAAAGACCATCTCATACCACATGTGTCATCGCTAAAGACACCCAAGGAGATGTTTGATTCGCTAACCAAGCTATTTGAAGGGAAGAACATAAATCGGAAGATGACTCCGCGGAACCAATTGAAAGGGGTAAAGCTTTAGAATGGAGAGACCATTCAATCTTATTTCGCTAAGGTCTCTCAGATCAAGGAACAACTTGAAGATGTGGATGAAGTAGTGGACAATGGTGAAGTTATCATGACTACATTGAATGGCCTACCTAGGTCATGGGACTCCATCAGCCAAGGAATCTATGCAAGGAGGAAGTTGATCTCATTCAGTAGACTATGGGAGGAATGCTCACAAGAAGAAGAAAGGATTGTGGCCTAAGAAGAAAAGATGGGGAATGAAGATCAAGCTCTCACAACACACACCAAGGGAAGCAAGTTTAAGAGGGAGAGATCTCATAACAAGAATATTCTCACTCTCATCACAAGAAGAAAGATCTATCTCATGTTCGATGTTTCAATTGCAATGAAGTAGGAAACTTTGCTTCAATTTGTCCCAAGAAGAAGAAAGACAATAACAACAAATTCAACAAGAAGAGGTTTCATGCTCATGTTGTTGAGGATGATGAACCTCCCAAGAAGAAGGCTAGGGCAGAAAGTGATGCTTCATCAAGTGAAGATGAATATGTTCTAATCTCTTCTCTCATAGGTACTATCTCTCATGGATGTAATGATTGGTTTATTGATAGCGGGGCTTCCAAACACATGATTGGTTTTAAAGAATCTTTTGTAAATATATTTGAACATGAGTCACCCCATAAAGTGAAACTTGGGGATGACTATCAATATCCTATCAAGGGAAGTGGTGAAGCTTCCTATAACCTAGTCTCTAGGAAGTCCTTGAAGATGAAATATGTTCTATATGTACCTGGGCTCAAAAAGAACCTACTCTCCATATCTGCATTGGATGAAAAAGGCATGAGGGTTTCATTTGTAGATGGCCAAGTCCTAATGTGGCCAAAGGGTAAAACTATAGATGATGCAGTAGTGATTGGAGAGCAAGAGGGAGGATTCTACAAATTGAAGGGACAACCTGAACAAGCCATGGTACATGAATCTGTGGAGCCAAGTGAACTTTGGCATAGAAGGCTTGCACATGTGCACTATAGAGCACTACCAATTGCAAGCAAAGATGTAGAGGGTCTTCCTGAAATCAAGACAAAGCATGAAGGTGTTTGCAAAGGATGTGCAAAAGGAATCTTAGAGATTATCCACTCTAATGTATGCGGTCCGGTGTCATCCAGTTCTCTGAGTGGGTATGTATAACATGTCTCTTTCATTGATTATTTCTCTAGGAATACTTGGGTTTATTTCCTGAAGAATAAGGATGAAGTGTTTGATAATTTCAAGGAATTCAAAGCCTTGATGAAAAATCAAACTGATAAGAAGATCAAGACATTCAGATCCAAAAATGGTGGAGAATTCACTTCAGGTGATTTCAAGAAGCTATGTAGTGAATCAGGGATTAAGAGGGAGTTGACTGCTCCCTACAATCCACAACAAAATGGAGTTGTAGAAAGGAAAAATAGAACAGTCATCGAAGCAGCACGGACAATGTTGCATGACCAGGATCTACCTATGCATCTTTGGGCAGAAGTAGCTAGGATAGCTGTATATGTGCAGAATAAGAACACCTCACAAGATATTGGACAACAAGACACCAGAAGAGGTATTCTCTGGTAAGAAACCTGAAGTCATACATCTCAGAATATTTGGTTGTCCAGTATATACACATGTTCCAAAGGAAAAGAGGACAAAGCTAGACCCTTTAGGAAGGATGGGCATATTTGTGGGGTACAGTGAAAGGTCGAAGGCTTACAGAATATACTTTCCAGGGGTCAAGAAGATTGATGTTAGCAGGGATGTAACATTTGATGAGGACTCAACTTACATCAAATCAAAGAAGGCACCTACTGAAGATCATGAAGAACCAAAGGAAAACAGATTTCAAGACACCATCATGACTGAATAAATTCCAGAAGCAGATTGTGAAGTTGAAGATCCACAAATACCTGTAGATCCACCTTGTGAGAAGAACTCTCACAAGAGGAAACCTGCATGGGATAGAGAGCTCATTCAAGATGCATAAAGATATGGAATTCCAGAAGAAGAACACAGAGAAAGGAAAAGGACTAGATCACATACCAGTTATGTTTCCCTGCTCTGTAATATTATGAACACAGAACCTTCTAGTTATGAAGAAGCAGTGGAAAAGGAAGAATGGAAGGATTCCATTGTCGAGGAATACCAGTCGATCATGAAGAATGATATTTGGGATGTAGTCCCAAGACCCGAAGGGAAGTTGGTTGTGACTTCCAAATGGATCTACAAGATCAAGCATGCTGCAAATGGAAGCATAGAGAAATACAAAGTGAGATTTGTAGCTCGTGGCTTGTCCCAAAAAGAAGGGGTTGATTATGAAGAGGCTTTTGCTCCTGTAGCTAGGTACACTTCCATCAGATTGGTACTTGCCCTGGATACAGTGATGAAATGGAAGATACACCAGATGGATGTCAAGAAAAATTTCTTGAATGGTGTAGTCGAGGAGGAAGTGTATGTGGAGCAGCCAATTGGTTTTGAGACACATGACAGAGAGTCATATGTGTGTAGATTGAAGAAAGCCTTGTATGGATTGAAGCAAGATCCTAGGACTTGGTATGGTAGGATAGAAAACTTTCTATCCATTTTGGGCTTTACCAAAAGTAAAGCAGATTCCAACCTTTACTACAAGGTTGAGGAAGGAAATCCTGTGATATTACTTCTGTATGTGGATGACATGTTTGTTATAGGTGAGGATGGATTTATTGCTGATACCAAGAGGAAACTTGCTTCCGAGTTCGAGATGAAGTACTTAGGGATGATGCACTATTTTCTAGGCATGGAGGTGTGGGAGAGTGCAGATGGAATATTCCTTTTAAAAGGGAAGTATGCAGTAGAGATCTCGAAGAGGTTCGGTATGATGGACTGCAAGGACATGGCCACACCTATGACATCAAACCTAAAGCTTCTATGTAATGCTTCATCTGATCTGGTTGACGTCACATTGTATCGTCAAATGATTGGGTCTTTGATGTACCTGACGAACACTAGACTAGATATTTGCTTTGTGGTGAACACATTAAGCCAGATCCTAACGGATCCTGGAGGTGTTCACCTGGTTGCTATAAAGCATATTCTGAGGTACCTGAAGGGTACAATTGATTATGGGCTCAAGTATGATGCGAATCAAAAGTTTAACCTGCGGGGTTATGTTGATTCGGACTGGGCAGGCAATGTTGTAGATAGGAAGAGCACATCTGGGTCTTGCTTCAGTATGGGATCAGGTGTGATCTCTTTGTTTAGTAGGAAGCATTCCTGCATAGCACTGAGTACAGCTGAGGAAGATTATGTTGCAGCTTGTTTGGCTAGTTGTGAGGCAGTATGGCTCCGGAAGCTACTGTATGAGTTATTTGATCTCCCATTGGAGGCTACTCGTATCTTTTGTGACAACAAGAGTTGTGTGAAGCTATCTAAGAAACTGGTATTCCATGACAGGTCAAATCACATTGAGATCAAATATCACTATGTCAGGGATATGGTGCAGAAAGGAGCTGCGATAGATGAGGAGGTTACATATGTGTTGACAAAACCACTAGCTAGAGTGAAGTTTGAGTACTACAGAGAGAGGATTGGTGTTCTTTAGATTGATGACACTTTGAGGAAGAAGTGATGGACACATTTGCAGGAGCCATTCCAAGCATGGTGAGAGGAGTATCCTTCCCATGGCTATGGATTTAAGCACTGGATTATGAGCATCAAGACAATGCTCCAGTTACTGCATTGTAGATGCATCATGTTGGATGATTTGATCAGTTTGATCATGTATTTGTATTTGCATCAGTTAGATGCTTTGATCAGTTTGATCATGTATTTGTATATGCATCATGTTGGATGCTTTGATCAGTTTGATCATGTATTTATATATGCATCATGTTGGATGCTTGATATGATTAGGTGGATCATGTATTTTTTGTATCTGTATCAGTTGGATGCATTGTATGATCAGGTAGATCATGTACTTATGTATCAGGTTGATGCATTGTATGA
Source organism: Larix kaempferi (assembly GCA_027924585.1). NCBI lineage: Eukaryota > Viridiplantae > Streptophyta > Pinopsida > Pinales > Pinaceae > Larix > Larix kaempferi. The sequence goes on from BSBM01000510.1 coordinate 50,785,340, forward strand.
TCAGGTAGATCATGTACTTATGTATGTATCAGGTGGGTGCATTGTATGATGAGGTAGATCATGTACTTATATATGTATCAGGTGGATGCATTGTATGATCAGGTAGATCATGTATTTATGTATGTATCAGGTGGATGAATTATATGATTAGGTAGATCATGTATGATGATATGTAATAGGTAGATACTTTGTATGCATCAGATGGATATATTCTTTGATTATGATGATCACAGATGATGACCTTCAGGATGTTTCTCTAGATGATACACATCAGGTTGATGCTATGATGATGATTAGGTTGATCATTTGATGATGTACATTAGGATGATGTATGGTGAGTATCGGGTTGATACTCTGTGGCCGTGGACAGTTTGTGCAGGTAGCATAGAAAAGATCCTTTAAAATACAAACAGGTAGAGCAGTGTGCTCATAATAGCTTGGGATGCTCTATCGAGATCCAGACAGGTAGAGTGGTTTGCTCGTAACATACTGGGATGCTCTAAGTAGGTTTTTCTATGGTTTCACGTAGAAAATATCATTTAAAATTTGGATAGGTAGAGCATTGTGCTCGTAACAACCTGGGATTCTCCATTGAGATCCATAGAGGTAGAGCGGTGTGCTCGTAATATACTCGGATGCTTTGAGTAGGTTTTGCAAAATTTCACATAGAAAAGATCCTTTAAAATCTGGAGAGGTAGAGTGGTGTGGTCATAACAACTTTGGATGCTCTATCAAGATCTAGACAGGAAGAACAGTGTGCTTGTAACATCCTGGGATGCTCTGAGTAGGTTTTGTGAAGGTCAACATGTAAAAGATCCTGGGAAATCTAATAGGTTGAGCAATAAGCTTGTAATCAGTCCTGGGATGCTCTTTCGAGGTTTTGTTGATGCACATAATCATTCCTGAGGATTCCACAGTATGTCCAGTGATGATGAAGACCTACAGGTGGTGGGCCTACATCCAGTATGAAAAAAGAATGGCTTTGTAGAACTTCCAATGCCAAGTAGATTGGATATTGATTGAGATAGAAGTAGCAATGACGATGACGATGATTCAAGGATGATGATTCGGTGACGATGATCAAGAGAAGAAGACTTGTGCTAGCAGATCTGTGTCGCAAAATGCCTTCCTAGTTAAGAGGGAGTGTTGATGTAATTGTAACTTCAGAATGTATTTCACCTATGTATATTGTACTCCTATAGAGATGTTATTATTCCTCTATATGGAAGTGTCGTCATTTATATTGACAGGTGTCACAAGTGTCGTAACTTGCAGTGATGGGTTATTAGACCACCAAGTGTGGGGTCGGCCCTGATTAGTATAACTATGGGTTATTAGATTGAGTTAGACAAGTCAGCCCTGCTAGGTTATTAGGCAGGTCAGGTTATGTATAAATAGAGTTCGGGAGGCACTCTATTTGATCATATCATTATTCACTCACTACTCGGAAAGTGGCTCACTAGTGGAGGAGGAGGTTCAGCTGCTAGGAAGACTAACTCTGTGTACTTTGGTTGTATCATTGCTCTTTCCATCTCTGAGGAAGTTGTGGGGTTTTTCACCTTTATGGTTTTCCCCAATAAAAATTTATGTGTCTATTGTCTCATGTGATTACTTGGTGTAATTGATATGCATTGTTATACTTGATATGCAGTACATGTTATTCTCTTAGTAAAGATCCTATAGTATGTTGAATTAATGCTCAGAAATTAACATTTTACGGTATGCAAACATACCCCAATGACAAATGAAAGCAATCTTATGTTGGTCCTCAAGTTTGATCTAGATCTGATTATATCTTGAAAAGCTGTCCATGAACGAAAAAATTTCACTTCCCACGCAAGCATCCAAGATTTGATCTATGAATGGAGTGGGGAAATTGTCTTTCAGACATTCGCGGTCCAAGTCTCAAAAATCGGTGCATACTCAGATATTTCCCTGCTTATTATCCATAGGAACGGGGTTCTAATATCGTGTTCAACAATGTTGAGGTCTATTCCTGGCATCTCCTCATATGACCAGGAGAAAGCCTCCCGAAGTTCTTTAAACAACTCGGTGTAAATAACAACCTCCTTAGAGAGCAATCATCATCGATGTAAACGTTCTCAATCTTTTTGGAAGTACAAGAGATATTGATCGGTATAGTTAGGGAAATATTAGCCATGTTCCCCTCTGCATAAATCCCATGTGAGCCCAAAAGAGCCACAAGGTAACCAACCATCTTGGCAAGATTCATCCTAAACTCTTCTTCCTCGGCGAGATCGAGGTTGGGAAGAAAATGAGAGCGATGATGCATGTCTTCCCAAGGGCTCTCACTATCACACATGACATCAATAATAGCTTCATCCGAAGGTAAAGTATCATCAAGGCAATCATGCGAACATGATGAGTTGGTTGCCCAAACCGACAACATAACGGGATCTTCTTCTTCCATCCATGAAGAGGAGAGATTCGACTCTACCGTGGCTTGTTGAATATCTTGATAAGCAAGCTCAGCAGTAGAAAGTGGCATAGCCATTCCAATATGTGCAATCTCTCCAGATGTGGAACTCGTGGATGGTAAGGTCCATGGATCATTAAAATATGAAGTCCAGAATGGTACATTATTCAAAGGAGGAGACGCATTATCGGAAATGGTTCCAATAAAATTAATGGGTGAAGGGAAATCATAAGTTTCCACCAATGAGGGGTACAATCCGACACCCATGTTCTCAGTTTTCGGCTGAGAATCTGTCACTTGGGGGACTACTAATCACGAGGATGCTATGGAAGGAGGAATAATGAAATCCAGCTATTCGACTGTCACAATCTTGCCTTCACATGGAAAGAAAATAACTATGAACACAGTGGACGCGACCACTTTCATAGCGTACATCTAGTTACTACCCAAGAGAAGGTTGTAGTCGATGGACACATCAACCACCTAGACTTCAATAGGCACGGGTTTCCCACCCAAGCAGACAATAAGAGAAGGGATAATCCCATGCAGTTTAAATGACAGACTGTCAAATGCAGTGGGCATGGTCATAGACTTGGATAAGGGAGGAGAGCCAAGAGCTTTCCAACAAGATAAAGACATCACTGACACAGAAGCACCTTCATCAACCACCATTCTTCTGACAAAATTCTAAACGCACTCCACATGGATTTGAAAAGCCACGTGGTAAGGTAAGAAAGGTTGAACGTCAGTAGTATCAAACTTGATAACATTAGGACATCCCCCATCCTGAAATCCTAAAGGACTCAAAAGGGCATGCCTTTGAGAAGATCATGCTTGTAAAACTTCAAGAGATGACATGGCGCATGGAGTTTCACCCAAATCTTCTACAATAGAGTAGTTTTGGGCTGCTCGAGCATTGGGATTATGCATAGAGCGCTTGAGAACACCTTTCGGTATTCGTGGCATAGTAGAGGGCTTATCGATATTCAAAGAGGTATCAGGAAGAGGGGGAGGCTCATTCCCCATATTCATTTATGGTGAACCATAATCACGTTGATGAGTAGAAAAACTACCCTATGATTGGACCATATTCATGCATCCATAGCCACTAGTATTGCTGGAAGACATTGTAGTCTCATTAGGTCCGTAACCAGTAGCGGGAGGATCTGAAGCCATGTTCTGATGATGTGGAAGGATATCCTTTAACACAGTTGGGCTCTGTGCTAGATGCTTCGATGCTTCTTCAATATGAGGACACAAGTGAGTAAGGTGATCTTCCCCACAAAGCTTGCAAGGGAATTTCACTTTATGCCGAGGTTTATGTTCCCCACTAGCATTTCTGCCATCCTGAGGAGGCTTGGCGTTTTCTTTTCGAGGGGTCTTATGATTCGTACCATTATTCCCATTATTTCTACCCTTTCTATTATTTGTCCCCTTCTTCGTACCACTAGCCTACTGGTTACCCGATGGGTTCGTCGATTGCACAATATGTACATAAGACAATGGAGTGGAAGTGGAAAAGGTGTGAACTTGTCCGGAACTAGATTGGTTAATTGATTTTTTTTTCATTTGATTAGCTACCAAATCTATGGGTCGAGTTGTTGTGGATCGAACAATGCCATAAGCATGTGGTCTAGGGACTAATTTTGGCTCATATCGTATTCATAGTGCGTCAGGGATAATGTCATATAAGATGCCATAATGAGAATATAATAAATCTAGCTGCTGAAATTTTAAGATGGCTTGTTCCTCAGTCACAATGCCGATCATTAAAACATCCTTAGCAATATATGGAAGCAAAGACTTGAGAAACCATTCCAACAAAAACTATGGAGGAATGTTGGATTTCACTAACCTCTTCTGTCAACGCCACTCTTGAACATGGTCAGAAATGTGTCTGGCCTTATTCTGGCATAAGGTAGACAAAAGTTCAGTACCAGTATCGTAACGAACCAGCAACTGGAATTGATCCAAGAAAATCAAAGCTAGCGTGTTGAAACCTCTATACGTGCTCCCCGACAACTCGACATACCATTTCGCAACTTCCCCCATGAGGGTGCATTGAAATAGTCTCAAGCGAACAGAATCGTGATTCAATGAGTTGGATCAACACCACAGGTGAAAAGTTGTAAGGTGATCACCCGGGTCCTCGCCACCCTTCCCCCCAAAATTAGGAATGTCTAAAGGGAGCTTGGTAGGGACTGGAGGCCAAGATGGATCGTGACACACTGGATCATTCATGAGCTTTGAAAGATCTGGAAGATTTAGTCGAGCAAGGAATAGAAGCTACGACTGTAAAGCTTGATTATAAGCTCTCATAAAAGGTTTGTTGTATGGACCTGAAGGATAAGACTGACCATGACAATAACCATAACCATGACCATAAGGCTGATAACCTCCTTCAACCTGACCCGTATGAGGGTAAACAGGCATATGTGTATTATGAACACCGTAATGAGGTGGGTTATAGTAAGGGCCATAACCGATTGTATTATAGTAAGGATTACCACCATAGCTATGGGGCATATAGGTACTATTTGTAGCAGGAACCGTGTTGTAAGAACCATAGTGGTAAGGTTGGTTCCCACCTCTTGCATAAGTACTCTGAGTATTAGAAGCAGTCGTATTGTGACCATAAGTGTAAGGTATGTGTCCCCCCCCATGTAAACACTACTAGTAGCAGGAGCGGTGGTGTTGTGACCATAATTATAAGATGAATTCCCACCCCCCACATTAGTGTTATGAGTGGCAGGAATAGTCGAAAAGTTATATGGTATGTGTCCACTCTTGGTATAAGGAGGATTGTTGACACTAGCGAAAGTGGTCGTAGGTTGACATGTAGAAGCTTGTGTAGTATGCTATGGAATACGAGTTGTATTATGGAAAGTGTTCCCACCGGGTGTGGTAGTCCTAGGAGGTGGTCTTCCACCCAAATTTGGAATGTTTGGAGGAATGTAGCCCGACCCAGTATTATGTGTGTGAGAAGCAAATGTGGTGCCCCCAGCGAGGGTAGTTCCCTCAGTGGATGCAGTGTTTCCAACACCATGACTAGTGCTAGCATGACTACCAAACATAGTGGACGGATGAACTGTGTTATAATCAGGCATGCAAAAAGAGAACGGGGTAGTGTTGGTCATAGAACCTATGCCATCATGTAACTTTGGAATCCCATATAAATAATTATGTGGAATCGAAGGATCGAATGGGTCATCCTCGGGTGTATCCGAACAAAAAAAACTAGGTTGGGTCTCAGGTGGATCACCCCCCCATACCTATCTAGGAGTAGGGGTGTCTGAATTGTGCTCGAATCTAATCGATGGAGTCATAGGGATTTCTCCCATGCCAGAATGTGAAGTCATGAAGTTGGTGCGATACGCTTCGTAAGAATTCGAAGACTCAGAGAGGGCCTTTCGGCATCCCTTATTAACATGGCGTGAAACCTCGGCGGCTGGTAAACCAGCCAACCGACGAGACCGACAGAAGGTGGGACCTTGCGCCATGATATCTCTGGAGAGACAATAAAATCAAAGCGTCCCCTAATGGCCAAACTACCGATAAAAAACATAAAATCAAGATCACACACCCAGAGAAACTACAACCAAGAGCATGCAAACAAAGTGGCTAAATGAGCTCCCAACACTACGGCTGGTATGTCTCACCCATGAGAGGCTTGAGACTCCCAAACTATAGACAGAGGTAACAGAATCAGTTATAAAGCCCCCCAGACTTCACTGTGTGCACAGGGTCAAGTCGTTATACAACAGCAAACTATGTTGTCGGACCTCTATCTGACTCAGGACACTCACAGTATAACCACTATGAATACCCTATGCGACACCTAGGTAAGACAACTAAGGTCACCAAAATATAACCACTGCTTATGGGGACAATCGCAGGTGGGATCCATCGTATGGGAAGGGTAGCTAAGCCCTAAGCACAAGAGGATGAACCTTCGATACCCCCATATATGAAAAAATCGTGGAAATATCTCCCACATTCAGCCTGTATTGGAGGGCTATATCCACAACCAACCTCCCATGACCTTATGCTTAACTCTAGTATGAGTAGAGCTTCCTGAGAACAATGATGTATATAATGTATTTCACCACTCCCTGGTCAAACACATAATGTTTCATCTAGTAGTATTGGATTGTTAACTCACAATGATCTATTCCAAGACTCTCAACCTATGCTAGTTTGTGCACCCTATGAAAGAAAAATCATTACTAATAAATTTTAAATTAAGCGTTAATTTTAATGGAAGTGGTTACTCAAAGGATATGGTCATGAAACTAATGATGTATATGACTCAATAGTATGCACAATCGTCAAACTCTAGACTCATCTACTCAATGAAAACAATGCCCCTAGAATGACAAGAAAATACAACAGTTTCAAAATAAAATGCAACTCTTTTAAAGTTCCAATGCACTAGCAAATCCTAAATGAAAGCAAAAGCACTCAGATGCAAAATGCAATACATAAATGTAAATTTTGTTTTTTTCACTTATAAGAAAAAGGAAAATGCAAAACTATGTTTTTGTATTTTTCAATATAATGAAATGAAAAATGAAAGAAAAATCCCACTATTTACTTATAGAAATGCAGAGGATATCACTAAGACAACTCAATAGATCCCAAACAGTAAGACTCAGCCAATGTAATGAGCTTGAAAATAAAAAATGGGTAAAAACCAACAAGACTCAAAACCAAGAGAAAAGAGGAGTTCTGGTCACGAACAAGGCATGGAACAGTAGGAACAAGGCCAAATAAGACTCAGGAACACTCACAACCAACCAAGCAACAACCAAAGGCCATAAACCAATCACCCCCGGAGTTGTATGCTACGGTTGAAGAAAACAATGCAGGTACCCGTGGGCTATAATGCAGACAGAGATGGGTAGATGGGGTAAACAAACTTAACCCGCATATAGGGAAAGGAAAATGAGCAGAAAAAAATTCCAATGACCAAGAAAAAGCTTGTTTTCTATAGTGTATCCTAACAACCAATCAATAACACGGCGACTCGACACACAACAACTCTAAATAAGGACGAATGCACAAAAATAATCCCCAAAAATGGATGTTATCCCCAGCGGAGTCACCATTTATGTTACAGAGAAAACTTCCTATGGCTTCGGGGAAGACCACAACAAATAACTGACTACCAGAAAATGACTCAATTCCTAATTCAATGCTATATAAATGACAATGCTAAGTAAAAGGAGATAAGACCAACCTTCAACTGGATGTTTGAAGTAGATCTCTATTGATCTTTCAACCGCTACACTTGAACCTGCAAATTAGTCTCAACAACAAGTACAAGAAAGTGCATATAATATGTGAAAGACATTAGTACAATCAATAGCATGATTCATGATATGACAAGAAAATACAACCTGGGATGGGAATATTTGACCCTTCAAATTGGTACTAAGGCAAGTAGAGTAAACACTCGACTAGCATGGACAAGCTAGAAGCTCTCCAAATTGCAAACATGCAAATAAAAAATGATCAAAATCTCATTTCCTTATTTGTTCTTGTATTTTATAAACTTCTCAAGTCTTCCTCCGGTCTAATTCCTTCCAAAATCCTCATGCCAACTCAAGTTGGGAAGAGAATCCAATGTGTGCCACTTGTCCAACAATTCCTAGTCTCCACCTTCCCTCAATTCGATTGGGGAAGCTTCTTGGCATCCATAACTCACTTGTGTGCCCTCTTGGAGGATATTTTTAGCCTTGACAGGTCATATATTTCATTTTTCAACAATCAGATCTGAAGTTTTCCATAAGTGTCATAGAATCTTCATCATTGTTGTCATAAGAGTTAAAGAATCTAGCTCCAAGTGTCACAATTCTTCTAAGATTCCTCTTCCTCTTCCATGGGAGTTATTATTCCACTCCAATTAGACCTTTCATGACTCAATCAATTAATAATACCTCTTAAACTCCCCCAAGTATGTTACCCTTCATCTTGAACTCAAATTTGTGAGAGAATCATGCCAAGTGTAGTGAGGAATCTTGCCACACGTGGCTCCCACAACCTTCTATGTGCCCTCATGATCCAATGCCACCTTATTTTCTTTGTATTATTATTTAATTTACCCATTTAATGCGAATTTCTAATTCTAAGGTCATTTTGGTTCTTGGAGCTCATTTACTCCAACTTTAATGCTTCCACCCGTAACCTAGGGAACTAGTAATTTTCCTCCATGATAGTTCATTGAGATGGGAAATATTGTTGATGTATATGTAACTTTGGAATGTATTTCATCTGTGTATTATATATATATTTATTGTACCCTTATAAGAGATGTGTTATTCCTCTATAAGGAAGTGTCGTCATGTGGATTGACAAGTGTCGCAAGTGTGTGTACTTGCCGATGGGTTATTAGACCACCTTATGGAGTCGGCCCTAATTAATATATAATATAATGTGGATGTATCCAAGTAGACAAGTCGGCCACAGTAGGTCACTGGGAAAAAAGGTGAGTATAAAAAGAGATAGGAGATCTCTATTTTACTCACTCGGAAAAAGTAACTATCTCTCTCTCTGAAAAGTGGCGCACTAGTGAGGAGGAGGAGGATAATCTTCTAGGAGACTATCTCAGTATTATTTGGTTGTATTTTGGTTGATCCATTGCTCTCTCTATCTCTGAGGAAGTTGTGGGGTTTTTCACCTTAGGGTTTTCCCCACAGAAACTCTGTGCCTCTTGTCTCTATGCTTTTCATGCTTGTGATGCTTGTCATATTATGATTGACATGCATTGATATACTGTAGATGTTATTCTCTCAGCAAAGATCCTATAGTATTGTGATTTAATACTCAAAATTTAACATGGTATCAGAGCTTAACTGAGAAGAAGACATTTTGCAGTGACGGAAGCTTGTATTCCTTGTTTATTGGGTTTCTCTCCACATATTTTTGAAATTCAGTATAGTAGATTGGATCTACTCATCAAGGCGCATCTATCTGTTCAATCAGAATTCCGTTCCGAGCATTTTCAGATTTGGCCCTAAAAATTAGGGTTTCCACAAAAATAGGAATTTCTGGAAACTGAAGGCACAACTGGAATCTCCTTGCAAAAAATCGAAGGTTAGAGCTTTGGATCGAGATTTTTGGCTGAGTAGATCTCCGAGAAACTCAAACTCTAATTCAGGGCTCTCCCTAGTGAACCCGGGAGGACAAAAAGGCAATTTTGAAGGGCAAGAATTTGCTGATCTCAAATTCTGAATGTACTCGGCTGATCATCTCTCCAAGGCGCATCTTTCTATCCTTCCAAAATTTTGAAATTCACATTTTGAATTTTTAGGGTTTCTCTGACAAACCCTAATCCGGGACCAGATCCAGTTTTCAGCACTTCATGTGGTAAGTCCTCAATCTTTTCTATTTCCATTTGAAGTACTCTTAAAGATGTCTCTCCACACCAAGCTTGAGGATAAGCTTGAAGGGGCTGATAACTTCCGAGCCTGGAAGTATAGGATTGGGCTAATCCTGGAAGAGAATGAGTTGGACTCATATGTGAAAGAAGACATCCCTATCCCAAAGGATGAAGAGGCCAAGGCATTGCACAAGAAGAACTTGGTCAAGGCAAAGAGAATCATTGTTGATTCTATCAAAGACCATCTCATACCCCATGTGTCTTCTCTCAAGACACCCAAGGAGATGTTTGAATCCTTAACCAAGCTATTTGAAGGAAAGAACATAAATCGGAAGATGACCCTGCGAAACCAATTGAAAGCAGTAAAGTTTCAGAATGGAGAAACCATTCAATCTTATTTTTAAAGGGTCTCTCAGATCAAGGAACAACTAGAAGCAGTGGATGAAATGGTGGAGAATGGTGAAGTGGTGATGACCACTCTAAATGGCCTACCCAGGTCATGGAATTTTTTTATTCAAGGAATTTGTGCAAGGAAGAAGTTGATCTCCTTCAACAGACTGAGGGAAGAATGCTCTCAAGAAGAAGCTAGGATTATAGCTCGTGAGGAAAAGATGGGAGGAGAAGATCAAGCTCTTGCAGCTCACACCAAAAGAAGCAAAACCAAGTAGGATCACTCTCACCACAAAAGATCTCATCAAAGGAGTAAGAAGGACCTAAGATGCTTTACATGCAATGAGAAGGGTCACTATGCTTCAGATTGTCCCAAGAACAAAAGGGATAATAACAAAAACTTCAGTAAGAAGAAGAAGGGCAGCAAAAGAAGATTTCATGCTCATGCTGCCGAAGATGATGAACCCCCAAAGAAGAAGGCTAGGGAAGAAAGTGATAGTGATGATGTCTCATCAAGTGAAGAAGAGTATGTTCTAATCTCTGCTCTCACAGGTACAATCTCCCATGGTTGTAATGATTGGTTAATTGACAGTGGGGCATCCAAACACATGACTGGATTCAAAGAATCTTTTGTGAACCTATCTGAACATGAATCACCCCATAAGGTGAAACTTGGGGATGATTATCAATACCCAATCAAAGGAAGTGGTGAAGCCTCCTACAACCTAGATTCTGGAAAATCATTGAAGATGAAAGAAGTACTTTATGTACCTGGGCTCAAGAATAACTTACTCTCCATCTCTGCATTGGATGCAAAAGGTATGAGGGTTGCATTTGTAGATGGCCAAGTCCTGATGTGGCCAAAGGGAAAGACAATAGATGATGCAGTAGTGATTGGAGAGTAAGAGGCAGGACTGTATAAATTGAAGGGACAACCTGAACATGCCATGGTGCATGAATCCATGGAGCCAAGTGAACTTTGGCATAAAAGACTTGCTCATATGCACTATAGGGCACTTCCAATTGCAAGTAAGGCAGTAGAGGGTCTTCCTGAAATCAAGACCAAACATGAAGGTGTTTGCAAAGCATGTGCAAAAGGTAAGAACACTAAGAAGGATTTCCCAAGCAGTGAAAGCAAGGCAAAAGACATTCTGGAAATCATCCACTCAGATGTATGTGGCCCTATGTCTTCCAGTTCCCTGAGTGGGTATGTTTACTATGTATCATTTATTGATGACTTCTCCAGGAAGACTTGGGTATACTTCTTGAAGGGAAAAGATGAAGTGCTTGATAAATTCAAGGAATTCAAAACCTTGATGGAAAATCAAACTGACAAGAAGATCAAAACATTCAGATCCGACAATGGTGGAGAATTCACCTCAAATGACTTCAAGAAGCTTTGCAGTGATTCAGGGATTAAGAGGGAGTCGAAAGCTCCTTATAATCCTCAATAGAATGGGGTTGCAGAAAGGAAGAACAGAACTATCATGGAAGTAGCAAGGGAAATGTTGCATGACCAAGATATTTCTATGCATCTATGCACAGAAGCAGCTAGAACAACTATGTATGTGCAAAACAGAACACCCCACAAGATATTGGACAGCAAGACACCAGAAGAGGTCTTTTCTGGTAAGAAACCTAAAGTCAGCCATCTCAGAATATTTGGTTGTCCAGTATATACTCATGTCCCAAAAGAGAAGAGGACTAAACTAGATCCTTCAGGAAAGAAGGGCATCTTTGTGGGTTATAGTGAAAGCTCGAAGGCTTACAGAATATACTTTCCAGGGTTCAAGAAGATTGATGTCAGCAGGGATGTAACATTTGATGAAAACTCAGCATTCATCAAATCAAGGAAGGCACCTACCGAAGTTTATGAAGAACCTAAGGAAACAAGATTTCAGGATACTACCATGACTGAAGCAGTTCCAGAAACTATTCGTGAGTTTGAAGATCCACAAGAACCTGTAGATCCACCCCGTGAGAATAACTCTCACAAGAGGAAACCTGTATGGGCTAGAGAGCTCATTCATGATGCAGAAAGATTTGGAATTCCAGAAGAAGAACACAGAGCAAAGAAGAGAACCAGATCATACACCAGTTATGTTGCTTTACTCTGTGACATTATGAACAAAGAACCTTCCAGTTATGAAGAGGTAGCAAAAAAGAAAGAATGGAAGGATGCTATGGTTGAGGAATACCAATCAATAATGAAGAATGATGTTTGGGATGTTGTCCCAAGACCTAAAGAGAAGTCTGTTGTGACTTCCAAGTGGATCTACAAAATCAAGCATGCTGCAGATGGCAGTGTGGAAAAATACAAAGCAAGATTCATAGCTCGTGGTTTCTCTCAAAAAGAAGGAATAGATTATGAAGAAACCTTTGCACCTGTAGCCAGGTATACTTCCATCAGAACAGTGCTTGCCCTGGCTGCAGCAATGAAATGGAAAATACACCAGATGGATGTCAAGACTGCTTTCCTGAATGTAGTAGAAGAGGAAGTATATGTGGAACAACCACTCGGTTTTGAAATACATGACAGGGAATCATATGTATGCAGATTGAAGAAAGCCTTATATGGCTTGAAGCAAGCTCCCAGAACCTGGTATGGTAGGATGGACAGTTTCCTATCTAGTTTGGGCTTTACCAAGAGCAAAGCAGATTCCAACCTTTACTACAAGGTTGAGGAAGGGAATGCTGTGATTCTACTACTGTATGTGGATGACCTATTTGTGACACGAGATGACAGACTGATTGCAGATACTAAAAGGAAGCTTGCAGCTGAATTCGACATGAAAGATTTGGGAATGATGCACTATTTCCTAGGTATGGAGGTGTGGCAGAATGCAGGTGGGATCTTCCTTGGTAAAGGGAAGTACACAGTAGATATCTTGAAGAGATTCGGGATGATGGATTGCAAGGCCATGGCCACACCTATGGCATCGAATCTGAAGCTTCTATGTGATGCTTCATCTGAGTCGGTTGATATCACTATGTATCGTCAAATGATTGGGTCCTTGATGTACCTAACGAACACGAGATCAGACATTTGCTTTGTTGTGAACACATTGAGCCAGTTCCTGACGGATCCGAGGAGTGTTCACCTGGTTGCTGTAAAGCATGTTCTGAGGTACCTGAAGGGTACAGTGGATTATGGGCTCAAGTATGAAGCGAATCAAAAGTTTAACCTGCAGGGTTATGTTGATTCAGATTGGGCTGGTAGTGCTGCAGACAGGAAGAGCACATGTGGGTGTTGCTTCAGTATGGGATCAGGTGTGATCTCTTGGTTTATCAGGAAGCAGTCCTGTGTAGCACTGAGTACAGCTGAGGCAGAGTATGTTGCAGCCTGTTCAACTAGTTGTGAGGCAGTATGGCTACGGAAGCTACTGTCTGAGTTATTTGATCTCCCGTTGGAGGCTACTGGTATCTTCTGTGATAACTAGAGTTGTGTGAAGCTGTCTGAGAACCCAGTGTTTCATGATAGGTTGAAACACATAGAGATCAAATATCACTATATCAGGGATATGGTGCAGAGAGGAGCTGTGAAGCTCCTGTATGTTGCGACGGACGAGCAGATTGCAGATGTGCTGACGAAGCCACTAGCCAGAGTGAAGTTCGAGTACTTCAGAGAGAGGCTTGGCATTCTTCAGATCGAGGACACTTCGAGGAAGAAGTGATGGACACATTTGCTGAAGCCATTCCAAGCATGTTGGAAGGAGGATCCTTCACATGGCTGTGGATGTAAGCGCTGGATGATGAGCATCAGGATGATGTTCTGGTTTCTGCTTGATATGATCAGTTGGATCATTTTTATGTATGTATGTACGCATCATGTTGGATGCTGGATATGATCAGTTGGATCATTTATGTATGTATGCATCATGTTAGATGTTGGATATGATCAGTTGGATCATGTGTATGTATTTTGTATATGCATCCTGTTGGATGCTTGGACCATGTATCTGTATATGTATCAGGTGGATACATTGTATGATCAGGTGGATCATGTATGGTGATATGTATCATGTATTTGTATTTGTATCAGGTGGATACATTGATGATCAGGAGGATCATGTATGATGATATGTATCAGGTAGATACTTGGTATGCATCAGGTAGATGCATTGATGATCAGGATGATCATAGATGACGAGCTTCAGGATGTTGCTCCAGATGACATGTATCAGGATGTTGCAGTGATGATCAGGATGATCATAGATGACGAGCTTCAGGATGTTGCTCCAGATGACATGCAGTAGGATGTTGCAGTGATGATCAGGATGATCATAGATGACGAGCTTCAGGATGTTGCTCCAGATGACATGCAACATGATGTTGCAGTGATGATCAGGATGATCATAGATGACGAGCTTCAGGATGTTGCTCCAGATGACATGCAACAAGACGTTGCAGTGATGATGATCAGGATGATCATGGATAAATCAGGATGATGTATAGTGAGTATCAGGGTGATACTCTGTGGCCGTGGATCAGGTTGTGCAGATGAGCATGTAATCTAGTGCCCTGGGAGATTTGCTGATGGTATTTCAAGGTTTTGCCTATGGCATGTAATATCGGTGTCCTGGGACATCTGGCAAATGCTCTTTCGAGGTTTTGCTCTGGGAGGACATGTAATTCGGTGCCTGGTAGATCTGCAGATAGTCTTTCGAGGTTTTTCCTGTGGCATGTAATAGCGCCCTGGGATATCTGGCAGATGCTCTTGCGAGGTTTTGTCCTATGGCATGTAATAGCGCCCTGGGAGATTTGATAGGTTGGGCTGTGTGCCCATAATCAGTCCTAGGATGCTCTTGCGAGGTTTTTCCATGACCACATATAATAGCGCCCTGGGAGATCCTACAGGTCGGAGTTGTTTACCCGTAACATCCTGGGATGCTCTTTTGAGGTTTTGTGGTGGGGTCACATGTAATAGCGCCCTGGTAGATCCTATAGGTAGAGTTGTGTGCTCGTAACAGCCTGGGATGCTCTTTCGAGGTTTTGTGACGCACGTAATAAGTCATGAGGATTCCACAGTATGGCCAGTGATGACGAAGACCTGCAGGTGGTGGGCCTACATCCAGTATGAAAAAGGACTGGCTCTGTAGAACTTCCTATGACAAGTAGAGTCAGATATTGGTTGAGATAGTATCAGCAGTGACGATGATGATGATGATGCATCGATGACAATGATCCAGAGAAGAAGACTTGTCTAGAAGATCTGTGTCGAGAAATACCTTCTTAGTTAAGAGGGAGTGTTGATGTATATGTAACTTCGGAATGTATTTCATCTGTGTATTATATATATATTTATTGTACCCTTATAAGAGATGTGTTATTCCTCTATAAGGAAGTGTTGTCATGTGGATTGACAAGTTTCGCAAGTGTGTGTACTTGTCGATGGGTTATTAGACCACCTTATGGGGTCGGCCCTAATTAATATATAATATAATGTGGATGTATCCAAGTAGACAAGTCGGCCCCAGTAGGTCATTGGGAAAAAAGGTGAGTATAAATAGAGATAGGAGATCTCTATTTTACTCACTTGGAAAAAGTAACTATCTCTCTCTCTGAAAAGTGGCGCACTAGTGAGGAGGAGGAGGATCATCTTCTAGGAGACTATCTCAGTATTATTTGGTTGTATTTTGGTTGAGCCATTGCTCTCTCTATCTCTGAGGAAGTTGTGGGGTTTTTCACCTTAGGTTTTTCCCCACAGAAACTCTGTGTCTCTTGTCTCTATGCTTTTGATGCTTGTGATGCTTGTCATATTATGATTGTCATGCATTGATATACTGTAGATGTTATTCTCTCAGCAAAGATCCTATAGTATTGTGATTTAATACTCAAAATTTAACAAATATTACAAACCAATACTTGGGAATTTTCTCTTGATGTGACCCAACTTGTCCATTTGGATCTAATTTTGAATTATTACCAACTTGGACATCATGCTTGGCAATTATTTGACCCTTAGCATCAATTTGACAAACTATCATGACTATGGCCAAGGGGCTTAGACCATTGTGACCTAATGCAAATTTTTGGGACATGACAAATCCTCCCTTCCCAATATTTCTTTTCCTCAAGCAATTTCAAACATGGATGTTGAAGAACCTACTTTCTTTCCAAAACTTTGCTTCTAAAACTTTGAGTAGTGGCATTCATGCACTACAATTGTGTGTTTCCAAAAGCAAAGAGATGTGGATTTTATTTTTCATATTGACATCCCATGTGACCTCAACAATAAACACCAAAATATTAATTAAATCCATTAAAACAAAGATTGCACAATTACTCTTTTACCGCTTTCATATTTTGGAAACCCCTTTATGTATAATTCTTTGAAGTTGCCACTGAGTTGCCCAACTTTTAGTCTTCAAGATTGTATGAAACTTTTAGAGAGGAACCACCATGCTTGTTGTTTCACTACTCTAATTAAAATCACTTTATTAAGTGGGGCTCAATCTCCCATACTACTTGTGTCCCCAATAAATTGAAACCAATGAGACTAAAATTTATCCTAGGGTCCCATTGCTTGTATTGCACTCCAACAATTAGGAGTGCTCTCCAACCCATACCATCAGGAAAGAGAATTCATGGATCCCATTTTCTTGTATGAATTATTCCAAACATCATGAGTACCAAAGATATATAATCAAAGTACATAACAACATAATAAAAATGTACATCAAGTACGTGCCTCATCAAAGAATCATGAAAGTGCTTATACCTCCAAGTAAGTAGACCACCATTTTCCAATTGTATACAAGCTTCAAGTGACCAATCAAATCTGATATAAGCACATAGTTGAGGATACCATGTACTATAATGCTACTCCAAAAGGATGTAAGATGCATCAAAATATTCAGCCATGTGTTCTTTCATCCAAGAAGTGAACGAATAATCTCCATTAAAATATGAACTAAGAAGGGAACAAAGAAAACAATGAACCTTCAAGGGGCTCACATAAGTACCATTTGTGCATCCATGAATATGTGTATCATCAAGAAATAAAAAATGATGTTGCTTCCAATACGAATGTGCTCCAATCATATATCTCGTCACCCAAGTATTGGATGAAGTTCCTCCAACATCAATTGAACTAAGCAAGGAGGAAGGAAAATCACGAGTCTTCAAGTGACTCAAGTGAACATCATAGGTGCATCCATCAAGATACGTATCATCATATGGTAAAAAAGGATGCCGCAGAAAATGTAAATAAGAAGCTGCTTTAATCATGTCCTCATCAAAAGGAGAGATAGGAGTTTCATACTCCTCATGTGGCACCATCGAAAAGAAACTTTTCACCCATACTTCATTAGGATGAATGCTGTAAAATATGGAAGTGTAAGATGTAGGAGAATCAACCAACTCACCCAAATGATCATAATATGCAAAAGTGTCATCATTTGTAGGCTTTATAAGGGTAGGATCATGCACATGTGATTTCTCTTCATATTTTTCAGAGTCACTTGGGAGTGACTTTCGATCCTCTTCATGTACTTCTTCTTCTACTTCACCTATTTCAGAACTAGGTGGCTCATGGATCTCCTCCTTTCGCTCCGTCAAGCAAGTTGATTCATTTTGCCCCTTGGTTTCCTTAGGATCAATATACTTGGACATATTTTTGAAGAAAACACAAAAACTCTCTTCATGTAGGAAACATAGGCATTCCCTGAAGCTTCTGATATTTCACTACTCTTTTCACTCACACACATATGATTTTCTCTCCAAGGTCTTTTCTAAGAAGGGCATAGACCTTTCTTCACTAACTCTAAATATTCTATATTGGGACTATTTTCAAAAACCCAATCAGAAAAGTCTTCAAAAGGAATGGCCTTTTTTTTACCTCCCTTATACATATCAAGATATGCTTGATATTGTTGGGGCAAGGTTTTACATGTTACTCTCAATTTTTGTAGTTCAATCATGGAATTGTACTCATAGGAGTCATCATAATAGTAATACATGGCTGCAATTTCGTATTCAATGAATGAACCCAATTCACAGGTGCAAGCACCATGCTTTGATACCACTGTAATGTCCCCAATTTGAAAACTTTCCCAATTTAGTCAATTTTCGATACTTGGACTAGTAAAGTCCCAAACTGTCCCAAATGATCCAAAATATTTTCAAATGGTGTATGGAGTGGATTGGTATGTATTTGGACACATTAAATCAGCTATTATATTCTTGTACATGTTCCAAATACTTCAGAAACTTGCATTTACAATTAGAGAATGAAAGGCATAATTAGTAGGAAAATCGATGTTGAAACCCCAAGGGTAGAAGGCTCCAAAAGACTCCTAAGGATTTCAAATTGGGACTGAGAGTGTTTTAAGGGTATTAAGACATAAAAATTAATATTATGTATCATTT
Source organism: Larix kaempferi (assembly GCA_027924585.1). NCBI lineage: Eukaryota > Viridiplantae > Streptophyta > Pinopsida > Pinales > Pinaceae > Larix > Larix kaempferi. Next base: position 50,803,918 of record BSBM01000510.1, read on the forward strand.
AAAACTCTCAAAATACTTCTGCAACATTCATTTAACTTCAGGAGAAAATAGCAAAATTTACTAGTAAATTCGAGGTTCAAATCCCCAAGGGTAGAGGTCACTAATGGCTTCCCAAATGCAGTACAAACCTACCAAATATCATAAAATATATATGTATTAGTTAATACTTAAATGGGAACCCAAATACATCATTAATCAGTTTCTAAATGCTGTTGCAACTCCCATAAATCATAGGTTTGTGGACATGTCTTCACATAAGGGGAAATGCTAGAAAACTTCACCACTTGCTATGAAATTTGAGATTTATGTTCCAAAGGATTATGTAATGTATATTAAACTTCTTTAGGAAATTAATTGCTCTCCATACATCATAAAAATCACATAGATGAACTGGTATAAATTGAAATAAAGAAACTTCAAGCTCCCACAACAAGATAAAGGTAAAATGGCACCATTTATGCATTGTTTGATATGTTTACATAGTTTCACTTGGTATTTTAACATGAGAGTCTTTTGAGCGTTAAATAAAAATTATATATATATTACAAATAAATGTAGTATCTTGGACTCTCACAAAGAGATCAACATCTCACCAAGTGTGCCCTTCCTCCAAGAGCCAAAATATGCAGAGAAATGTGAGATAGAGATGGGAACAAGTTGAAGAAGAAAGAATCACGAGATTACCTATAGATTCAACCTGCAACAAATAAATCTATTGTAGCTCCAAATTAAAGTTCTGAATGTTCTCTCCAATTTCCAATTAGTATGGGAATCTTTCACCTTCGAAATTGGTACTAAGGCAAGTAGAGTAAACACTCCACTAGCTTGGACAAGCTAGAAGCTCTCCAAATTGCAAAGATGGAAATAAAAAATTATCAAAATATCCTTTACTTCTTTTTTCATCTCTTTTATATACTTCTCAAGTCGTCCATGGGTCGAATTCCTTCAAAAATCCTCATGCCAACTAAAGTTGGGAAGAGATCCCATTATGTGCCACTTGTCCAACAATTCTTAGTCTCCATCTTCCCTCAATTCGAATGGGGAAGCTTCTTGCCTTCCATAAATCCCTTGTGTGCCCACTTG